>CM039682.1:38986484-39351484 GCA_022537955.1 Schmidtea mediterranea
AACCTAATTTCCCATCATTTTCGCATCCTGATGTAGAGTTTTGATAGATTTCGCAAAACTCAAAAATCAAATTCTATGAGTAAAATGAGAAATAATTTGTGAAATGACAATGAAAAAAAAATATGTCAGAAGTGGATTTAACCAGCCACGCTCCATTCGGAAGACCAGAACACGCCAGCGTAAGTTAGCACTGAAGTCTGGCGCCTTAGAAACACTCGGCCATCCTGACATTTTAATTTTGGAAAATATCTGCAAAATAAATTTACGGAATATTATATGAAACGAATTTTGAACAAGTTTTCCGATGTTTCATTTTCTTGTTCGAGTTGCAAAAATCTTTAAATGTGGTCCAATGGTGTAGCGGTTAGCATCTGGACTCTGAATCCAGCGACCCGAGTTTCAAATCTCGTGGGACCTATTTTTTTCGCTTCCCTTCCTTACCATTTGTTGACCATTTCTCCGTTATTTTAAATATTTATGCTATTTGAAAGTTTCAGACATTACTTTGACATGAATTCACATTTTTGTTTCTCTTCCTCTTTCTATGTCGTCCAACGATAACATTTATAATTTTAAGAAACAAAAATACCAAATCAAGCCTCATTAATTTTCAGATCGAGATCTATGTGAGGTAAAAGTTAAAATGTTGAAAAACGTTGTTGACATATTTGTTAGCTTGTTTGACAATTTAAATTTTCCATAAATCCCACAGAGCTTGTTTGTATAATTATTTCAGTTTGACTGCTCATTACAAATGCATTTATCTTTTGGGCACTTGAATTTTAATTTATTAACAATTTTAAACAGAAATCTAGTAAGCAACGGAAAAATCATCATGATTCATGTAGCATCGGTGTTCAGCTGGTAGAATCGGCTCGCCTGCCACGCGGGCGAACCCGGGTTTCGATCCGGTCCGATGCATTTTTGTTGTTTGTTATTTTACTTTAAAACAAATGCCACATTTTCTAAACCATCAAAACCTAAAATTTCGCATCTTTTTCCATCCCTGATGTAGAGTTTTGATAGATTTCGGCAAAACTCAAAAATCAATTCTATGAGTAAAATGAGAACTAATTTGTGAATGACAATGAAAAAAAAATATGTCAGAAGTGGGAAATTTGAACCCACGCCTCCATTTCGGAGCGCATGAACACTAGCGTAAGTTGCACTTGGATGTCTGGCGCCTTAGACACTCGCCATCCTGACATTTAATTTTGGAAAATATCTGCAAATCAAATTTTACCGGAATATTATATGAAACGAATTTTGACAAGTTTTTCGATTTGTTTCATCTTCCTGTTCGAGTTTGCAATAAATCTTTAAATGTGGTCCCATGGTGTAGCGGTTAGCACTCTGGACTCTGAATCAGCGACCCGAGTTCAAATCTCGGTGGGACTATTTTTTCCTTCTTCTTACATTGTTTGACCATTTCTTCCGTTATTTTATAATTTATTGCTATTTGAAAGTTTCAGAAATTACTTGGACTATGATTCACATTTTTTGTTCTCTTACCTCTTTCTATGTCGTTCACGATAACATTTATAATTTTTAAGAAACAAAAATAAAATCAAGCCTATTATTATCAGAATGCGAGATCTATGTGAGGTAAAAGTTAAAATGTTGAAAAATTGTTTGTTATCAATATTTGTTACTGTTTGACAATTAAATTTCATAAATCCCACAGAGCTTGTTGTATCAATTATTTGCAGTTTGGACTTGATCAATTACAAATGCCATTTATCTTTTGGGCATTTGAATTTTAATTATTAAAATTTTAACAGAAATCTAGTAAGAAACGGAAAATCACATGATTCATGTCAAGCTCGGTGGTTCAGTGGTAGAAATGCTCCGCCCTGCCCCGCGGGCGACCCGGTTTCGATTCCCGGCCGATGCATTTTTGTTTGTTTGTTATTTTAGCTTTAAACAATGCCAATTTTCTAAACATCAAAACCTAAATTTCCATCTTTTCCATCCGCTGATGTAGAGTTTTGGATAGCATTTCCAAAACTCAAAAATCAATTCTATGAGTAAAATGAGAAATATTTTGTGAAATGACATGAAAAAAAATATGTTCAGAAGTGGGATTGTTGAACCCACGCCTCCATTCGGAGACCCAGAACACTAGCGTAAGTTACAGCTGAGTCTGGCGCCTTAAGACCACTACGGCATCCTGACATTTAATTTGGAAAATATCTGAAACAAATTTTACGGAATATTATATGAAACGAATTTTGACAAAGTTTTCGATTGTTTCATCTTCTTTGTTCGAGTTTGCAAAAATCTTTAAATGTGGTCCCATGGTGTAGCGGTTAGCACTCTGGACTCTGAAGTCCAGCGACCCGAGTTCAAATCTCGGTGGGAACCTATTTTTGCCTTCTTTCGTTACATTGTTGAAACCATTTCTCCGTTATTTTATATTTATTGCTATTTGAAAAGTATTCAGAAATTACTTGAACTGATTCCCATTTTTTGTTTCTCTTAACCTCTTTCTATGTCGTCCAACGAATAATTTATAATTTAAGAAAAAAAATACAAAAAATCCACAAGCCTCATTATTTCAGATCGAGATCTATGTGAGGTAAAAAGTTAATGTGAAACGTTGTTGACAATATTTGTTACTGTTTGACAATTAAATTTCATAAATCCCACAGAGCTTGTTTGTATCAATTATTTCAGTTTGACTTGATCATTACAAAATGCCATTTATCTTTGGGCATTGAATTTTAATTATTAAAATTTTAACAAGAAATCTAGTAGAAACGGAAAATCAATGAATTCATGTAGCATCGGTGGTTCAGTGGTAGAATGCCTCGCCTGCCACGTCGGGCCGAACCCGGGTTCGATCCCGGCCGATGCCCATTTTTGTTGTTTGTTTTTTTACTTTAAACAAATGCCAATTTCTAAACATCAAAACCTAAATCTTCCATCTTTTTCCATCCCTGATGTAGGTTTTGAATAGATTTCCAAACTCACAAAAATCAATTCTATGAGTAAATGAGAAATAATTTGGTGAAATGACAATGAAAAAAAAATATGTCAGAAGTGGGATTTGAACCCACGCCCTCATTCGAGACCAGAACCCTCGCGTAAGTTGCATTGAGTCTGGCGCCTTAGATCCACTCGGCCATCCTGACATTTAATTTTGGAAAAATATCTGCAAATCAAATTTTACGGAATCTTATATGAAACGAATTTTTGACAAGTTTTCGATTGTTCATCTTCTGTTCGAGTTTGGGAAAAAATCTTTAAATGTGCCCATGCGTGTAGCGGTTAGCACTCTGGAGCTCCTGATCCAGCGACCCGAGTTCAAATCTCGGTGGGACCTAATTTTTTCCTTTTTCTTACATTGTGAACATTTCTCCGTTATTTTATATTTATTGGCTATTTGAGTTTCAGAAATTACTTGGACATGATTCCACATTTTTTGTTTCTCTTTACCTCTTTCTATGTCGTCACGATAACATTTATAATTTAGAAACAAAAATAGCAAATCAAAGCCTCATTATTTCAGATCGAGATCTATGTGAGGTAAAAGTTAAATGTTGAAAACGTTGTTGACAATTTTGTTACTGTTTTGACATTAAACTTTCATAAATCCACAAGAGCTTTGTTTGTATCAATTATTTCAGTTTGACTTGAATATTACAAAATGCATTTATCTTTGGGGCATGGAATTTTAATTATTAAAATTTTAAACAGAAATCTAGTAGAAACGGAAATCACATGATTCATGTAGCATCGGTGGTTCAGTGGTAGAATGCTCGCCTGCCACGCGGGCGACCCCGGGTCGATTTCCCCGGCCGATGCATTTTTGTTGTTTGTTATTTTTACTTTAAACAAATGCCAATTTTCTAAACATCAAAACCTAAATTTCATCTTTTTCCATCCTGATGTAGAGTTTTTTGATAGATTTCCAAAACTCCAAAAAAATCAATTCTAATGAGTAAAATGAGAAATTAATTTGTGAAATGAACAATGAAAAAAAATATGTCAGAAGTGGGATTTGCACCACGCCTCCATTCGGAGACGCAGAACACCTAGCGTAGTTAAAAGGCACTTGAGTCTGGCGGCCTTAAGCGCACTCGGCATCCTGACATTTAATTTTGGAAAATTATCTGCAAATCAATTTTACGGAAAATTATATGAAACGAATTTGAAAGTTTTCAGATTGTTTCAATCTTCTGTTGTTCGAGTTGCAAAAATCTTTTAATGTGGTCCCATGGTGTAGCGGTTAGCACTCTGACTCTGAATACAGCGACGCCGACGTTTCAAATCTCGGTGGGACCTATTTTTTTCCTTCTTTTTACATTGTTGACCATTTCTCCGTTATTTATATTATTGCTATTTGAAGTTTCAGAATTACTTTGGACATGATTCACATTTTTCGTTTCTCTTACTATTTCTATGTCGTCAACGATAACATTTATAATTTAAGAACAAAATACCAAATCAAGCCTCATTATTTTCAGATCGAGATTATGTGAGGGTTAAAAGTTAAATGTTGAAAAACGTTGTTGAAATATTTGGTTACGTTTGACAATTAAATTTTCATAAATCCCACAGAGCTTGTTTGTATCAATTATTTCAGTTGACCTTGATCATATACAAATGCATTTATCTTTTGGGCATGATTTTATTATTAAAAGTTTTAAGCAGAAATCTAGTAGAAACGGAAAATCACATGATTCATGTAGCATCGGTGGTTCAGTGGTTAGAATCTCGCCGCCCACGCGGGCGACCCGGGTTCGATTCCGGCCGATGCATTTTTTGTTGTTTGTTATTTTACTTTAAACAAATGCCCAATTTTTCTAAACATCAAACCTAAATTTCATCTTTTTTCCATCCGCTGATGTAGAGTTTTTGATAGATTTTCCAAAAGCAAAAATCATTCTATGAGTAAAATGAGAAATATTTGTGAAATGACCAATGAAAAAAAATATGTCAGAAGTGGGATTTGAAACCACGCCTCCATTCGGAGACCAGAACACCGCAGCGTAAAGTTAGCACTTGAGTCTGGCGCCTTAGACCACTCGGCCATCCTGACATTTAATTTGGAAAATATCTGCAAATCAAATTTACGAAATTATATGAAACGATTTTGACCAGTTTTCGATTGTTTCATCTTCTTGTTTCGAGTTTGCAAAAAATCTTTAAGATGTGGTCCCATGGTGTATGCGTTAGCACTCTGGAATCTGAAATCCAGCGACCGAGTTCAAATCTCGGTGGGAACTATTTTTTTCCTTCTTCTTACATTGTTGACCATTTCTGCCGTTATTTTTTATATTTTTGCTATTTGAAAGTTTCGAAATTACTTGACATGATTCACATTTTTGTTTCTCTACCTCTTCTATGTCGTCAATTTTATAACATTTATAATTTAAGAAACAAATACCAATAAGCCTCATTATTTTCATGCATGCGAGATCTATGTGAGGTAAAAGTTAAATGTTTGAAAAACGTTTGTTTTGCAATATTTGTTTACTGTTTGACAATTAAATTTCATAAATCCACAGAGTTGTTTGTACAATTATTTCAGTTTGAAACTTGATCATTACAAATGCATTTATCTTTTGGGCATTGAATTTTAATTATTAAAATTTAAACCAGAAATCTAGTCGAAACGGAGAAAATCACATGATTCAATGTAGCAATCGGTTGGTTCAGTGGTAGAATGCTCGCCTGCCACGCGGGCGACCCGGGTTCGATTCCCGGCCGATGCATTTTTGTTGTTTTTATTTTAGCTTTAAACAAAAATGCCAATTTTCACTAAACATCAAAACCTAAATTCATCTTTTCGGCATCCCTGATGTAGAGTTTTTGATAGAATTCCAAAATCAAAAATAATTCTAATGAGTAAAATGAGAAATAATTTGGTGAAATGACAATGAAAAAAAAAATATGTAGAAGTGGGATTTGAACCCACGCCTCCATTCGGAGAACGCAGAACACCCAGCGTAATTAGCACTTTGGAGTCTGGCGCCTTAGTACCACTCGGGCCATCCTGAATTTAATTGGAAAATATCTGCAAATCAATTTTAACGGAATATTATATGAAACGATTTTGACAAGTTTTCGATTGTTTATGCTTCTTGTTCGAGTTTGCAAAAAATCTTTAAAATGTGTCCCATGGTGTAGGCGGTTAGCACTCTGGACTCTGAATCCAGCGACCGAGTTCAAATCTCGGTGGGACCTATTTTTTTTCTTCTTCCCTTACATTGTTGACCAATTTCTCCGTTATTTTATATTTAATTTTTTTATTGCTATTTGAAAGTTTCAGAAATTACTTGGACATGATTCACATTTTTGTTTCTCTACCTCTTTCTACAATGTCGTCAACGAATAACATCTATAATTTAGAAACAAAGATACCAAATCAAGCTCATTATTTTCAGATCGAGATCTATGTGAGGTAAAAGTTAAATTTGAAAAACGTTGTTGACAATATTTGTTCTGTTTGACAATTAATTTCATAAATCCCACAGAGCTTTTTGTATCAATTATTTCAGTTTGACTTGATCATTACAAATGCATTTATCTTTTGGGCATTGAAATTTTAAATTATTAAAATTTTAACAGGAAATCTAGTAGAAACGGAAAATCAACTGAATTCATGGTAGCATCGGTGGTTCAGTGGTAGACATGCTCGCCTGCCACGCGGGCGACCCCGGGTTCGATTCCCGCCGATGCATTTTTGTTGTTTGTTATTTTACTTTAAACAAATGCCCAATTTTCTAAACATCAAACCTAATTTCCATCTTTTTCCATTCCCTGAATGAGAAGTTTTTGATAGATTTCAAAACTCAAAATCAATTCTATGAGTAAAATGAGAAATAATTTGTGAAATGACAATGAAAAAAAATATGTCAGAAGTGGGAATTTGAACCCACGCCTCCATTCGGAGAACCAGAAACCTAGCGTAAGTTAAGCACTTGGAGTCTGGCGCCTTAGACCACTGCGCCATCTGACATTTAATTTTGGACCGAAATATAATATCTTGCAAATCAAATTTTACGGAATCTTATATGAAAACGAATTTTGACAAGTTTTCGATTGTTTCATCTTCTTGTTCGAGTTTGCAAAATCTTTAAATGTGGTCCCCATGGGTGTGCGGTTAGCACTCTGGACTCTGAATTCCAGCGACCCGAGTCAATTCGGTGGGACCTATTTTTTTCCTTCTTCCTTAATTGTTTGACCATTTCTCCGTTATTTTATATTTATTGCTATTTGAAGTTTCCACGAAAATTACTTGACATGAATTCACATTTTTGTTTCTCTTACTCTTTCTATGTCGTCAACGATAACATTTATAATTTAAGAAACAAAAAATACAAATCAAGCTCATTATTTTCAGATCGAGATCATGTGAGGTAAAAGTTAAATGTTGAACCAACGTTTGTTGAAATATTTGTCTACTGTTTGACAATTAAATTTTTCATAAATCCACCAGAGCTTGTTTGTATCATTAATTTCAGTTGACTTATGCATTACAATGCATTTATCTTTTGGGCATTGAATTTTAATTATTAAATTTTAACCAGAAATCTAAGTAGAAAAACGGAAAATCAATGATTCATGTAGCATCGGTGGTTCATGGTAGAATGCTCGCCTGCCACTGCGGGCAACCCGGGTTCGATTCCCCGGCCGATGATTTTTGTTGTTTGTTATTTTAACTTTAAACAAAATGCCAATTCTTCTAAACATCAAAACCTAAATTCATCTTTTTCCATCCCTGATGTAGAGTTTTGATACGATTTCAAAACTCAAAAATCAGATTCTATGAGTAAAAGGAGAAAATAATTTGTGAAATTGACAATGAAAAAAAAATATGTCAGAAGTGGGATTTGAACCCACGCCTCCATCGGAGACCCAGAACACCCGCGTAAGTTAGCAACTTGAGTCTGGCGCCTTAGACCACTCGGCCATCTGACATTTAATTTTGGACAAATAATCTGCAAATCAAATTTTACGGAATATTATATGAAACGAATTTTGACAAGTTTCGATTTGTTTCATCTTCTGTTTCGAGTTTGCAAAAATCTTTAAATGTGGTCCCATGGTGTACGCGGTTAGCACTCTGGATTCTGAATCCAGCGACCCGAGTTCATAATCTCGGTGGGACCTATTTTTTCCTTCTTCCTTAACATTGTTTTGACCATTTTCCCCGTTTTTTTATTTATTGCTATTGGAAAGTTTTCAGAAATTACTTGGACATGATTCACATTTTTGTTTCTCTTACTCTTTCTAAATGTCGTAACGCTAACATTTATAATTTAAAGAAAAAAATACCAAATCAGCCTCATTATTTTCAGATGCGAGATGCTATGTGAGGTAAAGTTAAATGTTGAAAAACGTTGTTGACAATAATTTGTTCTGTTTGACCATTAAATTTCATAAATCCCACAGAGCTGTTGTAAACTCCATTCTTTCAGTTTGCTTGATCATTACAAATCGCATTTATCTTTTGGGCATTGGAATTTTAATTATTAAAATTTTAACAGAAATCTAGTAGAAAACGGAAAATCACATGATTCATGTAGGCTCGGTGTTCAGTGGGTAGAATGCTCGCCTGCCACGCGGGCGACCCGGGTTCGATTCCCGCCGATGCATTTTTGTTGTTTGTTATTTTACTTTAAACAAAATCCAATTTTCTAAAATCAAAAACTAAATTTTCCCATCATTTCCATCACCCTGATTGTAGAGTTTTGATAATTTCCAAACCTCAAAAAAAAATCATTATGAGTAAAATGAGAAATAATTTGTGAAATGACAATGAAAAAAAATATTCAGAAGTGGGATTTGAACCCACGTCCATTCGGAGACAGAACACCCAGCGTAAGTTAGCACTTGAGTCTGGGCCTTAGACCACTCGGCCCATCCCCTGACTTTAATTTTGAAAATATCTGCAAATCAAATTTTTTACGGAAAATATTTATATGAAACGAATTTTGACAAGTTTTCGATTGTTTCATCTTCTTGTTCGAGTTTTGCAAAAATCTTTATATGTGGTCCCATGGTGTAGCGGTTAGCACTTGGACTCTGAATCCAGCGACCGCGAGTTCAAATCTGTGCGGTGGGACCTATTTTTTTTCCTTCTCGCTTACATTGTTGACCATTTTCTCCCGTTATTTTATATTTATTGCTATTTGAAAGTTTCCAGAAAATTACTTGGACCTGATTCACATTTTTGTTTCCTTATACCTCTTCTTATGTCGTCAACGATAACATTTATTAATTTAAGAAACAACATACAAATCAAGCCTCAATTCATTTTCAGATCGAGATCTTGTGAGGTAAAAGTTAAATGTTGAAAAACGTTGTTGACCAATATTTGTTACTGTTATGACAATTAAATTTCATAAATCCCTACAGAGTTGTTTGTTCAATTTTTCAGTTTTGACTTGATCATTACAATGCATTTATCTTTTGGGCATTGGAATTTTAATTAATTAAAATTCTTAACAGCAACTCTAGTAGAAACGGAAAATCAAATGATTCATGTAGCATCGGTGGTTCCAGTTGGGTAGAATGCTGCGCCTGCACGCGGGCCGACCCGGGTTCGATCCCGGCCGATGCATTTTTGTTGTTTGTTTATTTTACTTTTAAACAAATGCAATTTTCTAACATCAAAACAAATTTCCATCATTTTCCATCCCTGATTGTAAGAGTTTTGAATAGATTTCCAAACTCAAAAATCATTCTATGAGTAAAATGAGAAATAATTTGTGAAATGACAATGAAAAAAAATATGTCAGAAGTGGGATTTGAACCCACGCCTCCATTCGGAGACCAGAACACCAGCGTAAGTTAGCACTTGAGTCTGGCGCCTTAGACCACTCGGCCATCCTGACATTTAATTTTTGGAAAATATCTGCAAATCAATTTTACGGAATATTATATGAAACGATTTTGACAAGTTTTCGATTGTTTCATCTTCTTGTTCGAGTTTGCAAAAATCTTTAAATGTGGTCCCATGGTGTAGCGGTTAGCACTCTGGACTCTGAATCCAGCGACCCGAGTTCAAATCTCGGTGGGACCTATTTTTTCCCTTCTTCCTTACATTGTTGACCATTTCTCCGTTATTTTATATTTATTGCTATTTGAAAGTTTCAGAAATTACTTGGACATGATTCACATTTTTGTTTCTCTTACCTCTTTCTATGTCGTCAACGATAACATTTATAATTTAAGAAACAAAAATACCAAATCAAGCCTCATTATTTTCAGATCGAGATCTATGTGAGGTAAAAGTTAAATGTTGAAAAACGTTGTTGACAATATTTGTTACTGTTTGACAATTAAATTTCATAAATCCCACAGAGCTTGTTTGTATCAATTATTTCAGTTTGACTTGATCATTACAAATGCATTTATCTTTTGGGCATTGAATTTTAATTATTAAAATTTTAACAGAAATCTAGTAGAAACGGAAAATCACATGATTCATGTAGCATCGGTGGTTCAGTGGTAGAATGCTCGCCTGCCACGCGGGCGACCCGGGTTCGATTCCCGGCCGATGCATTTTTGTTGTTTGTTATTTTACTTTAAACAAATGCCAATTTTCTAAACATCAAAACCTAAATTTCCATCATTTTCCATCCCTGATGTAGAGTTTTGATAGATTTCCAAAACTCAAAAATCAATTCTATGAGTAAAATGAGAAATAATTTGTTGAAATGACAATGAAAAAAAATATGTCAGAAGTGGGATTTGAACCCACGCCTCCATTCGGAGACCAGAACACCCAGCGTAAGTTAGCACTTGAGTCTGGCGCCTTAGACACTCGGCCATCCTGACATTAATTTTGGAAAATATCTGCAAATCAAATTTTACGGAATATTATATGAAACGAATTTTGACAAGTTTTCGATTGTTTCATCTTCTTGTTCGAGTTTGCAAAAATCTTTAAATGTGGTCCCATGGTGTAGCGGTTAGCACTCTGGACTCTGAATCCAGCGACCCGAGTTCAAATCTCGGTGGGACCTATTTTTTTCCTTCTTCCTTACATTGTTGACCATTTTCTCCGTTATTTTATATTTATTGCTATTTGAAAGTTTCAGAAATTACTTGGACATGATTCACATTTTTGTTTCTCTTACCTCTTTCTATGTCGTCAACGATAACATTTATAATTTAAGAAACAAAATACCAATCAAGCCTCATTATTTTCAGATCGAGATCTATGTGAGGTAAAAGTTAAATGTTGAAAAACGTTGTTGACAATATTTGTTACTGTTTGACAATTAAATTTCATAAATCCCCACAGAGCTTGTTTGTATCAATTATTTCAGTTTTGACTTGATCATTACAAATGCATTTATCTTTTGGGCATTGAATTTAATTATTAAAATTTTAACAGAAATCTAGTAGAAACGGAAAATCACATGATTCATGTAGCATCGGTGGTTCAGTGGTAGAATGCTCGCCTGCCACGCGGGCGACCCGGGTTCGATTCCCGGCCGATGCATTTTTGTTGTTTGTTATTTTACTTTAAACAAATGCCAATTTTCTAAACATCAAAACCTAAATTTCCATCATTTTCCATCCCTGATGTAGAGTTTTGATAGATTTCCAAAACTCAAAATCAATTCTATGAGTAAAATGAGAAATAATTTGTGAAATGACAATGAAAAAAAAATATGTCAGAAGTGGGATTGAACCCACGCCTCCATTCGGAGACCAGAACACCAGCGTAAGTTAGCACTTGAGTCTGGCGCCTTAGACCACTCGGCCATCCTGACATTTAATTTTGGAAAATATCTGCAAATCAAATTTTACGGAATATTATATGAAACGAATTTTGACAAGTTTTCGATTGTTTCATCTTCTTGTTCGAGTTTGCAAAAATCTTTAAATGTGGTCCCATGGTGTAGCGGTTAGCACTCTGGACTCTGAATCCAGCGACCCGAGTTCAAATCTCGGTGGGACCTATTTTTTTCCTTCTTCTTTACATTGTTGACCATTTCCTCCGTTATTTTATATTATTGCTATTTGAAAGTTCAGAAATTACTTGGACATGATTCACATTTTTGTTTCTCTTACCTCTTTCTATGTCGTCAACGATAACATTTATAATTTAAGAAACAAAAATACCAAATCAAGCCTCATTATTTTCAGATCGAGATCTATGTGAGGTAAAAGTTAAATGTTGAAAAACGTTGTTGACAATATTTGTTACTGTTTGACAATTAAATTTCATAAATCCCACAGAGCTTGTTTGTATCAATTATTTCAGTTTGACTTGATCATTACAAATGCATTTATCTTTTGGGCATTGAATTTTAATTATTAAAATTTAACAGAAATCTAGTAGAAACGGAAAATCACATGATTCATGTAGCATCGGTGGTTCAGTGGTAGAATGCTCGCCTGCCACGCGGGCGACCGGGTTCGATTCCGGCCGATGCATTTTTGTTGTTTGTTATTTTACTTTAAACAAATGCCAATTTTCTAAACATCAAAACCTAAATTTCCATCATTTTCCATCCCTGATGTAGAGTTTTGATAGATTTCCAAAACTCAAAAATCAATTCTATGAGTAAAATGAGAAATAATTTGTGAAATGACATGAAAAAAAAATATGTCAGAAGTGGGATTTGAACCCACGCCTCCATTCGGAGACCAGAACACCCAGCGTAAGTTAGCACTTGAGTCTGGCGCCTTAGACCACTCGGCCATCCTGACATTTTAATTTTGGAAAATATCTGCAAATCAATTTTACGGAATATTATATGAAACGAATTTGACAAGTTTTCGATTGTTTCATCTTCTTGTTCGAGTTTGCAAAAATCTTTAAATGTGGTCCCATGGTGTAGCGGTTAGCACTCTGGACTCTGAATCCAGCGACCCGAGTTCAAATCTCGGTGGGACCTATTTTTTTCCTTCTTCCTTACATTGTTGACCATTTCTCCGTTATTTTATATTTATTGCTATTTGAAAGTTTCAGAAATTACTTGGACATGATTCACATTTTTGTTTCTCTACCTCTTTCTATGTCGTCAACGATAACATTTATAATTTAAGAAACAAAAATACCAAATCAAGCCTCATTATTTTCAGATCGAGATCTATGTGAGGTAAAAGTTAAATGTTGAAAACGTTGTTGACAATATTTGTTACTGTTTGACAATTAAATTTCATAAATCCCACAGAGCTTGTTTGTATCAATTATTTCAGTTTGACTTGATCATTACAAATGCATTTATCTTTTGGGCATTGAATTTTAATTATTAAAATTTTAACAGAAATCTAGTAGAAACGGAAAATCACATGATTCATGTAGCATCGGTGGTTCAGTGGTAGAATGCTCGCCTGCCACGCGGGCGACCCGGGTTCGATTCCCGGCCGATGCATTTTTGTTGTTTGTTATTTTACTTTAAACAAATGCCAATTTCTAAACATCAAAACCTAAATTTCCATCATTTTCCATCCCTGATGTAGAGTTTTGATAGATTTCCAAAACTCAAAAATCAATTCTATGAGTAAAATGAGAAATAATTTGTGAAATGACAATGAAAAAAAATATGTCAGAAGTGGGATTTGAACCCACGCCTCCATTCGGAGACCAGAACACCCAGCGTAAGTTAGCACTTGAGTCTGGCGCTTAGACCACTCGGCCATCCTGACATTTAATTTTGGAAAATATCTGCAAATCAATTTTACGGAATATTATTATGAAACGAATTTTGACAAGTTTTCGATTGTTTCATCTTCTTGTTCGAGTTTGCAAAAATCTTTAAATGTGGTCCCATGGTGTAGCGGTTAGCACTCTGGACTCTGAATCCAGCGACCCGAGTTCAAATCTCGGTGGGACTATTTTTTTCCTTCTTCCTTACATTGTTGACCATTTCTCCGTTATTTTATATTTATTGCTATTTGAAAGTTTCAGAAATTACTTGACATGATTCACATTTTTGTTTCTCTTACCTTCTTTCTATGTCGTCAACGATAACATTTATAATTTAAGAAACAAAAATACCAAATCAAGCCTCATTATTTTCAGATCGAGATCTATGTGAGGTAAAAGTTAAATGTTGAAAAACGTTGTTGACAATATTTGTTACTGTTTGACAATTAAATTTCATAAATCCCACAGAGCTTGTTTGTATCAATTATTTCAGTTTGACTTGATCATTACAAATGCATTTATCTTTTGGGCATTGAATTTTAATTATTAAAATTTTAACAGAAATCTAGTAGAACGGAAAATCACATGATTCATGTAGCATCGGTGTTCAGTGGTAGAATGCTCGCCTGCCACGCGGCGACCCGGGTTCGATTCCCGGCCGATGCATTTTTGTTGTTTGTTATTTTACTTTAAACAAATGCCAATTTTCTAAACATCAAAACCTAAATTTCCATCATTTTCCATCCCTGATGTAGAGTTTTGATAGATTTCCAAAACTCAAAAATCAATTCTATGAGTAAAATGAGAAATAATTTGTGAAATGACAATGAAAAAAAAATATGTCAGAAGTGGGATTTGAACCCACGCCTCCATTCGGAGACCAGAACACCCAGCGTAAGTTAGCACTTGAGTCTGGCGCCTTAGACCACTCGGCCATCCTGACATTTAATTTTGGAAAATATCTGCAAATCAAATTTTACGGAATATTATATGAAACGAATTTTGACAAGTTTTCGATTGTTTCATCTTCTTGTTCGAGTTTGCAAAAATCTTTAAATGTGGTCCCATGGTGTAGCGGTTAGCACTCTGGACTCTGAATCCAGCGACCCGAGTTCAAATCTCGGTGGGACTATTTTTTTCCTTCTTCCTTACATTGTTGACATTTCTCCGTTATTTTATATTTATTGCTATTTGAAAGTTTCAGAAATTACTTGGACATGATTCACATTTTTGTTTCTCTTACCTCTTTCTATGTCGTCAACGATAACATTTATAATTTAAGAAACAAAAATACCAAATCAAGCCTCATTATTTCAGATCGAGATCTATGTGAGGTAAAAGTTAAATGTTGAAAAACGTTGTTGACAATATTTGTTACTGTTTGACAATTAAATTTCATAATCCCACAGAGCTTGTTTGTATCAATTATTTCAGTTTGACTTGATCATTACAAATGCATTTATCTTTTTGGGCATTGAATTTTAATTATTAAAATTTAACAGAAATCTAGTAGAAACGGAAAATCACATGATTCATGTAGCATCGGTGGTTCAGTGGTAGAATGCTCGCCTGCCACGCGGGCGACCCGGGTTCGATTCCCGGCCGATGCATTTTTGTTGTTTGTTATTTTACTTTAAACAAATGCCAATTTTCTAAACATCAAAACCTAAATTTCCATCATTTTCCATCCCTGATGTAGAGTTTTGATAGATTTCCAAAACTCAAAAATCAATTCTATGAGTAAAATGAGAAATAATTTGTGAAATGACAATGAAAAAAAATATGTCAGAAGTGGGATTTGAACCCACGCCTCATTCGGAGACCAGAACACCCAGCGTAAGTTAGCACTTGAGTCTGGCGCCTTAGACCACTCGGCCATCCTGACATTTAATTTTGGAAAATATCTGCAAATCAAATTTTACGGAATATTATATGAAACGAATTTTGACAAGTTTTCGATTGTTTCATCTTCTTGTTCGAGTTTGCAAAAATCTTTAAATGTGGTCCCATGGTGTAGCGGTTAGCACTCTGGACTCTGAATCCAGCGACCCGAGTTCAAATCTCGGTGGACCTATTTTTTCCTTCTTCCTTACATTGTTGACCATTTCTCCGTTATTTTATATTTATTGCTATTTGAAAGTTTCAGAAATTACTTGGACATGATTCACATTTTTGTTTCTCTACCTCTTTCTATGTCGTCAACGATAACATTTATAATTTAAGAAACAAAAATACCAAATCAAGCCTCATTATTTTCAGATCGAGATCTATGTGAGGTAAAAGTTAAATGTTGAAAAACGTTGTTGACAATATTTGTTACTGTTTGACAATTAAATTTCATAAATCCCACAGAGCTTGTTTGTATCAATTATTTCAGTTTGACTTGATCATTACAAATGCATTTATCTTTTGGGCATTGAATTTTAATTATTAAAATTTTAACAGAAATCTAGTAGAAACGGAAAATCACATGATTCATGTAGCATCGGTGGTTCAGTGGTAGAATGCTCGCCTGCCACGCGGGCGACCCGGTTCGATTCCCGCCGATGCATTTTTGTTGTTTGTTATTTTACTTTAAACAAATGCCAATTTTCTAAACATCAAAACCTAAATTTCCATCATTTTCCATCCCTGATGTAGAGTTTTGATAGATTTCCAAAACTCAAAAATCAATTCTATGAGTAAAATGAGAAATAATTTGTGAAATGACAATGAAAAAAAAATATGTCAGAAGTGGGATTTGAACCCACGCCTCCATTCGGAGACCAGAACACCCAGCGTAAGTTAGCACTTGAGTCTGGCGCCTTAGACCACTCGGCCATCCTGACATTTAATTTTGGAAAATATCTGCAAATCAAATTTTACGGAATATTATATGAAACGAATTTTGACAAGTTTCGATTGTTTCATCTTCTTGTTCGAGTTTGCAAAAATCTTTAAATGTGGTCCCATGGTGTAGCGGTTAGCACTCTGGACTCTGAATCCAGCGACCCGAGTTCAAATCTCGGTGGGACCTATTTTTTTCCTTCTTCCTTACATTGTTGACCATTTCTCCGTTATTTTATATTTATTGCTATTTGAAAGTTTCAGAAATTACTTGGACATGATTCACATTTTTGTTTCTCTTACCTCTTTCTATGTCGTCAACGATAACATTTATAATTTAAGAAACAAAAATACCAAATCAAGCCTCATTATTTTCAGATCGAGATCTATGTGAGGTAAAAGTTAAATGTTGAAAACGTTGTTGACAATATTTGTTACTGTTTGACAATTAAATTTCATAAATCCCACAGAGCTTGTTTGTATCAATTATTTCAGTTTGACTTGATCATTACAAATGCATTTATCTTTGGGCATTGAATTTTAATTATTAAAATTTTAACAGAAATCTAGTAGAAACGGAAAATCACATGATTCATGTAGCATCGGTGGTTCAGTGGTAGAATGCTCGCCTGCCACGCGGGCGACCCGGGTTCGATTCCCGGCCGATGCATTTTTGTTGTTTGTTATTTTACTTTAACAAATGCCAATTTTCTAAACATCAAAACCTAAATTTCCATCATTTTCCATCCCTGATGTAGAGTTTTGATAGATTTCCAAAACTCAAAAATCAATTCTATGAGTAAAATGAGAAATAATTTGTGAAATGACAATGAAAAAAAATATGTCAGAAGTGGGATTTGAACCCACGCCTCCATTCGGAGACCAGAACACCCAGCGTAAGTTAGCACTTGAGTCTGGCGCCTTAGACCACTCGGCCATCCTGACATTTAATTTTGGAAAATATCTGCAAATCAAATTTTACGGAATATTATATGAAACGAATTTTGACAAGTTTTCGATTGTTTCATCTTCTTGTTCGAGTTTGCAAAAATCTTTAAATGTGGTCCCATGGTGTAGCGGTTAGCACTCTGGACTCTGAATCCAGCGACCCGAGTTCAAATCTCGGTGGGACCTATTTTTTTCCTTCTTCCTTACATTGTTGACCATTTCTCCGTTATTTTATATTTATTGCTATTTGAAAGTTTCAGAAATTACTTGGACATGATTCACATTTTTGTTTCTCTTACCTCTTTCTATGTCGTCAACGATAACATTTATAATTAAGAAACAAAAATACCAAATCAAGCTCATTATTTTCAGATCGAGATCTATGTGAGGTAAAAGTTAAATGTTGAAAAACGTTGTTGACAATATTTGTTACTGTTTGACAATTAAATTTCATAAATCCCACAGAGCTTGTTTGTATCAATTATTTCAGTTTGACTTGATCATTACAAATGCATTTATCTTTTGGGCATTGAATTTTAATTATTAAAATTTTAACAGAAATCTAGTAGAAACGGAAAATCACATGATTCATGTAGCATCGGTGGTTCAGTGGTAGAATGCTCGCCTGCCACGCGGCGACCCGGGTTCGATTCCCGGCCGATGCATTTTTGTTGTTTGTTATTTTACTTTAAACAAATGCCAATTTTCTAAACATCAAAACCTAAATTTCCATCATTTTCCATCCCTGATGTAGAGTTTTGATAGATTTCCAAAACTCAAAAATCAATTCTATGAGTAAAATGAGAAATAATTTGTGAAATGACAATGAAAAAAAAATATGTCAGAAGTGGGATTTGAACCCACGCCTCCATTCGGAGACCAGAACACCCAGCGTAAGTTAGCACTTGAGTCTGGCGCCTTAGACCACTCGGCCATCCTGACATTTAATTTTGGAAAATATCTGCAAATCAAATTTTACGGAATATTATATGAAACGAATTTTGACAAGTTTTCGATTGTTTCATCTTCTTGTTCGAGTTTGCAAAAATCTTTAAATGTGGTCCCATGGTGTAGCGGTTAGCACTCTGGACTCTGAATCCAGCGACCCGAGTTCAAATCTCGGTGGGACCTATTTTTTCCTTCTTCCTTACATTGTTGACCATTTCTCCGTTATTTTATATTTATTGCTATTTGAAAGTTTCAGAAATTACTTGGACATGATTCACATTTTTGTTTCTCTTACCTCTTTCTATGTCGTCAACGATAACATTTATAATTTAAGAAACAAAAATACCAAATCAAGCCTCATTATTTTCAGATCGAGATCTATGTGAGGTAAAAGTTAAATGTTGAAAAACGTTGTTTGACAATATTTGTTACTGTTTGACAATTAAATTTCATAAATCCACAGAGCTTGTTTGTATCAATTATTTCAGTTTGACTTGATCATTACAAATGCATTTATCTTTTGGGCATTGAATTTAATTATTAAAATTTTAACAGAAATCTAGTAGAAACGGAAAATCACATGATTCATGTAGCATCGGTGGTTCAGTGGTAGAATGCTCGCCTGCCACGCGGGCGACCCGGGTTCGATTCCCGGCCGATGCATTTTTGTTGTTTGTTATTTTACTTTAAACAAATGCCAATTTCTAAACATCAAAACCTAAATTTCCATCATTTTCCATCCCTGATGTAGAGTTTTGATAGATTTCCAAAACTCAAAAATCAATTCTATGAGTAAAATGAGAAATAATTTGTGAAATGACAATGAAAAAAAATATGTCAGAAGTGGGATTTGAACCCACGCCTCCATTCGGAGACCAGAACACCCAGCGTAAGTTAGCACTTGAGTCTGGCGCCTTAGACCACTCGGCCATCCTGACATTTAATTTTGGAAAATATCTGCAAATCAAATTTTACGGAATATTATATGAAACGAATTTTGACAAGTTTTCGATTGTTTCATCTTCTTGTTCGAGTTTGCAAAAATCTTTAAATGTGGTCCCATGGTGTAGCGGTTAGCACTCTGGACTCTGAATCCAGCGACCCGAGTTCAAATCTCGGTGGGACCTATTTTTTTCCTTCTTCCTTACATTGTTGACCATTTCTCCGTTATTTTATATTTATTGCTATTTGAAAGTTTCAGAAATTACTTGGACATGATTCACATTTTTGTTTCTCTTACCTCTTTCTATGTCGTCAACGATAACATTTATAATTTAAGAAACAAAAATACCAAATCAAGCCTCATTATTTTCAGATCGAGATCTATGTGAGGTAAAGTTAAATGTTGAAAAACGTTGTTGACAATATTTGTTACTGTTTGACAATTAAATTTATAAATCCCACAGAGCTTGTTTGTATCAATTATTTCAGTTTGACTTGATCATTACAAATGCATTTATCTTTTGGGCATTGAATTTTAATTATTAAAATTTTAACAGAAATCTAGTAGAAACGGAAAATCACATGATTCATGTAGCATCGGTGGTTCAGTGGTAGAATGCTCGCCTGCCACGCGGGCGACCCGGGTTCGATTCCCGGCCGATGCATTTTTGTTGTTTGTTATTTTACTTTAAACAAATGCCAATTTTCTAAACATCAAAACCTAAATTTCCATCATTTTCCATCCCTGATGTAGAGTTTTGATAGATTTCCAAAACTCAAAAATCAATTCTATGAGTAAAATGAGAAATAATTTGTGAAATGACAATGAAAAAAAATATGTCAGAAGTGGATTTGAACCCACGCCTCCATTCGGAGACCAGAACACCCAGCGTAAGTTAGCACTTGAGTCTGGCGCTTAGACCACTCGGCCATCCTGACATTTAATTTTGGAAAATATCTGCAAATCAAATTTTACGGAATATTATATGAAACGAATTTTGACAAGTTTTCGATTGTTTCATCTTCTTGTTCGAGTTTGCAAAAATCTTTAAATGTGGTCCCATGGTGTAGCGGTTAGCACTCTGGACTCTGAATCCAGCGACCCGAGTTCAAATCTCGGTGGGACCTATTTTTTTCCTTCTTCCTTACATTGTTGACCATTTCTCCGTTATTTTATATTTATTGCTATTTGAAAGTTTCAGAAATTACTTGGACATGATTCACATTTTTGTTTCTCTTACCTCTTTCTATGTCGTCAACGATAACATTTATAATTTAAGAAACAAAAATACCAAATCAAGCCTCATTATTTTCAGATCGAGATCTATGTGAGGTAAAAGTTAAATGTTGAAAAACGTTGTTGACAATATTTGTTACTGTTTGACAATTAAATTTCATAAATCCCACAGAGCTTGTTTGTATCAATTATTTCAGTTTGACTTGATCATTACAAATGCATTTATCTTTTGGGCATTGAATTTTAATTATTAAAATTTTAACAGAAATCTAGTAGAACGGAAAATCACATGATTCATGTAGCATCGGTGGTTCAGTGGTAGAATGCTCGCCTGCCACGCGGGCGACCCGGGTTCGATTCCGGCCGATGCATTTTTGTTGTTTGTTATTTTACTTTAAACAAATGCCAATTTTCTAACATCAAAACCTAAATTTCCATCTTTTTCCATCCCTGATGTAGAGTTTTGATAGATTTCCAAAACTCAAAAATCAATTCTATGAGTAAAATGAGAAATAATTTGTGAAATGACAATGAAAAAAAAATATGTCAGAAGTGGGATTTGAACCCACGCCTCCATTCGGAGACCAGAACACCCAGCGTAAGTTAGCACTTGAGTCTGGCGCCTTAGACCACTCGGCCATCCTGACATTTAATTTTGGAAAATATCTGCAAATCAAATTTTACGGAATATTATATGAAACGAATTTTGACAAGTTTTCGATTGTTTCATCTTCTTGTTCGAGTTTGCAAAAATCTTTAAATGTGGTCCCATGGTGTAGCGGTTAGCACTCTGGACTCTGAATCCAGCGACCCGAGTTCAAATCTCGGTGGACCTATTTTTTTCCTTCTTCCTTACATTGTTGACCATTTCTCCGTTATTTTATATTTATTGCTATTTGAAAGTTTCAGAAATTACTTGGACATGATTCACATTTTTGTTTCTCTTACCTCTTTCTATGTCGTCAACGATAACATTTATAATTTAAGAAACAAAAATACCAAATCAAGCCTCATTATTTTCAGATCGAGATCTATGTGAGGTAAAAGTTAAATGTTGAAAAACGTTGTTGACAATATTTGTTACTGTTGACAATTAAATTTCATAAATCCCACAGAGCTTGTTTGTATCAATTATTTCAGTTTGACTTGATCATTACAAATGCATTTATCTTTTGGGCATTGAATTTTAATTATTAAAATTTTAACAGAAATCTAGTAGAAACGGAAAATCACATGATTCATGTAGCATCGGTGGTTCAGTGGTAGAATGCTCGCCTGCCACGCGGGCGACCCGGGTTCGATTCCCGGCCGATGCATTTTTGTTGTTTGTTATTTTACTTTAAACAAATGCCAATTTTCTAAACATCAAAACCTAAATTTCCATCATTTTCCATCCCTGATGTAGAGTTTTGATAGATTTCCAAAACTCAAAATCAATTCTATGAGTAAAATGAGAAATAATTTGTGAAATGACAATGAAAAAAAAATATGTCAGAAGTGGGATTTGAACCCACGCCTCCATTCGGAGACCAGAACACCCAGCGTAAGTTAGCACTTGAGTCTGGCGCCTTAGACCACTCGGCCATCCTGACATTTAATTTTGGAAATATCTGCAAATCAAATTTTACGGAATATTATATGAAACGAATTTTGACAAGTTTTCGATTGTTTCATCTTCTTGTTCGAGTTTGCAAAAATCTTTAAATGTGGTCCCATGGTGTAGCGGTTAGCACTCTGGACTCTGAATCCAGCGACCCGAGTTCAAATCTCGGTGGGACCTATTTTTTTCCTTCTTCCTTACATTGTTGACCATTTCTCCGTTATTTTATATTTATTGCTATTTGAAAGTTTCAGAAATTACTTGGACATGATTCACATTTTTGTTTCTCTTACCTCTTTCTATGTCGTCAACGATAACATTTATAATTTAAGAAACAAAAATACCAAATCAAGCCTCATTATTTTCAGATCGAGATCTATGTGAGGTAAAAGTTAAATGTTGAAAAACGTTGTTGACAATATTTGTTAC
The DNA here is from genome assembly GCA_022537955.1 of Schmidtea mediterranea. Classification (NCBI taxonomy): domain Eukaryota; kingdom Metazoa; phylum Platyhelminthes; order Tricladida; family Dugesiidae; genus Schmidtea; species Schmidtea mediterranea. The sequence continues at coordinate 39,009,039 of CM039682.1, forward strand.
TGTTTGACAATTAAATTTCATAAATCCCACAGAGCTTGTTTGTATCAATTATTTCAGTTTGACTTGATCATTACAAATGCATTTATCTTTTGGGCATTGAATTTTAATTATTAAAATTTTAACAGAAATCTAGTAGAAACGGAAAATCACATGATTCATGTAGCATCGGTGGTTCAGTGGTAGAATGCTCGCCTGCCACGCGGGCGACCCGGGTTCGATTCCCGGCCGATGCATTTTTGTTGTTTGTTATTTTACTTTAAACAAATGCCAATTTTCTAAACATCAAACCTAAATTTCCATCATTTTCCATCCCTGATGTAGAGTTTTGATAGATTTCCAAAACTCAAAAATCAATTCTATGAGTAAAATGAGAAATAATTTGTGAAATGACAATGAAAAAAAATATGTCAGAAGTGGGATTTGAACCCACGCCTCCATTCGGAGACCAGAACACCCAGCGTAAGTTAGCACTTGAGTCTGGCGCCTTAGACCACTCGGCCATCCTGACATTTAATTTTGGAAAATATCTGCAAATCAAATTTTACGGAATATTATATGAAACGAATTTTGACAAGTTTTCGATTGTTTCATCTTCTTGTTCGAGTTTGCAAAAATCTTTAAATGTGGTCCCATGGTGTAGCGGTTAGCACTCTGGACTCTGAATCCAGCGACCCGAGTTCAAATCTCGGTGGGACCTATTTTTTTCCTTCTTCCTTACATTGTTGACCATTTCTCCGTTATTTTATATTTATTGCTATTTGAAAGTTTCAGAAATTACTTGGACATGATTCACATTTTTGTTTCTCTTACCTCTTTCTATGTCGTCAACGATAACATTTATAATTTAAGAAACAAAAATACCAAATCAAGCCTCATTATTTTCAGATCGAGATCTATGTGAGGTAAAAGTTAAATGTTGAAAAACGTTGTTGACAATATTTGTTACTGTTTGACAATTAAATTTCATAAATCCCACAGAGCTTGTTTGTATCAATTATTTCAGTTTGACTTGATCATTACAAATGCATTTATCTTTTGGGCATTGAATTTTAATTATTAAAATTTTAACAGAAATCTAGTAGAAACGGAAAATCACATGATTCATGTAGCATCGGTGGTTCAGTGGTAGAATGCTCGCCTGCCACGCGGGCGACCCGGGTTCGATTCCCGGCCGATGCATTTTTGTTGTTTGTTATTTTACTTTAAACAAATGCCAATTTTCTAAACATCAAAACCTAAATTTCCATCATTTTCCATCCCTGATGTAGAGTTTTGATAGATTTCCAAAACTCAAAAATCAATTCTATGAGTAAAATGAGAAATAATTTGTGAAATGACAATGAAAAAAAAATATGTCAGAAGTGGGATTTGAACCCACGCCTCCATTCGGAGACCAGAACACCCAGCGTAAGTTAGCACTTGAGTCTGGCGCCTTAGACCACTCGGCCATCCTGACATTTAATTTTGGAAAATATCTGCAAATCAAATTTTACGGAATATTATATGAAACGAATTTTGACAAGTTTTCGATTGTTTCATCTTCTTGTTCGAGTTTGCAAAAATCTTTAAATGTGGTCCATGGTGTAGCGGTTAGCACTCTGGACTCTGAATCCAGCGACCCGAGTTCAAATCTCGGTGGGACCTATTTTTTTCCTTCTTCCTTACATTGTTGACCATTTCTCCGTTATTTTATATTTATTGCTATTTGAAAGTTTCAGAAATTACTTGGACATGATTCACATTTTTGTTTCTCTTACCTCTTTCTATGTCGTCAACGATAACATTTATAATTTAAGAAACAAAAATACCAAATCAAGCCTCATTATTTTCAGATCGAGATCTATGTGAGGTAAAAGTTAAATGTTGAAAAACGTTGTTGACAATATTTGTTACTGTTTGACAATTAAATTTCATAAATCCCACAGAGCTTGTTTGTATCAATTATTTCAGTTTGACTTGATCATTACAAATGCATTTATCTTTTGGGCATTGAATTTTAATTATTAAAATTTTAACAGAAATCTAGTAGAAACGGAAAATCACATGATTCATGTAGCATCGGTGGTTCAGTGGTAGAATGCTCGCCTGCCACGCGGGCGACCCGGGTTCGATTCCCGGCCGATGCATTTTGTTGTTTGTTATTTTACTTTAAACAAATGCCAATTTTCTAAACATCAAAACCTAAATTTCCATCATTTTCCATCCCTGATGTAGAGTTTTGATAGATTTCCAAAACTCAAAAATCAATTCTATGAGTAAAATGAGAAATAATTTGTGAAATGACAATGAAAAAAAAATATGTCAGAAGTGGGATTTGAACCCACGCCTCCATTCGGAGACCAGAACACCCAGCGTAAGTTAGCACTTGAGTCTGGCGCCTTAGACCACTCGGCCATCCTGACATTTAATTTTGGAAAATATCTGCAAATCAAATTTTACGGAATATTATATGAAACGAATTTTGACAAGTTTTCGATTGTTTCATCTTCTTGTTCGAGTTTGCAAAAATCTTTAAATGTGGTCCCATGGTGTAGCGGTTAGCACTCTGGACTCTGAATCCAGCGACCCGAGTTCAAATCTCGGTGGGACCTATTTTTTTCCTTCTTCCTTACATTGTTGACCATTTCTCCGTTATTTTATATTTATTGCTATTTGAAAGTTTCAGAAATTACTTGGACATGATTCACATTTTTGTTTCTCTTACCTCTTTCTTTCTATGTCGTCAACGATAACATTTATAATTTAAGAAACAAAAATACCAAATCAAGCCTCATTATTTTCAGATCGAGATCTATGTGAGGTAAAAGTTAAATGTTGAAAAACGTTGTTGACAATATTTGTTACTGTTTGACAATTAAATTTCATAAATCCCACAGAGCTTGTTTGTATCAATTATTTCAGTTTGACTTGATCATTACAAATGCATTTATCTTTTGGGCATTGAATTTTAATTATTAAAATTTTAACAGAAATCTAGTAGAAACGGAAAATCACATGATTCATGTAGCATCGGTGGTTCAGTGGTAGAATGCTCGCCTGCCACGCGGGCGACCCGGGTTCGATTCCCGGCCGATGCATTTTTGTTGTTTGTTATTTTACTTTAAACAAATGCCAATTTTCTAAACATCAAAACCTAAATTTCCATCATTTTCCATCCCTGATGTAGAGTTTTGATAGATTTCCAAAACTCAAAAATCAATTCTATGAGTAAAATGAGAAATAATTTGTGAAATGACAATGAAAAAAAAATATGTCAGAAGTGGGATTTGAACCCACGCCTCCATTCGGAGACCAGAACACCCAGCGTAAGTTAGCACTTGAGTCTGGCGCCTTAGACCACTCGGCCATCCTGACATTTAATTTTGGAAAATATCTGCAAATCAAATTTTACGGAATATTATATGAAACGAATTTTGACAAGTTTTCGATTGTTTCATCTTCTTGTTCGAGTTTGCAAAAATCTTTAAATGTGGTCCCATGGTGTAGCGGTTAGCACTCTGGACTCTGAATCCAGCGACCCGAGTTCAAATCTCGGTGGACCTATTTTTTTCCTTCTTCCTTACATTGTTGACCATTTCTCCGTTATTTTATATTTATTGCTATTTGAAAGTTTCAGAAATTACTTGGACATGATTCACATTTTTGTTTCTCTTACCTCTTTCTATGTCGTCAACGATAACATTTATAATTTAAGAAACAAAAATACCAAATCAAGCCTCATTATTTTCAGATCGAGATCTATGTGAGGTAAAAGTTAAATGTTGAAAAACGTTGTTGACAATATTTGTTACTGTTTGACAATTAAATTTCATAAATCCCACAGAGCTTGTTTGTATCAATTATTTCAGTTTGACTTGATCATTACAAATGCATTTATCTTTTGGGCATTGAATTTTAATTATTAAAATTTTAACAGAAATCTAGTAGAAACGGAAAATCACATGATTCATGTAGCATCGGTGGTTCAGTGGTAGAATGCTCGCCTGCCACGCGGGCGACCCGGGTTCGATTCCCGGCCGATGCATTTTTGTTGTTTGTTATTTTACTTTAAACAAATGCCAATTTTCTAAACATCAAAACCTAAATTTCCATCATTTTCCATCCCTGATGTAGAGTTTTGATAGATTTCCAAAACTCAAAAATCAATTCTATGAGTAAAATGAGAAATAATTTGTGAAATGACAATGAAAAAAAAATATGTCAGAAGTGGGATTTGAACCCACGCCTCCATTCGGAGACCAGAACACCCAGCGTAAGTTAGCACTTGAGTCTGGCGCCTTAGACCACTCGGCCATCCTGACATTTAATTTTGGAAAATATCTGCAAATCAAATTTTACGGAATATTATATGAAACGAATTTTGACAAGTTTTCGATTGTTTCATCTTCTTGTTCGAGTTTGCAAAAATCTTTAAATGTGGTCCCATGGTGTAGCGGTTAGCACTCTGGACTCTGAATCCAGCGACCCGAGTTCAAATCTCGGTGGGACCTATTTTTTTCCTTCTTCCTTACATTGTTGACCATTTCTCCGTTATTTTATATTTATTGCTATTTGAAAGTTTCAGAAATTACTTGGACATGATTCACATTTTTGTTTCTCTTACCTCTTTCTATGTCGTCAACGATAACATTTATAATTTAAGAAACAAAAATACCAAATCAAGCCTCATTATTTTCAGATCGAGATCTATGTGAGGTAAAAGTTAAATGTTGAAAAACGTTGTTGACAATATTTGTTACTGTTTGACAATTAAATTTCATAAATCCCACAGAGCTTGTTTGTATCAATTATTTCAGTTTGACTTGATCATTACAAATGCATTTATCTTTTGGGCATTGAATTTTAATTATTAAAATTTTAACAGAAATCTAGTAGAAACGGAAAATCACATGATTCATGTAGCATCGGTGGTTCAGTGGTAGAATGCTCGCCTGCCACGCGGGCGACCCGGGTTCGATTCCCGGCCGATGCATTTTTGTTGTTTGTTATTTTACTTTAAACAAATGCCAATTTTCTAAACATCAAAACCTAAATTTCCATCTTTTTCCATCCCTGATGTAGAGTTTTGATAGATTTCCAAAACTCAAAAATCAATTCTATGAGTAAAATGAGAAATAATTTGTGAAATGACAATGAAAAAAAATATGTCAGAAGTGGGATTTGAACCCACGCCTCCATTCGGAGACCAGAACACCCAGCGTAAGTTAGCACTTGAGTCTGGCGCCTTAGACCACTCGGCCATCCTGACATTTAATTTTGGAAAATATCTGCAAATCAAATTTTACGGAATATTATATGAAACGAATTTTGACAAGTTTTCGATTGTTTCATCTTCTTGTTCGAGTTTGCAAAAATCTTTAAATGTGGTCCCATGGTGTAGCGGTTAGCACTCTGGACTCTGAATCCAGCGACCCGAGTTCAAATCTCGGTGGGACCTATTTTTTTCCTTCTTCCTTACATTGTTGACCATTTCTCCGTTATTTTATATTTATTGCTATTTGAAAGTTTCAGAAATTACTTGGACATGATTCACATTTTTGTTTCTCTTACCTCTTTCTATGTCGTCAACGATAACATTTATAATTTAAGAAACAAAAATACCAAATCAAGCCTCATTATTTTCAGATCGAGATCTATGTGAGGTAAAAGTTAAATGTTGAAAAACGTTGTTGACAATATTTGTTACTGTTTGACAATTAAATTTCATAAATCCCACAGAGCTTGTTTGTATCAATTATTTCAGTTTGACTTGATCATTACAAATGCATTTATCTTTTGGGCATTGAATTTTAATTATTAAAATTTTAACAGAAATCTAGTAGAAACGGAAAATCACATGATTCATGTAGCATCGGTGGTTCAGTGGTAGAATGCTCGCCTGCCACGCGGGCGACCCGGGTTCGATTCCCGGCCGATGCATTTTTGTTGTTTGTTATTTTACTTTAAACAAATGCCAATTTTCTAAACATCAAAACCTAAATTTCCATCTTTTTCCATCCCTGATGTAGAGTTTTGATAGATTTCCAAAACTCAAAAATCAATTCTATGAGTAAAATGAGAAATAATTTGTGAAATGACAATGAAAAAAAAATATGTCAGAAGTGGGATTTGAACCCACGCCTCCATTCGGAGACCAGAACACCCAGCGTAAGTTAGCACTTGAGTCTGGCGCCTTAGACCACTCGGCCATCCTGACATTTAATTTTGGAAAATATCTGCAAATCAAATTTTACGGAATATTATATGAAACGAATTTTGACAAGTTTTCGATTGTTTCATCTTCTTGTTCGAGTTTGCAAAAATCTTTAAATGTGGTCCCATGGTGTAGCGGTTAGCACTCTGGACTCTGAATCCAGCGACCCGAGTTCAAATCTCGGTGGGACCTATTTTTTTCCTTCTTCCTTACATTGTTGACCATTTCTCCGTTATTTTATATTTATTGCTATTTGAAAGTTTCAGAAATTACTTGGACATGATTCACATTTTTGTTTCTCTTACCTCTTTCTATGTCGTCAACGATAACATTTATAATTTAAGAAACAAAAATACCAAATCAAGCCTCATTATTTTCAGATCGAGATCTATGTGAGGTAAAAGTTAAATGTTGAAAAACGTTGTTGACAATATTTGTTACTGTTTGACAATTAAATTTCATAAATCCCACAGAGCTTGTTTGTATCAATTATTTCAGTTTGACTTGATCATTACAAATGCATTTATCTTTTGGGCATTGAATTTTAATTATTAAAATTTTAACAGAAATCTAGTAGAAACGGAAAATCACATGATTCATGTAGCATCGGTGGTTCAGTGGTAGAATGCTCGCCTGCCACGCGGGCGACCCGGGTTCGATTCCCGGCCGATGCATTTTTGTTGTTTGTTATTTTACTTTAAACAAATGCCAATTTTCTAAACATCAAAACCTAAATTTCCATCTTTTTCCATCCCTGATGTAGAGTTTTGATAGATTTCCAAAACTCAAAAATCAATTCTATGAGTAAAATGAGAAATAATTTGTGAAATGACAATGAAAAAAAATATGTCAGAAGTGGGATTTGAACCCACGCCTCCATTCGGAGACCAGAACACCCAGCGTAAGTTAGCACTTGAGTCTGGCGCCTTAGACCACTCGGCCATCCTGACATTTAATTTTGGAAAATATCTGCAAATCAAATTTTACGGAATATTATATGAAACGAATTTTGACAAGTTTTCGATTGTTTCATCTTCTTGTTCGAGTTTGCAAAAATCTTTAAATGTGGTCCCATGGTGTAGCGGTTAGCACTCTGGACTCTGAATCCAGCGACCCGAGTTCAAATCTCGGTGGGACCTATTTTTTTCCTTCTTCCTTACATTGTTGACCATTTCTCCGTTATTTTATATTTATTGCTATTTGAAAGTTTCAGAAATTACTTGGACATGATTCACATTTTTGTTTCTCTTACCTCTTTCTATGTCGTCAACGATAACATTTATAATTTAAGAAACAAAAATACCAAATCAAGCCTCATTATTTTCAGATCGAGATCTATGTGAGGTAAAAGTTAAATGTTGAAAAACGTTGTTGACAATATTTGTTACTGTTTGACAATTAAATTTCATAAATCCCACAGAGCTTGTTTGTATCAATTATTTCAGTTTGACTTGATCATTACAAATGCATTTATCTTTTGGGCATTGAATTTTAATTATTAAAATTTTAACAGAAATCTAGTAGAAACGGAAAATCACATGATTCATGTAGCATCGGTGGTTCAGTGGTAGAATGCTCGCCTGCCACGCGGGAAAATATCTGCAAATGAAACGAAATAAGTAAGATTAATAGTCTCAAAGTGGCTGGGTAAGAGCGACACAAGCTTTTTTATAGGTTGTGAGGTAAAAGTTAAATGCTAAAATTCACAATAACAAAGTTTTGCTTTCTCCTAATTTGATATTTTCATTAATATTAAATTTTAATATCAATTAATAAGTACATATCGGAAAAACAACTAAATTTAATTTATTTAACAAAAACATTTCAAAAATTCCAATAATTTATTTAACAAATCACCGAAAATATCATCCAATAAAAAATTCTTTAATGGCTTTAAGTAACCGATATAAGCTTTGTCTTCGTTTTTTATTACTCATTCTGGAAAAATTATCAGGATATTGAAATGAATTTTGTTTTGCATATGAATTAATTGGCAACGTTTGAGGCAATAAATAATCATTAGCTGATAAACTTAAAATAAATAAAAATGGAACAATCCACATGCAAAGGGTGAAATAAGTCAAAATTTCTACAAATTCAATTTGAACAGGCATGTTAGCATCCTTTACTACAATAGATTTAAACGCGAAGTAATGATGAAGCACACAGCATATACATGTCCCAATGAAGTTAAATGATGCATAATGAAAAGTGGGATATGTTTTTAAGAGCAAAGCGTAAAAACAATGTGAAAGCAAACCCATAATAATAAGTTGATACTTTAAATTATCTGTGAAAATAAAAATGACATGTGCAATAAATTCTGACAATATGGCATATTTAATAATACGACCAGTTAAGCTTATATTGTCTTCAATTAACTCCGTCAAGTAATATAGGCCAATTGATAAAATTAAAGTTATAAGAATAAAAAATAAAATATACCATATATGTGTGAGAATCCATAGTATTATCATCTAAAACTATAATTATCAAATGAAAAAATTTATTTAATAAAAATAACTTTTTGTAATTAAATATTAAAACAAATTTGAAATGAGATCTTTTAATCAGATTACAATAAAAATAACAATTTATATTAACTTTTTTTATATTATTTTAACTAATAAAATTAAAAAAAATTTAAATTATTAGAAAATTTAATTTGGACAAAAATTAATTTAAGAATAAATATTAGATAAATATTTATATCAGTGTTGTATAAAATTATTTCCAACTGAAAATCGCATACGGCACGCTAAATAAACTCAAAATCCATCGGCACATTCGACAAAACTTAAAATATGTTTTAAGAAAAAACGATAGAGAAGTGGCAAAATTTTAAAAAGTAAAGATAGAAAATTTGAATCACGAGTTCAAGAATCTTAAACACCATCGATGTATGATTACAATGCATACTTAAAAGTTCGATTTGAGTATCTTTTCTAACTACCAATGTGAAGAAAATAAACCAAATTATAGATGTATTTTTCTAAACAATTCGAAGGTACTAAAACCTTAGTAATTTTAATTGTTTGCAGATTTTTTTATGCGGCACACTAAGATTTTCTCACGACACACATCTTGGACAAAATAAAGCATTTCAAATAAATTACTAGCAAATTATTTCGTTTAAGTTGGATGCATGGATCTGGGTCCATGACTAAGTTAGTACTATTTATTTTGAATAATGTCCACATTGTAATCCTTAACTTTAATTTCACCATTTGTCACCCATTATAAAGCAACAATTATATTATGATGTAAGTCAGTATTTTTTCCAGTAAAAACTGAGGTCTGTTTCCAAGTCAGTTATTACGTTTGTTAGGCCAGAACACAAACGATTTTGAAAATTGTTTAAATGTATCAATAATATAGCACGAAAACCCATAACCAAGATTACTTAAAATACAACATACAACATCAAATAATCAGCCTAAAATTCGATAGAATATAAATAAATATAAAATCGAAAAACACAAACGTAAAATAAAAGTCAAATAATTACATTCAGTAAGAGATCAATGACGTTTTATGGAAAGGCTATGCAACTGAGTACAATAATATTTGAGGATTATCGCATCTGAATTCAAAGTAAGTACGAGAATGTCACCATCAGGGATCTAATGGTTGAAATTTGCATAAATAGCCATCAGGTTGTCAAGGAATCTTGAGCTACTTTGATATAGTGATGAAATTATTTTACATTGGAGCATAAATATTGATAATTTACTTGGTAAAGATTTATTATTTATAATTTATTTTTGAATAGTATTGTTGAGGATACCTAAATAATAGAGTATAATAATTAATAAACATGTAAAAAGATTGGGGAAACAAGGATAAGTGATTAAGACATGGTTCTGGAGCTTAATAAGAAAAATGGAATGAAAAAGAAATGTCGAATAACGAGAAGAGAATAAGAGAAAATCAATAAAAACAGACAATTAAATAAAAAAAGGTCATTTATAATTAACAAGTGCAAATTTAGGAAAACCAAAACAAAAGGAAAATTTGCACGTTATTTCGAAAGCTTTTTCAATATAAGGGAAGAAATGTTGTTTGGGAATCCGGGAAAGGGCACCTCTAAAAAATGATTTATCTGTACAGCTGTCAGTGATTATAGAGGCCCCAAGGTAATTAGCGTTAAAAGATATCAGAAATTCTATTTGACATCAGTAAGTATTATTGGATGATGGAGTATAAAAAGGAAGCGCAATCGGAATCACAAAAACAAAATTGCAAAAGACAAAGAAAGACAGAAAGAAATTAAACAAAAATTTGAATCAGAAATTAAGCAAGGTCAAAGCAAAGCAAAGCAACTAAATCAGAGTTACTGATCTCAGAAACCCACCACAGTAGTCAAGTGATTGTGAAATCCAATTTATCCGAAAAGTGCTATTCTTCCCAAAGGGTCGTAATAAGCACCAAATTGTGATTGATAGATAATTCGTTGTGTCATTTTAAAGTGGAGATAAAGCGTATTAATCAATAAAGTTTATATCGTTTGGAGTTCATTACTGTTGTTTAAAAGCACGCTTGGAGTCAGATAGATAATACATCCTATTCAAATTCATCGACAAACCCAACAGTATTTATTTTTAATTATGGTCATTTCAACGATTTTTACAAGAAAAATACAAGTATTTTATTTTGATATATTAATAATTTTGCTAATATTTAATTTTGCTTTTAATATCCTTTGTATTTCATAGAATTTGTCATAATATCACATTATATATAATATTATGTACTGATTTGTATTTTGATGTCAAGAAGTAAAATTAGACATACTTTCTTTCCCTAAGCATATCTGCTTCTTAATAATGTGTCATCTTATACTTAAGTTGCTTTTTGAAGTCCTCGTTTTTCACATGAAGTATTGTAACACATAATTGCTCACAAATATGAATGTGTACATGTTTGGACATATGATGATGATGTATATGCGTGATGACTGAAAGCAGGTAGGGACTAATGTCAAAGGGGCTGTCACGGATGCGAGTAACTGATATGATTTCTGAGTACTTCCTTGGCATTTTCTGGTAGAATGAGTAAGCACGTGGAAGGAATGGCTCTGACTTCATGTGTGGTTAGAATTCATTAATGTGATGTTTGGTGCGGTATGATATCAGAAAGAAGTGATTCACGAACAATCAAAGCTCGATCTCAGGAAAATCCGCATCATATCGGGAAATAAAGATAAATTTTTGAACGCCGAACTAAGATGAAGAAAATTGAGTGATTTATAGAATGATGTTTAGAGTGGTACTTAAAAGGAAGATCCCAATATAAACAGTCTAATATGCCATATAGCTTAAACCATCAACATATCATAAAGAATACGGCTTTGAAGGCTTTAGATGTCTGCAACGTGACCTAAAAAACATTGTTAATTTGAAAATGACATAGAACATGAAGAAATCTTCAAACCAGTTCCAGAGAAGAACATATTGGAATTTCAACTGTTTATCAATCAGGCAAATATAACCCACGAGGAAATTATTTACTTGATTATTTTTCTAATAATTTTATTTTGGTATTTTCCTTCATAGTTTTGATAATGTTTATGTTTATAATGACAAATAAAAATGTGTTTTATTGACTGATGGAACAAAAAGAATATTGGTAGTATGCAATTGAACCTTCGAGACAAAAGGGGAATAGTTTTCCTTAAATCTTTAATTAATGATTTGAAATCTATATGATTATTATATGAGGTAGTTGAAGAAGAAATTATTGATTAAATTATGATTTGATAAATACCTCTTGTTTGTTATATAATTATTATGTCCGTCTTTTTTCACATATGAATTTTAAATTTGGCTGTGCTCACCAGTTCATGGACTCCCTGCTTTTCAAATATTTTGTAAATAATTTATTAAGTTCGTGTTGACATTTTATCTTCACTGGATTATTTTTTTTGTTATTGTGTTTTACATATAATTATGACTGACGATTCATACTTCTTTTCTCTTTTACAACTCATGGTCTCAAAAATTTTTCCTTACTTCTATTCTTTCTTTCTGGTTAATAATTGAGTTTGAAAATTTGTATAATGACGCCACATAATTTAAGGAATGACTAAAAAGTTGATAAATTTTTGTTTTTTCTATTTATTATTTGCGAATAACGAATGATTAGTTAAAAATGAGATTTACAATTTTTACATAAATGAATGAACCAAATTCAAGAAATATTTCCTAATAAAAAATTATAAGAAAATGCTCTAACATATTAATTTTCCAAATTGAAAATGAATATTGAAGGATTTTAAATTAAATCAAAATATTGTTTAAAATATTTAATTAATTTAATTTAAAATGTTTGATTTTCATGTTTTATTTATGAATTTTATTAATATTTATTTTATTATTATTAAACATTTTAGAAATATATATAAGATTTTAATTTTCTGAAATTTTTTTCATCTTAATTACCAATGAAACGAAAGCGTACAGCTCCAATTCAAGTTAACGAAAAAAATACGATAGTCAACTATTTTACTAAAAGACCTGAAGTATAAGTTATGATATATTTTATTTTATATTAAAAACTAGGATGTTGTACAAGCAACAGTTGATGTTACAGATAAATATATTAAGGAAGCTGATAGTTTAACGAATATTAAAACTACCGAAATTATAGACAAGGAAAATGAATTTTATCCTAACTATTTAACAAAAAATTTTGATAAAATTATTAACGAAATAACAAATCATCGTTATGATGCTAGCTTATTTAGTAAAAATGAAATCGATATAATTAAATCTTATCAGAATTTATCAATTGAATCTAAAAAGTTATTTCTCAAACTATATGGAAGACAGTGGAAATGGCAACGTTTTGAAAAAGATTGTAGTTCAAATTCATCAATGAATTTTCAAAATTTGGTACAAAATGGCTTTATTTCCAATGATTTAAGTGAATTAAACTTAAGAGACAAATTAAAATTGTTACTTGTCGACGAAATTGAAAAATTGGCGAAAAAATTTAATATCAAATCTTTGAAAAAGAAAAAAAATGATGTAATTGAGTCCATATTGTCAGCTTCCAATCATAAAGGTATCATTTCGAACTTTATGCAATTAAATTCGGCAAAAAATTCACTACTATCGAAAATAGAAGTGGAAATAAATAAATATCTAAAATCCACTTATAAAATTTTAAGTTCTGTTAGAAATACATTTTGTAAAATAACTGTCCTATTTTCAATAGTCGATAATAATTGGGACGATTGTAGCAATTTAGGAGATAAAAATCAAAAACTATTATTCTTTCTATTGCAAATTGAACGAAATGAAGTTTTGTTGCCGTCCTACAAGTTGTCTCGCGTGTCTGATATATTTGAATCCGGTATCGATGTGGACAATTACGCAACCGCATTGGAATATTCATTGAAATTGAGGCATTTTCTAGACAACAATAAATTCGATGAAGCTCATGGAATTTATATTTCTCTTTCGAAGCAATTTGATAGAAATAATTTGCTAATCGATGAAACTGAATTCGACAAGAATTTGCCAAATTTCCTGAAACGATTCACTTTGAAATCTTTATTGATTCGGATTTATTCGTCAGTTGTGACTTTGTTGGAGAAACGCAGACAATATTCCGACGCAGTCGATTTACTGAAAACGCTAATAACAGCAACGAAATTATCGACCAGCAGCAAAAGTCGTGGCAAATGGTATTTTCGGTTGTGTGTCAATTACCAGAGTCATTTGAAGAATCAAACCGAATCGATTTTTTGGTTGGAAGAAGCACTGAAAGACAAATCGATTCCAGATTATTTCAAATTGACGTTCAAAAATCGATTTGATAAGTTGAAAAAAAATCGAAACGATTTGAAACCGGATTTGGATTTTGATGATTCGACGATGGACTGGATTTCCGAGGAAAATATTCAAATAAAATCCCGAAAATCGATCGAAGCTCCTCGGCAGTACGATATAATGGACAATCATCGACCCAGATATATCTGGGAGGATTTAGATGGGGAAATCCATTGCTATGTGGAGGATTACGTGATTTATTATTATATTAATAAGGAAAATTATACGAACGGAATTCACGGAGAAACTGGAACGTTTGTTTTATATTTTCTCCTCTTATTTTACGACATAATCTATGCCGATGTTCCCGATGTTTTCTATTGTAGTCGGCAAACTGTTCCATTAGATATGTATTCGACGAGCTTTCGGTTGAACCGACAGCAATTAATTGACAGGAAATTTGATTGGTTGACCAATCAGTCTACGAGTAATGATATCGAATTGCTATTGGTTGATAATTGGAAAGCGCATTTCAATGAATTAGGCCTTGTTGCTAATTGGGGATTGATCGATAATGAGGCTGATTTAATAGGATTGTTTCGTTGTCTTGGCATCGATTTGGTGTTGAAAATCTGTGAAAAATTTTTGGAAAATTTCAGTTTCTGGTGTTCAGGCATGCCGGATTTGGTACTGTGGAACAGTTTGGATCGGACTTATGAGGTTAGTAAATGAGGATTGGTTGATAAGGAAATTAATTGTCATGTTTCAAGATCATTGAAGTGAAAGGGCCGGGAGATAAATTATCAGATAAGCAGAAATTATGGATGATGGAGCTGCAGAAAATGAATGCCAATGTTAGCCTGTGTCTAGTGGAAGGTGAGATTTTATTGGCTTATTAATTTGATCATTTCAATTTTAGGAGTTTGTTATAGAAAATTGTAAATAAATTTGTCTTGTTCTTGTTTTTAATTAATCAATATTATTTAGATCACTCAACTAATTCTATTATGAATGATTAAGATACATATATAATTTAGGTGATAGGACAAAATGACACTTTCTTTAGGTTTATATATATATATATATATATATATATAGATGGGTACTGATATCCACTGGGCAATCCCAAAAATTTGAAATCCACCTCATTCTCAAGTGACGGTGCTTACCATTTATTTTACTAAGTGAACCAAATAATTACCTGGACAATTTTAATTTGTATAACTATGTTTTTAATTTGAAGCCAAAACGAATGTTTGGTTCATACATACTGTTTCAATATTTATTGCCATTGGTTATTTCACGTAAAAATACTTTAATTGTATGTAACGTGAGGAGGCTTCCGAAACCTAGTGTAATTGTCGTCGTTTTGCAAAATCCGTTTCTTGTTTATTACTAGGTGGTTAACGTATTCCAATTAAATCTACATTTTATTCCTCAGCAGTTTTCAAGCTAAAAATATCATCCGCATTGAATTCTTCTCAAGTCGGCTTCCTATGCCAAGGATACATCTGGGTTCAGAATGATTTTATCATTCTGAGCCGCTTCTGGCCATAACTTACGTTACAATTTATTCATTCAATTTTCGCTAGGTAATCATGATCATACAAAGTGAGAATATAATAAAATCCTAATTGTTTCTTCACAAAATGTTTTCATTAAATTTTTAAAGAAACCGGTTTAAAATTTGAATAACATTGTAGTGATACGAATTTATTTTGATAAATTTTTTGTTGATAAAAAGTATTTATGCATATTCAAATAACAGAGTTGGATCTACAAATTTGACGACAATGTGCTCGTTTCTGAGACAGGGTGTAATTGTCGAAAGAGTTTTAAATTGTCATATAAGAACTACTAAATTCTTCGTCGATTCAATTTATTTCTATTAAAATTTCGTCGTTCTCTGCTGAACACCGTAACAAGATATTCATTCTTGAAATACTACACTTGATACTTTTCGGGAGAAATATTGTTTATAGGCGTGAGCTCGGAACAAGTTTCACAATGAGTAACAACGTAAGGTCAACTTGCAAGCAAGCATTTAAGAGATTTAACCAATAAATGTTTTCCTACGAGTTCTCAATCAAAAGTTGAGTACTTCATTTAGAATGTATTCAGTTTATTAAATAAAGTTCAGGCACCAATGAAAAGTTTACAAATATCGGTTAACTCCCTTTGGATAGTCTAATCCCAAGGCCTTGCGAAAGCTTAGCTCTTCTCAGAATTTTGTTCGAAATCAAAGAGATCTGGCAATTATACAAACATTAAACAATGGCAAAAATTCACGGTTCCTTAGAATCTAAATAAATGTTTAACTGTTTTTAGAAATAGAAAAAATTTTATTCGACGTCTTAGTCGCCTCGGTTGATAAACCGAAGAATTCTTCAATGTTTGTTGGGTCAATTTTCTACAGAGTATTATAGTTATTGAAATCTAATAAAATTTCAAAATAATTTCGCAATAAAATGTGAGGACGAATCTCAAACTTTTGTGTTAAAGAATACTCTTCACGACACTACTCAGTTGTTGCCAGACAAAATTTAGTACTTTTAATTGAAATTAATAATATTCGATTTTATCTGTCCAAATGTGAGAAGACACAATCACTCAAGAAACGGACATTTTTGAAGAATAGATCTTTATAGATATTGATACTGAATAAATGTAAACCTATATCTATGTTTGACCTAATAATAATATTAGCTGTATAAGGAATAGCAAATCAACATTTAAATTTTTATCACTAATTACATTATTATCAATTTACTATCGTTCAAAAAAGTTTAAAAAATAGATTTCACTTAACTGTGAAAGATCATTGTTTCTAAAACATCTTGGATTTTCAGATTTTCCTATAAGATGTGGCAACTTTTCTCCCGTTGCAGAACACATTAGCGTTATTGTGATTCATTCTTTCACTAATTTTTCAACTTTGCATTGAATTTCTTTCCGGCTGAGTTTTGTCTGGGAAGGCTTTGTACAAAAAGCTAGTCTCGCCTGCTTTAAAAATGTTTCTTGCTTCATACGACTCTCCGTTCGTTTAATAAAACCACAGGTTGCTACCTGTCAATTTATGTTATATATTTTAATATATTTATTGTTTTCTATTTTGAAATTAATTTTTCAAAAGCGTTAAATACAGGGCGACCCCATTCAGAATTCCTCCAGTATACACAACGCATTCTTTTGTAATATTTTTTCCGTTATTGAATATCCATTCTTGCTGCACAAAACAATCTGTAAATTATAACTTATTAAGGTAAATCTATTTTTACCACACCATATCGTCTATTACATCTTTTAATGCTGGTACAATATTATTCCGTCTAAACATCCTTCTTTGCAATCAACTCTTACACTCTCCCTTTCAATAGATTAAAATGGTCTGCAACCTTTATAATACTGGTATACATATTTATACATATTCAAAATATCAACTGATTGATGGTTTTGATTTGTAAATTTTTTACACCATATTAAATTTAAAACGGTAAAAAATAAAAAATATTTATACAGAAAGCAAACGAGTTTGTTTGATATGATATTAAAAAAATTTGTTGAAAAGCCAAACAGTTATAAATTTTATTAGATAATTTATTTTACAAAAATATAACACGTCCAAAAACAACTAACTTAGTAAAACCCATGACATACGTAATTCTAAATGTGTACTAATATAAATGTCTCTTTGTTGAAATCATATAACCAATGTCTAAAACAGTTTTGAGATTTCCAACAAAATATTTCGAGTCTCTAAAATAGTATGCTTTAATGAGTCATCCTTTCCAATTCGATTCTCGAGCTTGATAAAATAATATGTAAGCTGATTCTGATGTCTTAGTCGCCTCGGTTGATAAACCGAAGAATTCTTCAATGTTTGTTGGGTCAATTTTCTACAGAGTATTATAGTTATTGAAATCTAATAAAATTTCAAAATAATTTCGCAATAAAATGTGAGGACGAATCTCAAACTTTTGTGTTAAAGAATACTCTTCACGACACCACTCAGTTATTGCCAGACAAAATTTAGTACTTTTAATTGAAATTAATAATAAAAATCAAATTATAAAAATAAGGTTTCTTCATCTTATAATCTGGAATATAAAGGAAATTGAAAATAAATCATTAGTGAAAACATATTAGCGATAACAGCTTAATAAATAACACGATTACACCTCAATAATCAATGTTTTATATTTTCAAATATTTTCATATAGCCCGATCGATAAAAGGCATTAATGGTAATTATGTGAAGAGCTCGTTAAGTGCAAGTACGATGGAGTATATCGATAAAAACAAAAAGCAGAATATTAGGGATTTTATGACTTTAAAAAACTTAGCTAAAAAAATATAAATATCTGTAAGTTTGACAAAGGAAATGGGATAGTTATTCTTGACGATGATGTGTATGTAAATAAGTTGAATGATTTGTTAAATTCTCCTCAATTTGTGAAATTGCCAAAGGGTCGGAAGAATGGAAAATTGCCTCCTCTTAAGGATGAAGAGGTAGGTAAGTCTATTCGTCCAATAGGATTGCAGCCAGCAAAAATATATGGGCTACCAAAAATCCATAAAGATGGTGTATCTATGAGACCAGTTTTGTCGATGGTTGGTACTGCCCAGTATAAAATAGCAAAGTTTTTAGATGGATTATTAAAACCGTTAATGCGATCAGAGTTTGAATGTAAGGATAGCTTTGAGTTTGTGTCTTGTATTGCAAAGCTACAAAAACGAAGTATGAATGATGCTATGGTTTCGTTTGATGTTTGTAGTTTGTTTACGAATGTACCACTGGTTGAGACGATTGACTTATGCTGTGCGTTGTGGAATGAAAATGATTCGGAACATCACATTTTGGATAGAAGGGCATTTTGTAAACTTCTTGAATTTGCTACTTTAAATGTCAATTTTCTTTTCAATGATAAATGGTATCGACAAATAGATGGAGTCGCTATGGGTTCCCCTTTAGAACCAACGAGGGCATCAATATTTTTGGCTAGTTTGGAAAAGAAAATTGCTTCTTTCCAATTTGAAAAACCCTTTGTTTATAAAAGGTATGTGGATGATATTTTTCTTGTATTTGAAAACCAGAAACATGTAGAACCGTTTTTGCATTTTATGAACAGTTTACATAAAAACATTGTTTTCACATGTGAAACGGAGAGAAAGTCATTAATTGCGTTTTTAGATTTGTTAATTCAACGCAAAGATAAACAGTATGAGACAGAGATTTATAGAAAACCAACTGATACTGGTCTTTATACTTCTCCAGAAAGCTTTTGTGAATTTAAGTATAAGAGAAATATGGTGAAAGAATTGATTTATCGTTCATGGTCTTTATCCTCTACTTTTGCTAATTCGGTAAAAAGTGTTGATAAATTGGTGCAGTTGTTGATAAAGAATGGATATTCTAAATCATTTTTATTGTTGATGATAAAAGAGACTGTTGATAAATTGATTAAAAATTCTAAGGATCCATGTTTTGGAAAGTTGGAAATGTTGATAAAGAATGGATATTCTAAATCATTTTTATTGTTGATGATAAAAGAGACTGTTGATAAATTGATTAAAAATTCTAAGGATCAATGTTTTGGAAAGTCTGAATGTAATTTGTCAGATGGGTGTGAATTGAGTGTTGGTCTGGGTGATGGTAAAAATGGATTTAAAAAAATTGAGTTTAAATATGTATTAGTATTGCCGCTTTACAAATTATAAAAGGAAGTTAAGTAAACAGATGGGAAATTTAGAGTATAAGATCGTCTCTAATTCGTGTAAGGTACGCAATATGTTTATTAATAAATCAAAAACTCCGGTTGGATTGTGTTCTGATCTTGTTTATCAATTTACATGTAATGCCACATACATTGGAGAGACTTCCCGTCATCTCTGTACTCGAGTTCTAAAGCATTGTCGATTGAAGGGTTTGACCAATATTAGTGAACACAATAGAGGCTGTAAAAGTGAAATAGGAATGTATGATTTTGTTGAGAAGTTTTAATAATTATTGGGAACGCGTGATATGTGAAGCATTGCTGATAAGGTCATTGGATCCAAAGATTAATGTGCAAAGTGCTGTGACTACGAATGTTTTGAATGTTTTTAAATAGTTTACGTATGTTAAATCATGTTTGTTTTTTAATATTATTAAAATAATTGAAAATTTTAAATTAATTAAAAGTGAATTGAATATATTTTATAAATATTTATTTATTAAAAAATTAAATTAATAAAAAATAATTTGTTTAAATTAAATGTTAATTCATAATATTTTTAGTTGGTCTTGAGTACCTGAAGATGATAGCTATGCTATCGAAATATATCGTACGAAAAGTTTTTTATTGGCGTTATCTTTTAATTAAATCATTGCCAAATTTATTTAATTATTTAGTTTTAGATATTGTAAAAATTAGTAAAAGGATTCCCTTATCTAATAGTTTGGCATTGCTTAAGCCAGGTTTCCGCAAACTTTTTAAGTAGCGCCCCTATTTTCAACATATTTATTTTTGGCGCCCCCGACGTAATAAAAAAGACGTAAAAATAATAAACAAAGTGTATTTTTCTATTTCTTGTAAATTGAACAAATTAAATATTATGAAAATAACAGTTCTAATGCCTTAGCAAAAAAACAATAATAAATATTCAACGTAAAAACCATACTTCGTTTGTAAAATCTAACAATTTTAAAATTTTCTGCGCCCAAAATTATTATCAAGCGCCCTAATCCGGGGCCCTCCCCCTAGTTTGCGCACTTTGGCTTAAACCATCGCCTTCAGCTTGTTTTGGATGATGCAATATATGAAATAAAGAAAGTGAATCATTTATCGATAAAATTTATGTTATTTTTCTTCAATCAAATAAAAATCAATTACTTTTACAAAATATATCAAGCGATTTGGGAATTGAAATAATCCAAATAGACCGTGTTTTAGGTCTAAGATGGACAGCATGTAGCTTGAGATCTGCATTCGCTGTTTGGTGTGCTTATGTACCACTTTATAAATTTTTTACCGAAGATTCACAATATTTTGCTATGGCAAACCGACTTCCAAATCAATATTTTTTAAAGGATTTAGCGATTATGATCGATATTCTTCAAGAAATTTGCAAGCTAGGTTTGTTTCTCTTCAAAATCCAACAAAACTAGTAAAAAGATACAAATGAAAGAAAATTTAGGAATATTTGAAAAAAAAGTGTAAGAAATGGTATCATTACCTGCATTTGCAGATATTCCTTTTATAGAAAATAAAAAATCTCCCACGAAAAAAACTTATTGAAACAATAATTGATAAAATGAATTCTCGAATGTTAAATTGTGGACATATAAGAATGAACAAAAATGAGAAAAAAACGATGTAGCTGAATTATTGAATTTACTAGAAGGAAGTGATTGGAAATTGTAAGAGTTACATGCCCGTGGATTTATTGAGAAGAAAAATTGAGAAATTTGAATGAAATAATTAGGTACGAAATCCCCATAAACGATTTCATAGATTATGTACAAAACATAATTGAAGGAAAAAACTCCGTAATACATAGAATTCAAAAGTTAAAAATAAAATTAATACTATTGGTATAAGTTCAGCAGAGGCCGAATGAGGGTTTTCATTAATGAATATCATTTGTGAAAAGAAAAGATCTAATCTTTTGGTAGAGCATATTTCTAGTTTAATGACTGTTAATATGGTTGAACCACCCCTTGACAGATGGAATGCTGAAGAATATGTTAAAACTTGGTTAAGGAATCATAATTCAGCTGATGATACCAGGGTGCGAAATAAAGCAAAAAAAATATTAATGAAAATAATCAAATAAATTAAAAAAATTAATCCTATTCAAATAAAACGATATTCTATTAAAATAAAAAAATTTTTTTTAGTTTTTAGTTTTGAGAGAACCGGTTGTTAAAATTTTGGCAGCTCATCACTGTATGTATTTATTTTCATTTAAAGCGTAAACATTAAAGTGATCATCTAATAAAGAATATTTATTCGTCATTTACTTTGAAAATTTTAATATCCACAAAGTTTCTATTAATAAACTAACACGTAGCAAAATCTGACACGATCACTCCGATTCAATGTCTAAAACCGGTGTGATCTGGATTTCAGATAGCCGCATGCATTACTAGTGTAGCAACCTTATTTCGACTATGCTCTTTATACTAATATTAGTTGTTTAATTTCCAGTATTAAAAATCTCTAGAATTGTAATGAATATTCAATTGACATTTCATGACTAAATTTAAACTCATTTAAAAGAAAAAATGCCGTTGTATCTCGAAAAAAAATGTTCAAATTCAATAAATAGAAATTGTTTGTGTGTTGCAGATTGAACAGACATTCTTTAGCTGATCAAGAACTGTAAAAAATATAAAAATGCAAGGTTTAAAATGATCTCAAAAATTAAGATGGACGGATGTTTGGTATTTCTCGTTCACAAACAACCACTTGGAAACGAATATACTCTTGATCTCTTTTTGTCCCCGAAAATTATGAAATTATCTTTCCACACACAGAAGTTTACGAAAAAACACTGCAATTACCATGCAGATAATGACGACTAAGCATGTCAAAAACAACGTATTCATAAGTCTTATGTAACCTTTAGAAAGTGTGAAATATACCTATGTATTTTAAATATAAAAGTAATGTATTCGATTGTCATAGAACGCATCTATCCCGCGAAAAGAGAATCGAATATTTAATGGATAATTGTATTTTTTCACAATAGTTAGTGTATATTTTTGAATACATTCTTTGCTTATTAATTACGACCCTATAACTGATTGTAAATTATACTGATATATTTAATTTAAAGTTTATCTCAAAATGAAATTAAACAAATATGGTTGTATAAAAGAAACAAATTTAGATAATTTTATATAATTCAGTAAATTACTAATAATATCAAATGCAACACACAATTTATCAATAATTAAAATATGCCTTACATGAAAAATTGCACATGTAGCTTATAATTTATATGATTTTCAACATTTCAAAATTTTGCACACTATTTTCACGATTTATCTTGATCATCCAATTTTATTTTACTAAATTATATGCCAGTAAATTCGGATTAATTATAAATATACTATTGATGCTATTGAGTTAAACGTCAAATTTGAGTATCCAAATTTGAAAAAAAACATAATTGCGTATTGGAAAATTATTGTTAAGCTTTCATTTCATTTGAATAAATATATTATATTAAAAATAAAAAGCAAATTAATTTATATCATAAGATAGTCAAAAATAATATTTAGATAATAAAATATTTATAAATACATTTTTAATCAAAAATAAAGAAAAATTATTTATCTAACTTCGACTATATCATCATCAAACAGCAACCAAAGACCGTAAGACTTGATAAGGGTTATATAGTGGCCTCGATTTAAACCAGATCCACAATGAACCACCACAGCAGTCAAATCATAGAGTCTATGAGCGTTGTAAGCATCGTCAGACTAAATTTATTTAGTTTATGAATGATAAAAAAATATATTAAAAATGCTTTTATTTTAACCTATTTATGCATGAGGTTTTCTTACAATTTCCTACTCTGTAATCATCTTGATGGAAGTGTTGTATTAGAATTTTTTAATTACACTAAGACATCATTAAGTGCTTTCTATATTAACGCCGATTCGATATTGTGCCATAATAGGCTATAGTAACCAGTCTTTTAGTTCTTAATATTTGTTATTATTTGGTTGAATTAATTTAGTTTGTTGTAGATATGACTTTGGCAAACCAAAACACTGCATCATGTCGTCAATGGTTGTGAGGCAATGCAAGTAAAGTTAGGCTCAGAGAAGAAGAAACTATTTGCAATTGGAAAGTTAAAACAAGTATCGTACCAAGCGACTTTTATGTGTTATAAAAATTTGAATGATAGTGTTCTATCTCAAAAATTAAATGTAAGTCTTCGCTTGAAACTTGTGATACACATCCTTTTGATATAAAAGGTTTTCAAAACGTCAATGGGATTTTTGTCACAAAATACACCGACAATATTGTTGCATTATCGCACGTATTTGTTGAAGTATTTGGCAAATTTGAAACGATATTAAAATTCAACTTGAAAAAACCAGTCGTAATTCTGTTGAGCATCATCAATTACTAAGTGGAATAATCGAAACTGATAACATTAGAATTTGGCATTAAATATTCAATGGATAATTCAGATATTACATAACTTTGAATATAAAAAAATGAATACTTATACTTTCTAAAGGTTCTTTTGTAAATTTAAGAGAAATGTGATGAAAGAATTGATTTATCTTTCATGGTATTTATGTTCTACTTTTACAAATTCAGTAAAGTGTTGATAAATTATTTGTATTACTGTACTAGGAAGACCTTACAGATTAAGAAAGGAAGAGAAGTATGCAGTTTGGAAATTAAGATTACAAGATCGTTTCTAATTCGTGTAAGGTACTCACTAAAACTCAGATTGGATTGTGCTTGGATCTTGTTTATCAATTTACATGTAATGGGTGTAATGCCATATACATTGTAGAGACCTCCCGTTATCTCTGTGCTCGAGTTCTTCAGCATTGTCGACCGAAAGGATTGACTAAAATTTAAAAATGTTATTGGGAACAGTGTTATATATGAAGTGTTGTCGATAGAGTGATTGGATCCAAAAATTATTTTGCAAAATTATGTCAAAACGTATGTTTAGAATGTTTTTAAAATATTATATATATTTTTAAATTTATAAAATGTTTAAATAATCTACACTATGCGTAGCATAGTTTGTACTATATCCTACCTGTTGTAGACATGAAGATTGTCGAAATACATTTGTTTAAATGGCGTTTTCTTGTAATGAGACTTCATAATAGGATGATAGGATTTTTAAACTAGTTTCGTCTTATAATGTCATAATACACATGCCTCTTTTATTAAAATAAAGTGAATAAGATTTTAAATTTGGTTTAATTTCCATGTAATTTAAATGTATTGGATAAATTATGAGGTAAAATCTGTAAAACTTTACTTCAATTTTTTATTTAGCTTGAATTTTAATAAAATTAGGGAGGTTTAATCTTATTTTGTTTTTAACTTAACGTAAGCTTGGCAACAATTTTTGTAAGTTCTTGTTTAAAATTACTTCGAGTAATGTTATTGGTTTAGGAATTAATTTTGAATTTTGTTTTTTTTGTGTGGAATTTCTAATAGTTAAAAGTAAAGACGGTCAATTTTACAAAATATTTACCAGAGGAAATCGACCAACAACTTTCTGATGACGAAATGGTCTTTAGTGATGCTGATAACAAACCTTTTAAAGGAAATGCGTTATTAGTTTTAAATTCGGTTCTACTAGAAATTAGGGATGACTATGTTAGATGATAACATTGATGAAGATAAATTTACTAACCTTAAAGCTTTTCAACCTATAGCTTTAAGTGATTATGGAAAAACTATCAAAATAGAATTTCTAGACAATATTCGTTCCCTATTTGTTTAAATGAAGTGATTGAGTGTAGCGCAAAATTTCTAATGTCAATTCCAATAACCCATTTTTTTGTTCGAATTGGTTGATTTATTCGAATTTATATTAATAATATATAAAAATAATTTAACTAATGGAATAAACAGATTTATAAAAGTAGGGTTTGTTGTGCTATCCTAACTAGGCCCTCAAAAATTTCCAATTGGAGTGATTTAGGTAGATAATTTGTGACATTCGCCGTCGACTAATGACTGAAATTCTTAATTGCAAATTTGAAATGTTATTTATTAGCTGAAAGGTGCCTTACTTAATTAGCATTTTAGGAAATAATATGACCATTTAAATTATTATTATAATTAGAATATTATAAAAATTATATAAAAACGTTTTATATGTTAAAACAAAGTAAATTAGATGATAGAAACAACTTTAATTGTAATAATAAAATGTTAGAAATAAAATTAATTACCGTGTTAAAAAGTCTTAACTCCATAGGAAATGCTACTCTATAGGACAGCTTAGTAGATCGATTTAAATGTTCAATGTATTTGAATCGTTTTAGATGTAAAGCCAACAAAATTGGCAACTTTTTAACTCGCATTCTGAACAAATACCAATTTATTTGGATTAATTAAATTGAAATACTCTTCAATTTTATAATTATTGTAGTAAAAGAACAAACTTGCAAACAGAGAAAACAATTCGAAAGTTTCGATAATAAATATGATTTTCCATTATTTTACAATCCATTTGATACAGCATTGCGAAAGTTCGATTTCTTAAGATCCCCAAAATAACTGTAGAAGCTGGCATAGAAAAACACATCTGCGAAGTCATATCGTAAATACTCGCGTAACTGTACGTCCGTGCACAAGTAAATTTTAACACAAAAGTTAATTATAAAAATAGAACCCGAAGATACACGGTACATTCTTTTGATGAGAACTTTTTACTTCGCTAAAGGCAAGTTTAGCCTTGTCCGTTTATCAATTGACTCTTCATAAGGTAATACACTGGCAATACCTTATTAGCATCTTAGAAAATCGAAGACACTTTTAGCAGTCAAATATATATATATATATGATAAGACCGTTATAAAATTCTGATATTTGATGTGACTTAGCAGTAACTATTTTGATCTAGTCTCGAAGTTACTAGGTTGTACTAAATTCGTTTCATATTACCCATAGGAGCCAAATAATTCCGAAACTAGTTTGCCATTAGAAATTGAGCCGGATATCACTTTTTTAAAAAACGGTTTCATATTTGAAGGCCGAAAAGATTTATTTATTATTAGAAATCTATGGATAAAATCTTCCGGATTCCTTTTAAGTCAGTTAAAAAAATTCTGAGAATTCGGCATTCAATGGCGTTTATTGAATTCTGTGTACTCACGTCTGTATGTGCTGTATGTTTTTTATTGTATTTCAGCGATTCTCAACCTGTGATCTACGAGCAAATTATGAAAATTTTAAATTTTATACCTTTTCGAGTTTTAAATTGAAAAAAATGAAAATTTCCTGATTATAGATTCTAAGCTAAGACACAAATTTTCAAGTGGTCTTTGAATTTCAAAAGTTTGAGAAGCGCTGTGGTATCGCATCTTTGTGCGTCTCAATTTGTGTTGTACTCACTTCTATGTGCGCAATTGGATTACACCAAGAGTAAATAAATCGGACCGTTGGGAACAGTCGGTACAACCTTAGAGTTTTTAAATGTTTAAAATTTCCTTTGTTTAACCTGGAATGTTGTTTATCTCAGTTAAACTTTTAATATTATCACAATTTATTCATGAATTTTGTGATTTTTTATATAAAATTTGGAATTATTCAAAAAAGGTAAGTCATTTATTTGTTAATTTATATACCAAAAATTTTCAGTTTACCCAAATTTCTCTTCGTTTTTTAGACATTTTGGAAACAATTGCTTGATGCAATGGTAATAATTTGGATTTTATTCATAAAAATCTGTCCATCTTTCATAACTTCTATAATTCTTTTTATCGGTATTTGATATTCTGTGATGATTTTTATAATTAAATTTTGAATAAAAACTTACATATTTCGATGAATTTCTGTGCCAGATAGTTAATGTCGTGGAAGTATCAGTAGATATTATGTAATAAATTTTATAAAAATAAAAAAATTTTGATAGATAATAATAACATTTTGGTTCTGTTGCTTGTACCAATTGTTGATGCCGTTGAAGCATTGGACATATCTTTGGAAAAAATCGTTATTTTTAAAATAAAGTATAAAAATAGCGACAATTTATTGCCCGTGGTGCAATTTATTGACTAATTTACTAGTATTTTTATTATAGAAGTTTTCTGAACCAAGATTGTGCGCATTTTTTTCTTCTCTTATGAAATTTC
Organism: Schmidtea mediterranea; assembly: GCA_022537955.1. Classification (NCBI taxonomy): domain Eukaryota; kingdom Metazoa; phylum Platyhelminthes; order Tricladida; family Dugesiidae; genus Schmidtea; species Schmidtea mediterranea. Next base: position 39,036,847 of record CM039682.1, read on the forward strand.
TCTGCCCTCCTATAATATAAGTTCCAACCACAGCTCTTACCAACATTCTAATATAGCCATGACTCACACACACATTTATTATTGGTTAGATGTTTGATTGAATATATAAAATCCATAATGCTGTCTTATTAGCTGCAATTTAATGCGCTTTGGTGTATATTACTTTTTGAATTTTGTGAATTGATTAAATTATCAGGAGGAATAATTGTTGTTTATTCATATTAATAAAGATTTATGAACCTTCAGGGAATTTTATAAATTTTGTGTATTTGAGAATTCTAGAAGTTTTGGAATTAATTATCTCATCTTTTTGATGAAAATATAATTTAACTTCGAGTTAAAATCATCTCTTTAATTGAAGAAATTGATTTCTTAGTAGACGATGATGTCCAAGAGCTATGTTTCTGTCGATTGTTAGTCAAACAAGACATCAAGCTGTTAGGATTGAAATGGGTCAAAAAGAAAGATATTTAACGCGGTATTGGGACAAATTGTGATGACATGGAAAATATTTGGCATTAATCAATTTAAAATGAGCTTTCAGCAGTACCAGTGTGGTTAAATGAGCGTCATTGAATCTCAAGGCGAAACATGAATTATGTTCGAGGCAATGAATTCATCAACTATTTTTGACAATTCAAGCAGTTCTTGCGTTGTGTGTTTGTGCATGCAACCGGTATCGTTTTGGAGTCTGGAAATGATGTATCAAATACTGTGTCAATTTATGAAGGTAATGCGTAATCTCATGCAATTTGCAGAATTAATTTGGTGTCAAACGATTTGATAGATGAAAATCCTAGCAGAACGAGGTTACAGTTTTCCAACACCTCAAAGAGGTGAAGCAGAACAAACGAAAATAAGAGAACATTGTCAAAGAACAGTTGTCAACAAATGTGGCACAATGTTCAATTTTCTACATTTTTCAACACTTCTGTGATAATTTTGTTTAAATAGATATTTCTAAAAAAACTCGGCTTATCGATTTGATATTGATAATTTAGTGCAATAACAGAAATCAAATTTTAAGCCCTTTAAAAATAATGTTCAATCATTGTAAAGATTATTTTTACTGGTAAATGTTTAAATTATATTTTGATAGTAAACTTAGATAGTACAAATAATTATAATATATCATGTAAAATATAATAGAAATATTAGAAATAAAAATTAAAAAATTATGTTCAATAAACTGTACCTATTTAATTTTAATATTTTTACATTAATATACCTTTTTTGGGCTTCTTGTTTGCAACAACAAACTTCACAGTAATATTTATTGTCGAATTGCATGGTTTCTGTGTTGGAGAAGCATTGTAGACAATGAGAAATACTCGTGTTTTGTTCCACGTCAACAGAGAGATCAAGAAAGTCTTCATCCTTTGTTCTCTCAGATTCACAATTCAAACATCTCGTTTCATTTGTTAATGTTCCCTAGTGAAGCGTAAAGTAAGTATGTGTTGGCATTCATCATTAAATTAAACTTGAAAAATTTCATGAATCCATGTGGTGATTTTAGCTTGATCTGTTTTATCTGCATCACCATCAACAATAGTGCTTTCTGATATATATTTATTGTTTATTTGATTATTTAGAGTAGCTTGCTTTTCAGCTAAATGAAAATAGAAAGTGTTACTTGAGAATTTATAAGCGATTCATAACAGATTATTTTTCCTTTCAATACAACTGTCAATTAGCTTTTAAAATTCACATGAAATATAATTTTTTTTTAAAGATTTGGATCTGAATAAAGCTCAAATCTTTAAAATGCTCTATACGAGTATATTTGTCAGTTATATCTTTATGATATTCAAGATTATATAACTTGCATGTGATTTTTTTTACAAGAAAGTCTTTAACCTGAATATATTTGCCAGTGTCTATAATTCATTGGACGAACAGAATTCACTTTATTTTCAAAATATTTTGTGTTCCTAATATTTACGTTTCCCATATACTATATATATTTTATGTATTAAATATTGCTCATTCTAATGCGCGGGTGCTTAAACGTAATATGCATCGAAAAGATTTATCTTAGACTGAAATTGAATTAAAGTATTTATAAAATAAGCAAACTAGGTTTTATAATAATTTTATGGCATCTAAAACTTGGCTAGTCTATCATTTTATTTTTAATAAAGTTTTGATAATCTCTTTCAGAATGAATATTATAAAAACACAAAAAAACTATACTTCAAAAATTTGAGGTTGAATAAAAGCAGTTTGTGAAAAGTAACTCATTTTCTTCTAGCTTATTTTTGAATACCTATAATGAATGACACTTGCAAATAACAATGTAGAATCATGATTTGAAATTTTTAACCAATTGAATTATATTTTTATTGATTTTCGTTGAAGGTAGAGATTAGATTGCAAATATTGATCACTTATCTAAATTCCAATTATTGCAGTACTTAATTTTCATTTTCACTTGTTTTGAAACCCAATTATTGATAAATGTTAACTTATGCTTTCTTGAAACAATTTTGATGCATATTATATTGTTTATATAGCACTAAAGATTGAATATTGAGAAATATTGTGAGTCAAATGTTTTCGGACAACTCATCAGTTGTCCGTGTTTGAAAATGTAAATAAACTTTAATTAAAAACAATCCATAAGCATATAACTATTTTTTTATTTTATCATTAATGTAAATTCAATCCCATTTTTATGTTAAAATTACTTATCATATCTACTCTTAATATTGTATATATTAAAGGTTTTATGTGCACCATGAAAACTCTATTACTAGAAGTTGTAAGATGAAAATTTTCATTAAAATGAAAGGGCGGTTAGGTGGTGTTACAATAAAACAATTTCCCTTATAACAGTATATAATTTATTAACCTTCAATTCATCATAAAAATTAAATCAATTTGAGCCATTACTTACATGGCTTAGAACAAAATAAATGAATATTATGTTAAAGTTTCATCCTTTCATTTCTAGAATGTAGTACAGCGGCTTATTCAATAATATAACATTTAATCAATCGGGGCCTTATTCTCAAATCAAATTAGTTTTTTAATTAAATGTTAAAGCACAATTAAATTTATCTAAAATAAATCCTAATCGACTTATTCTTAGAATGATAAAAATATAATACGAGCGCCGTGAAGATGTTGTTAAATCTGGTAACAATGAATATTTAGAAAATAAAAAATATAAAATAAATTCAATTGGTCAATTACAATGAAGTGATTTAGGGTTTTCTAGAAAGCATGAATATTACTGATTTCACTGCCAAATTTATCTCTGAAAAGGCTAGAAAAAAAAATATGAAATATATTTCATTTAAATACAAAATGTATTATTTTCTTGGTATAAAGAAACTAGTTTAAAATTGTATTTTATATCTTTTTCAGACATATTCTTTATATCTGCACAGATAATTTCGTAACGTATTTTATTCATTTAAAATTTTCAGCTCCAAAGGATGCTTTAAAATAGATTTTGGTTGTAGGCCTAAAATTTTTTGTTACGTTCCAGATGTAACATAGTTTCCACCAAATCTTTATAATTTGATAAACAATATTGTGATATATTATAATTGAATTTTTAACTGAATATTAAAATAATGTCATTTCTTTCAACTAAATTCATGAATTTTGTGTGATTTGAAAACTGTGTTTATCGAAACTCGATTAGGATAGTATTTCAGGCATCAAAATTACGATACAACGAAATTATATAAAATTGCTTTCTAATTTCCACAATGAAATCGTAGAGATAATAGTTTTAATTAAATATTTTCGTGGCAGAGATTGTGTAGTAATTAAATTTATTAGCAATATCCTCAATATAAATATCTAAGATTTTAATTCATTTTTGCTACTACAGTTTATCAATTTCAACCAATAATATAATAATATAACATTGAAGGCTTTAATATAACTTATATATTGACTAGAAATCAAAAATTTAATGAAAAGTAATTGAAATAAAATTTTGGAGGGGTGTCAATATTAATACTTTATTTTAATGTAAATTTTACTCAGTGCGATAATTAATATAGACAGTCATTTAATACTTGTGCATAATAGAATATTCGTACATAATAAAAAAATTCATTTCGATTAATAAAAGATGAACAAAATTGCATTAGTAATGGAACAAATTGAAAATTTAACCTTATAATTAGCATAGAAACTTCAAATTTTATAAACAAAATTTGTCATTGATCACACCATTGGTGAACTTTTAGAATTAGTTTAGAAAATATACTAAAACTTAAAACGGATTTATGAAAGATTATAATGTTCGGTTAAATTATATAGACAAATACCGATAAGAATATCCGCAATTTGATTTAAGAGGTAATTCAAAAATTCGTGAGCATCTTGTTGCAGGAAATTGTCGAATAACTCTAAAATTGATTTAAATATTAAATTAACATTGTAAATAATTAAATTTATATTATACCATTTTCTCGTTTGAGTCGTTGGATAAATTTTTTCGGGGCAATTTGACCAACTTTCTTTTTTTGCGTCGTGATTGAATGGAAGAGATCTGCCAGGCATGACAACAAGGTTTCCTTTTTCTGTCCTTTTGTTTGCTGTTTATATTGGAGTAGATTTTCCCGAAATGGCCGACAGAAAAACAGTGCTTGCAAAACCGAATTGCAATAACATGTATTTCCAAACTGTAAATCAAAATAAGTTATAACCAGTCAAATTCTTAAAATGAATCTAACATTAACTAGGCCGAAGAAGTGTTCGTTTGACGGGAATTGTTCAGATCCGATTTCTTTTTCAAGTTGAGATGCATTTGGGCCCTTGATTATTAAATATGTATGGTAATATAAACACCTAAATAATTTAAATATTTACAAAAAAAACAAGCTCATACCATCCTAAAGCAGTTCTTTGACATTAGAGATCGGATAACATCACACAAAATGAAAGTATCGACAGATTCAAATAGGGCGAATTGTTGAGTAAAATTTAACAAGAAACATTTAAATAATGTTAATATGATAAAACAATGAGATGTATTTTTATTTATTTTAAAACAGGTCTTATAAGAAGAATAAAATGTAAATATAATAATCATTTCTGAGAAAGTTTAAGAAAGCATTAATAAATTGAAATTAATTTTAGTAGAAAAATTTATTAAGTGATCAATTTTGATTATGTAGTTTTGATAAATTATATTTCTGGTTATTATGTAATTATTAAAATTAGTGTGGGAAAATTAGATATTTTGACTGCCACAAGAAAGTGGCAGCCGAAAGTAATGGAATATCGTTAATGAATTAAGCAGTTAACCAATGAAATGAGAAATAATGATTAGAACCATAAATAATGGCCGAATGCTGATCAAAGTTTTGAAAAGAATAAAAACTTAACTGAACTATGAGATTTAAATGTCTATATCTTAAGCTAAACACTGTGCACATTTTTATCAGTGGACTAAGGTGAATTATCTTACCAAAAAGTAAGGGCATATCCCTGCTCAAAGTTTTGAAAGAAGATAGCTATTAACATCAGATGAAGAGTATCATATGAAAAAGAGCCATAAAGGATAAAAACCGAAATAAGGAATCGAAAAAGTTATAGTGACATATATCGTTTTATTGGCAATCATGAACCCGTAAGAGAAGGTGGAATAAGGAGCAGTTCTAACACAAGAGCTCACCTACTCAATGATTTTCATCCCTTTTGTAGATCACCAACGTGACAGTTGCCGTTGGTACACAGATGTTACAAAGTAAAAGTTATAAATGGGTTAATTGAAAGAAATGATGGATCAATTAACAACCCCAGAGCTTAAAACTAGACGCTAAGCATCCACAGCTCACAGAAACTAAATGAGAAAATTAAACGAGCATTGATAACATTTATTAGAGGATGTCATTGATTGAATCCGGGTTTAAACCACGCTAATTTACAGATATCGCCTTTTCACGTGTTGAGATTCTGGCTGACTTATCTTTAAATTTTATTAATTACTTCAGTTCATGATTTCTTGGCAATAGATCATATTTAGAAAGGACCTAAACCGCTTTACAATCTGAAAATCAATAGAGATGTTCGAGTTTGAAAGTAGTGACTCTCTAGTAAAGTGTTTTTGTATCTTAGGCTGAATATGTTTTCCTTCTGCCTTAAAGAGCAAAAGGTTAGCGTTCTATTGGCCAGTATTCCCAGTGAATTCTTTGAATTATGATGAAACCTTTCAATCAATTTATTCATTTAGGGATGATTGGTTTAAGTAAGTTTATTATAATTTTTTTATTTGCTTCTTTAGAAAAAGCTTGTTTTTTACTACATTTTATCATCGTACTTTATATAGTTTGAAAATTTTAGTAATTATCGCCTTGTAAGGTTCGCTGACCTTTTTCTTGTTCGGATAAAACGTAAGTAATGTTCTGCCGAACAAGTTTTTTTTGTAGAGCTGATTCTTTTCCACGTTTACGTCATTGCTCGGTATACAATACAGTGAACGGCGCTGTATAAAAATCCTCCGTTTTGTATCGAGCAAATGGACTGCTTGCTGCATGCAGTAAACAAATGAGTTAAGAAACTTTATAGTCCAAATTTATTAGCGCAAGACATTATATTAATTAAAGTTTACATTCCGAGAGATCCTTTAGGTTTGTCACAATTTTATATGTAACAATTGAATAAATAATTAAGTGTTCCGGTACACTACGATGTGGGGAGGAGGTGATGCAAAAAATCTACTGACAACTTCAATTGAATAACACTTTACTAGTGACAAAGAAAATTTTTATTGTTTATTTTGGAATCCTTCTGTAGATTTAATTTAAAATTTGTAATGGAAAATGTCAACAAACCAAAATAGAATTAAAGAGAAGCACCCCACAATAAACCAGCATAATCTATGTAAAAGTATAACAAAAAGAAAACAGCATTTTATTAACAATTTTTGCGACTCCCACCAAACCCACTGAAACCCATTAAGGAATTTACTTCATCGTTCTGGAGGTCTTCTTCTCTCGGCTCAAACCTACGCTTTCTTTCTTTGCGTCGTTCTTTTCGTTGAGCTCTGACTCTTTCTTCCTCCTCCTCTAATTGCTTAACCTTTTCATCAAAACTGATTTCTTTGACTGCTTCATCTCTTTTTTGTTTAATATATTCGAATCTAAAATGATTTATATTATAAAATATTACATAATAAACTAATTTTGTTTTACCTGTTCTTTACATCTTCTACACTAGACCTTTTTATTCTCATTGACATTCCTTGATTTCTTTGATGTTTTTTACCATTTATATGATCCAAAAAATTAATTGAATCTTTTACAACACAATCACACACTTCACAATAATAACCAGCTTGTTGATTTCCGGGCGCAGACTTCGAAATAACCTGTGATTTATTAAGATTTGCTTCTAAATAAACCTATTACAACATAATTATTGAGCTAAATTAAGTTTTAATTTACAGCAAAATCTCTGGGTTTTAAAAAATCTCTTTTGATCTCATCATCGTTAAGTTTACGAATTTTTTTTAAATGATCCAAATCTTTGGAGGCAACAATACTTTTATCCATTACTTAAATATTTATATAGTTATTTTTAAATATAATTAAAAATTAATTTTGATGAAAAAACTTTTAAAATCCCAAACAAAATTTATTCAATTGATCTTTTTAAACAAATTTTAATTTATAAGATATTATTATAATATTTATTATAAATTTTGTTTGGTAAATATTACGTTTTGTTTAGGTAATTCTCATTTTTAGATTTACTCAAAATCCGAGGACTTCAAACCTTATAGATGAGAAAATTTAAAGGAATAGCTGATTTAATAAGAAATATAAATGAAGCTTTATTTGAGACATGTGTAATTTTATAGAACTTTATTCGTAGAATTGCAAATAATATTATAGATTTAGAACAAAAGACGAGTAATTATTATCAAACAAAAATCATAAAAATTACTTCATATTTTGATCACATTCACTTATTATGTTAGTGTTGGGCCAGAACACAAACGGCCTTGTAAATGTTTAAATGAATCGGTAACACACATGCAAACACAACATGCAGATTTAAATTCAAACCTATTAAAACACCAATTAGCCCTATCAAAATATGAGAAAGAAGACAATTACATATAAAATAATAAACATAAAAATAAATTAAAATAATAACAAAAAGCAACAAGATCCGCACGATATAAATATAAACATAACACGAAAACCTAACAAATTTGACCGAAATTTGATAATTTAACAAAAAATGTGAAATTTCATGAAAATGAAATAAAAATCAAAGAATTTGGATTAGAAATAATTCAATAAAAATTTCAAAAGAAAAATTATCAAATAAAATTGCAAAATAATAAAAATTAAGATTAGAATACACTAGAAAATTCCAAGGTCGAATTTTGTTTTACTAAATCAAAAAGAACACGCAAGGTTAGGTCCAAAAAATAGGTATAAATACCAATTCATTTTCACATAATTTTTAATCGTTTTTGAAAATCGTTAAATCAGTTTTTGAGAATCTATGTAAGTGAGAGTTTTATTGGAAAGCTCTCTCCACGTCGCACCCTCGCAACCTCAATAGAGCTCTGCTTGGATGTCGGCGTGGGGAGAGTGATATTTTTATGATATTTCGTTATGTTTGGATCAAGTAATTGTCATGTTATTTTTAATATTAATAAATTATTTATAATACCTAAAATTATTTTCTTTATAATTATGTTTTTAATTGTCGAAATTTTTCCGGTCCACAGCCAAAGACACATCACAAGTCATTAAAATCATACATATTATTCGAATTCGTGTAAGTGCGTAGAATATCGCCAATGATTCGTGCCCGTGAGGACTCCGGCGTGCGGAACGCAGGGGTCGGAACGTCAATATTATTCCGTATAGAAGAAGGGAGGGATAAGGAAGTGGTCTTTTGGCTATTTCCTCGTCTCTCAGTTTCTTTAAACTCGACCTAAACTGAATTCACATACGGCTCAAAATCACCACACCGAGTAGTCCAGTGGGCACTCATTAATTATAATATGAACACAAATGCGACTAAGGCTAACGAAAGGGAAGGTAACGGGAAATACAAAATTAAATCGTTGTTATAAATTTAAAACCAACTATAGATTCAAACTATTACTAACAATTTAATATAACCATAAATTTCAAGCTATTGATATTAATTTAGAGTAATCATAAATATTGAGTAGTTATCATGAACGTACAATGATTAATAATTTTAAGTAATGGCCTTAAATTCAAATAAATTAAAGATCCAAGTAGTTGTTATGCATTTGAATAGGTTTCAACAAAAGGTTAAATGAAAAAAATTTGTTTTTTTTAATTGTTAGTTTTGCGCCAAACACAATAGGTTAATTGTAATCTTGATAGGTGTATTTTGATCAAAATTGGGATAGATTACGGCTATAAGGATTCGGAAATGTTATTCCACCCCAAAATTATAATATTTAATCCAAATAAAAATTAACATGGTAAATAGCGATCGTCCCTAAGATAAATAGTAACAAAGAATCATGCAGGGAGCCTCGAACAACCTTGTCCAAAAATCAAAGGAATCTTTAACCTAAACGCAGTAATTGTTAAATCAACCACATAAACTCAATTAAGAAGGGTAGGTGCGAATTTGACAATCTTTAAATGAAAGGAATACAATAGATTAAAATACATAAATCTACACAATAAGAACAATAAACTAAATGATATTGATCAATCATGCAAAAATCACAAGACCTCATCGAGTTTAAGTGAAATAACTGCCGTCAGATATCTACCAAACTCTCCGAATTAGATTTGACTCCTAAGGCCCTAAAACCAGAGAAATCCCTGAACATAAATTAGGAATGGCCAATCGAAAAAAGTGAATAATACTTCTCATTAGGACAATCCACTTCAAAAGGAAATCCACGAATACATAAGAAAAAACTAAAGATCCAATTCCCAAATAATGCCCATCGCCAATACGATAGAAATAAAATCCTTGTAAAGATGCAAACATAGAATTTGTAAAAATCAATGCTAAATAATACCTGTCATCAACCCGATCGATTCCAAAAATCCCCGAAAGAATAAGGACAAAAAAATTTAAATAGACAATTTTCGAACAATGCTTATTAATAACCGACCTAAACCGAAAATTTCCCTCAAAAACTAAGAATAAAAATTTATAAAAGTAAATTCTAAATAGTACTCACTACCAATATGACCAAATCCACCTATCCATGGGTATATGGAGTAAAATGTCCATCAGATATACTACCTCCAATGTCGAAAAATCAAATGACGCAGTACCCATCTAAGAATTGAATCTCTGAAAAATTTGAGAATTAAAATTAATAGCATCTAATTCTAGTATAATACTTGTAGTTGATCCAACTTGACTGGAATAAATTAAGTAAATCTGAATTTGTAGAAATAGTTAATAAAATCAATGAGAAATCAAAGACTTACTAGACACCCCTGGATTTCCAGTTGTCACGTCATGGATCGATAGTGCCTACTGAATTCCACTTGAAATTATTTTCCTACCTATCGCGCAGTTGTCCTCATAACATTTTCTACTCTCCCAGCTAGTATGTCCAGTTTGATTAATTTTATTAATTGTCCTCACCATATTTCTCTGATTTCCCACCTAGAAAGTTCAACGTGATTAATTTAATTTTAGTTGCTTGACTTGTTTTTTCCGCATAGTCACCCCCTTGACCTGTCAAGAATAGTATAAATGCGGATTTCTTTTTTTGTTGTGTGCACCCGATGCACTTTTCATACACCGGTGCACAGAATTTTTCTAACACACAAGCAAGTAAGACGTCACACCCCGTGCACCCTAACATACACCCAACTCTACCGGTTTCTATAAAAGTGTAGGTAACATCTGCTTGATCAATAATTCAAACTAATTAAAAACAAAAAATGAAATCTAACAAACAATGTACAACAACCGACGCATCAAGCGAAAGAATAACTCGAGGTCCGGATCCCCAGACTCTTGGTAAGTTCTATTAGCACAAACTGCGATAATTTATTTTATTAGATTTCAATAAATATTTTAAGGCTTTGAATTTGATTTTTAACTATAATAAAAATTTAAATCCTTTAGTAAATAAGTTCTTAAAAGAATAAAAATGTATTTCGATGTTCATTTCAATACTGTAGGAATACTCAATTTTAGTAAAAGGGTAAAACATGTAATTTGATCCGGATTTTCAATAACTGGTAGGAGATCTAATTCCCGCATGATTAAATACTAACGATGACGACCACAATCTCAGTTCGATCCAATACATTAGAAATCTCACTTTTTCCAACACAATTTAGGATGAATCACGATGAAGCTTAGTGTGTGACAGGGAACATTCTGATCTACCTAGACAAAACGCAAGTCACTCTGAAATTACGGAAATACCATGATCTGGAAAACAATTCAACCTGAAGCGTATAGGTCCAACACCGGTATTAACGAAGGTATAAAGTTCCTGCGAAACATGACAGGATAGATTAATGCCAATGGTTAATTTTTTTTATAACAGTTAACTGCGGAAAACTGAAAATAAATATTAGACTCACTTACTTTATAATTCGATGCGATTTAATTGTCGAATCTTCTTACGGAGAGTTTTCACCATATAAAGGCAAATGATTATTGAGATATCGATTAAGTAGCTATGTATATCCTTATTATTGATTTCCAGATAACTTATAAAATTTTTTATCGTAAGAATAACCAATGAAATATTAAAACAAATAAAAAGCTTATGAAATCCCCCTTATAATAGTTGAAACACGTTTTTGTTGTTTTCTAAATTTCTATAAATTTTACCGGCCAAGTTTTCGTTAAATTTTCAGAACCGATTTGAGCTTGTGAAGTATAAAGCACTTTCGAAAGGTAGTTAATAATCATACAATTTCTGTAAATAATTTTGAAAAATCTTTGTAGCCTAATAATCTACAATTTTTTGTAGATATCGTGGGAAAATCTTTTTATCTTAATAATCGTATGAATCTTCTGTAGGTAATTTTAGAGTTAATTTTCTTCTCTGATACCTACGTTTATATATAAAAATAATTGTTGATTAATGAAATGCTATACTTCATCTCCACGCACAGGTAAGTGACGTACTGCCTAAATTATGATGTTATTTAAATTTTGTTTTATTTTACAAAAAGCGCTAAATGTCGAAATAAGCAAACTTTGCTGATCACGATATTGTTTAGGAAAATCAGGACCTTTTATTTGGGTCCCCACACACGTTGCAGACCAGTGGAGGCAAGCGTGGCGACGCTTCGGGAGAGAAAGGTACCCCGAGTTGCCTCAACCAGAGCCCCGACGGACTAATTGGCAGTCGTTGGGAAATAGCGGTAATCCATTGATACCTGATAGACGGTGGGATGACCAGAGTCTGGCCCAAGAAATCCGGGAGCATGCCCAATATCTCCTCGGCCGCCTCGAAAACCATCAACGGCAAGTCGACTTGCACGTAGTCAGGGCCAGACAATACCTGGCCAACGTGGAGGACGATATCGCGGCTGGTAGGATAGCGAATTCCTACTGTTACCAGCCGCCGCCCAGCTCCAAACCGGTACGCAACCCAAAGCGACCGGTAATAGTGTTTGATGAATACCTATTCCCCCAGCAGACTACGGATATCCAACAACATTGGCAAAATACCTTTTAAAATTAATAAATAATTAGTTTCTGTTCACTATTTTCTTTGCTTATTAATTAGTATTACAAATTGCGTGATTAACCCCATAACTAGAGATTTATAGACAATAAATTGATAATATTATTTATAGAAATGGAACCCTTCAAAATCCCACAGAAAGAACTGGAAAACGCAAGGGCAATCAATAGAAACCTTTATGGCCAAATCACTCAGTTGTCCCTGGAAGCACAGCAGATCAAAGCCACATGGGTAGAACCCAGGAAGGTAAAATCGCTTTACCAACGACTTACCGCAGCCCTAAAGGGATGGGCAGATGAAAGACAACTGAATCAAAGTCTGAGGATTCAGGTGAAAGAGTTAGAAGTGGCATTATCAGCCTGCCAGGATGGAGCTGCAGTTACCTACCCTCTCGTTTTTTCTCCTGCCCAACTAACAGGCCGAGAACCAGAAACGACTCCAAAGACTACCCCGTTAACAAGCAGTTATCGACCCGGACGAAAGGAGCGGGCTAAACGTCGGGCCGCTCGATTATTAACTACTAAATAGTGCATAATGAACTTATCAAATGTGTCATTTATTTCATAAAATACATATTATTGTTATTTAAGCGATATTTTCAAAGATATGGTAAGTATCAACACACCGAGGTAGTAAGAAGACATCACACCGCCTGCATGAGAAGCTGACGCGAGAATTATGAGTGCAAATAATGACATAGGGTGACCAAAAATCAAAAGCGAGCATAGGTCTTCTATCGACAGCTCGTTGGACCCAGAGATCGTTCGGGCGATTACAGCATTAGCAATAGCGCTCACTTTTTGCGGACGATCTACCCACTCGAACACAGTTCCAACGTTGCATAGCAACGGGTGCCGAGTGGTAGCAAAGAAGATATTTATATGGAGTTACCGGGGTAACCACGATTTAGTAAAACAAATTATGGCACCCAGTAACCCACCATTAGTATGGTTATTGTAGCACAATTATTAGGACGTATTTGGTTAAAGAATAACCGACATAGTAAGTTCGTTTCTCAGAATATAAAAAATATCTTGAATAAAAATCGAACGCTGTAAACGGAGCTCATTTTGCTTGGTATCCTACTTTGGTGGCCGGAATCATTTCCATTTTTGTAATTCACATAAAATATGATAAACATTAATAAAAAATCCAAATTATACATAAGAGCTTTTTAAATTATATATTGGAATCTAATTATGTTATTTTTACACCTTTTAAATAAGTATTATTTACACAAACACAAATCTAATATACATTATACAAAATTTAAAATTTACAACCAATGAGTTTGAAGTTTCTTTTTTTGTTTCTTTTTATTAATTGGATGGTTTTATAATTACCAACGTATGGTCACTAAATCAACCAATTAGAACCTTACCAGCGACACTGGGTAGCTAGGTGCCGATCAGGTAACTAAAGGTGATTTATTACTAAGAATTGTTATAGAAAAATAACAGGTCAATATACACAATTAATTTAATCCAGACTAAGAATAAAAGAAATTATATTTTACAATAATTTTGAATCAAAAATCGTTTATTTGAAATGGCATTAATGTAGTCATATCATATTCAGAAACATTGTTTAGTTTTAACCAATTGGCATAACGTTCTGCACTTTGTACCAAATAATTATATTGTATCATAATTAATTCAGAATTTCCTTCAGAAGTTTTTATTTCGAAAGCGGAGTTTAATTGCAAGACATTATTTGAATCAAGTGTAGATTTAACTACTGGAGAGGTTACAATCGCATCTATTGAATGAAAAATTGAGGGCTTTCCTTTTGTTAAAACTTCTTTTTCTTTTTCGCATTTTCCAAATAATTGAAGTTGTGGAATTTTCAATCTATCTTTTTCAGTTTCGGAAGCAGAATTAATCACTAAAATATAATCATAATATCAAAATATGAACTAAAGAAATGTGAAAATTTCTAACTAATTTGTTATTATTATTCTATTAATATTATTATTACTTTTATTATTACTTTCAAATTGATTAATATAAGTGAACACAAATGTTGTCAGAAATTAGTGTTTATTAAGGGATTTCAAGTCTTTCTTAGATTATGGTAGGATCTTGATTATAAATATATATGTCATGGGTACAATGCCGTATACATTGGAATGACTGCCCATCATTTCTGCTCTCGAGCTCCTGATCACAGTCGACATATAGAATTGATTGATATTAGAAAACGCAATTTTGTTCTGCTGGATGAAAATAAATGTAAAATTTTTTGTTTACAAATTTAAAAATATTTTATTGAAGGTTTGAAATTTTGTTAATTTGGTTTTTTTAAAATTTAATAAAATTAAATTTTTAGAAAATTGAGATTTATAATACAGAGTTTAAAATTTTTGTTATATTATATTTTAAAATATAAAAAATCTATGAAAAAATTTGTTTTAATAAAGCAGTTTAAACCGATATAGTTTCAAGTTCAAATCTAAATGAAGATGACAGTGACTCTGTCAAAATATAGTATAATATATATGTTGGATTGGCGCTTTCTTAAATTATTATTACTATTATTATTATCATTATTATTATTTTTAAATATTAAAAATTACATTTTTTCCTTTTCACCTTATCTTTGGAAAATTTATTCAGCATTGGATTCGACCCAACATTAATTATAAAAATTTCATTCTTAATGGGAAACAATATTTACTTACTTTTTTGTGATCTTTCTAAACATTTTCGTCGATGCTTTATATAATTTGAATATTTGGCATATGAAGAGTCACACTTTTCGCACTGATACGGATAAACCTTTGTATGAGAATATCCGTGACTCTGCAATTCTGATGGAGTGGAAAACATTTTGCTACAAATTCTGCATTTATGTTTTTTTCTTTCCTTGAAAATAAAATCCGCTAAAATTATATTTGCATATAATTTATTTACTGGGTAATGGATTTCCATATGAAAAGCTAAATTAGAATTCGCAGCAAATCCTTGATCACAAATACTACATATGTATGGTTTCTGGCCAGTATGCGTATTCATATGTTGTTTTAATGTACTTGAATTAGCAAACGATTTGTAGCATTGCTGACATTTCGCTGGCCTTTCACCTTAGATATAAAATTATATCATTTTTAATTAAAACAGCACGTTTTGACGCAATTTTAAATATTTAATTTATTCTTTAATATTTCTTTTAGTATTTTATTCATTTTCTTTTGTAAATCAAAAAGACATCTTTCAATGTAAGAGTAATTTTTAGCACTTTCTTTACCAAGTGTTATATTTAGTAATATTTAGTTATATTTCAAAAAGCTTTAGTTTAATAAAGAAATTATATTTTTGATCTATACACATAATGAAAATTAATGAAATACTAAAAGGAAATTGATCAAGGAGGTGGACAAAATTTTAAAGGACTTAATGGGTTTCTAATATTTACAGTGTCATGTCCTTAGTGATATTGAAATTATTTAAACCATCAATTAAATTCATCAGTTTTTTAAAGCTTTTTTTAATTGATCACCATAACATTTATTTTCTTCTGTAGCCTCAAAGTTTTACTTATCATTCGTCGACAGAAATGCTTTGAAACATTTACCTCTATATTCTTCTGGAATACTTATTAGATCAAAAAATCTCTTGCATTAATGAATAATATCTGAACCAATTTCATAACTTTCCGGTGGTTTGATAAAATTCGTCATCATGGTCGCAATATTAGCTACATTGATTTTGGTATAAATTGTATCAATAAAGATTAAATTAAATAAATTAACTGCTTAATTTTATTAATTCAAAAATTCTAATATTCGACAATATTATTAAAACAAAAACTTCTGAGGAAAATCTTTCAATGTAGTAATGTATTCAATAAAGAATTCAATAAATCACATTAAACTTGCACAATTTTAAATTAATTTGTTATCCATTAGATTGTTAAAAATATTAATTAATTTAATTAATCACTTTAATTAATTAATTCAATAATATTTTCACAATCGCAATAAAACTTCTACTAATATCATTAAAGAGTAGGTCCTACTTTTTGATGTTAAATATTGAATCATTTTTCTGTCGAATCTTTTTGTTTGGTGTTAAAACCTTTACATATTAAATTAGAACATCTGTTATTACGAAAGTGACATTTTCTCATACTGTTCAACCAAATATTTGATGAATCAAGTCGTAACTTAAAAAATAGATGACTCAAAACTTAAGAAATATATAAAATAAATTTCATAAGAAAATATTTTGTTGCTGTGAATGATGATGATTTTTGGTTTTTTATCTTAATACAAAGAAGATTTTTGAAAACTATCTTCATATGCACTAAATTCTGTATTATACAGAGTGAATCATGCGCTCGGAGCCAGTCACAAACTCGGCTATCGTATTCAAGAATTGTAAAAAATCAAAAGCGTCATAATAGAGGTTGATAATTGATAGTTAACACAAGTCTTGAATAACCGACGACCTGGAATATTCCAACATTTTAATAGGGATAAAATATCAAATTTAAGTTGATTTTGTAAACAGTATTTACAGTTTATTTCGTCTTGTTTTAGTTCAAAATGTTTCCAATATAGCAGCCCTTTCATATTGAAAGGTGATTTCTTGATCATTTGCAAACAAATGGAAATTACCGCGAAAGAGAATTTACTTAATGATGTGATAAATACCTAAGTGACTAATAATGAATAATGTATATATTTTACCCATTACTTTGATGCAATTAAAATATGACAATACTGACACGCAATAAAAATGTTTATGTAATGACATCTATGTTGACTAGATCATATTTCTCAACATTCTGATAAAAGGCACGGTAAACAAATGAATGGTCACATCAAGACTTAGTTATTAACGCTCTCTATAAAGAATAGTTACAATGATGCGTGCGTGTCAAATTTTGAATTACATCTTGCATTTAGAGCGATAAGCCCAATTCCATACTGAAGACCATCTATAAATATTAACTAAACTTTTTAATATTACATCTCTTATCAGTTTTATTAATTATTTTTCTAAGTTTAACCTGTATGTACTCTTAAATGGCGTTCAAGCAAAGCTGGTCTGTTACGGACATCATCACAAAATGCACAATGCTGTAGAACATTTCTCAAGCAATTGGGTCTCTAGGAAAGGAATATTAAATATTTTCAAA
The DNA here is from genome assembly GCA_022537955.1 of Schmidtea mediterranea. Lineage (NCBI taxonomy): Eukaryota > Metazoa > Platyhelminthes > Tricladida > Dugesiidae > Schmidtea > Schmidtea mediterranea. Next base: position 39,054,647 of record CM039682.1, read on the forward strand.
AATTATAAAGCTAAGGTACTTCAATAGGATTTTGTCCAATTCGCTTCTCATTCAAACCTAAAAGCGAAGGTTAACAAATTAAACAGTGGTCTAGTTTTCTTAACCTTTTCCGTTTAAATATCCAACAATATAATCATTTTTCTCAATCTTTTTGATTACTTGTAATACAGTTTTATGATTATAAATGTCCCTAATAAAAATGACATTCGTATCTTGATATTTAATATTGGACGATATCTTGATGAAGCTCAACCAGTTTATTGTCGGATGTGGAAAATTTTCTTTTACAGAAATTGCTTCAACAAACTTCTTAACCTAATAATAATAATAATAATAATAATAATAATAATAATAATAATAATAATAATAATAATAATAATAATAATAATAATAATAATAATAATAATAATAATCGTATTTATTTTAATCGAGTCAATTATTAAACTAGTAAATCTACTATAGTATTAGTATATGAAAACGTCCAAGCCGACAAAATAACATATAATTATGAGAATCGTGACTGTTTTTAAGGCAATTTTATAATCCTATTGTGCAACTTACCCATTGAGACGCTTTAACTGCAAAGAAACTGACCAGTGATTTTCACTGTTGGCTATTTAGTGCCTACAGAGGCAGATGGTCCTTACTTTTCAATGTTGAATGGAGAGAAAATTATAATTGTTTCATTCTTAGTTACATTGGATCAAAGCATCTTGAAACCAAAGCAACTATAAATGAAGTGCTCTTCGGTAAATTAATGATTATGATAACATATGGTGATTGTATAAATGATAAGCAAAGAAACTATTCACTATAATTATTACAAAAAATAACTTCTTTTCATCTTGAAAGTTACATAACACATTGATTGGTTAATTTAATTAACATTAAATTATTAAAAAATACTAATTGATTATAATAATAATAATAATAATAATAATAATAATAATAATATAATAATAATAATAATAATAATAATAATAATAATAATAACAATAAATAATAATAATAATAATAATAATAATAAAATTAATAATAATAATAATAATAATAATAATAATAATAATAATAATAATAATAATAATAATAATAATAATAATAATAATAATAATAATAATAATAATAATGATAATAATAATAATTATAATAATAATAATAAAGATTACAACAGTTAAGTTATAATGTTGTTATTAATGATGTCTTAGATGAAAATAAGAATAGTTACCTTTCTAAAACTGTATTTTATAAAAGTAATTAGTAAATTCTGAATATTTTTCTGTTATTGGTAGTTGACAGTTTGGGGGGGGGGGTATTTTGTGTTGAATTTCACCACTCAATTCTGAATGTGCAACAACAATATAAAATCATATAATTATATTTAGGTGGTGCATTTGCAAACGCACGATTCTCCAAGTTGGGCCCAATTTCGAGAAAACGCTCAAATCGACACAAGGCAGAATACGATTGTATTATTGAAGTAGTTTTATTAATTTTTTCAGCTCTTTGGGTAATTTTAGCGCAAAAATTATTTAATTTTTCCAATAACGCTCATTATTTTTGTGCTCTTGATATGTCCTACGTTGAATTTTATTAATATTTGAAATAAAACAGTTTGTAATAATATTTATTTTTCCATTCCTTATGATGAAAAAATAAATAGTTTCACACCTAGAACTGTCGGGTCAATTTAGCACAAAATAAAAAAATTAAATATCTCTCTGATAAAAAACTATATATATATATATATATATATATATATATATATATATAGCCATTGAATTTAAAATACTTCAATTTTTAACATTATAGGTTATGCATTTTGTCTCGTCGTATGACCTTGCCGAAATAGCAAGAATGCTAAAACTTTAAAGTTTTGCAATGTGACGGAATTATATCTACAAATCACACCATGTAAATATATTTATGTTTATATATTTATGTATATATATTTATGTTGATTTCCATACTACAGTATTATTTATAAATTTACAATTATTATAATTTTTTACAATTATCATTTATAAAAATCCTTTTCAAAATATGGTGTTGAGTATATTTATTAAAAACCACAATATGAATACGGCCGGGTCAATGTAGCTCAAGGTATTTTTGTATGCATATGCCATTTGACACTCGAAGGTGTCAAATGCAAATCTGTTCTAGGAACTCTGGAAGCTTTACCAACAATATACATTATATGTAAATGGAAAATAATCAAAAACAATCCTGTAGCTGAAGAACGCACACATGGAAAGGTGATTTTGAAACTAATTTTTTAATAAATTTAATAAAAATTCAAATTTTCAGTCTCAGCAAAGCTTTTATTCGGAAATAAATTTTAACAACGAATATTTACAAGAAATATTGGGTGTCAATCGTATATCGTTTTAACTTTTGTTTTATCAAAATTTAGCTCCAGGAGTGCTCAGCAAATACTTCTTCTTGACTAATCCAATTTGGAGAGGTTATTATTTATTAAAAGCCACCATAAACACGATTTTGGGAGTGCATTTTGTTATTTAAAGTCATTTAATGTAGAACAGTTGAAATTATAAACTGATATTATATGTAATAGTGAAGAAAGGTTTTTGGAAAATAATGTTATAGGAAAAATATTTGCGCATTATGTAGATAAAATAGTAATTGCGACCCTGATTATAATAATTTATACATTTATGCGTCTCTATCATTTATTAATAATAATAAAAGAAATTATCTGTATATTTCATTAAGAATAAATTTATTAAATATTTATAATTATCTATGAAGTTTCAATATATAAACAAACCAACATAGTGATCAATTCCCTGCTTTTGATCCGAGGACAGTTGTGAATATACAAGAGTTGTCCAGTAAAAATCCTTGTCCGAAAGAACAACGAGTTCTTTTGTTTCGAATGACTGACTTGCAGCAATTCTAATTATTGAATTGGTCTGATTGTCTTTAGTTTCTTGAAGATGGAAAAATTTAGGCAAATAACAGCATACGAAAACATTTTCAAAACCTCGTGGTTCACAGGAATCTTTGTGATTTAGCATTTCAATTATAAATATGATTAATAGTAGGTATTATTATCAATTATTATAATAATTATATCTACTAATTCAAAGTTTGCTTTCTATAATTGTTTCCGAGTCTTCAGTAATTTTTCAACTCGCTCAATTATCATTGGTCAACACAAAGATTTTGATTGGCTTTTCGCAGTTGATGTTAATAAAATTTTATCCAATAACATTTTTCCAAAATATTTTTCTTCCGCCGTCAGCCGAATTTTTTTTCATTATGATAACAAATTTATATTTAATTCTAAAATAAATAAGTTTCACCAAAATTTGATAAATTAAATTCATTACATGTATTTTGTTTTTCGAATAAAAATAATAATAATTACTAAATTTAAAAATAAATTCATTCAATCATCATTTACTAGTAATACTTTTTGTTTAAATCAACTGTTAAAATTAAATGAAAATTTATTCAATATGTATATGGTTAAAATCAGACTATGTGCCATTTACGAGGATTAATTATTGCGAAATAAATGTAGTGACGTTGAAAAAGCACAATAGATTAATTCTAATATTTATTCACTTTCTATTATTACTACAGAAATAGCGAAATCAATATTAATAATTAAAATAGACGAACTTAAAATATTATTAGTATAAGTGAAAGCAGTGACAGATTTCCGCACATGCGCAGCTTTATTACCTGATAATATAAATTATAAAGAAAGACGTAGGACACGAAACATGCAGTTCGATGAATCACGTACAAATGATGTACGCCTGGTGGGGGGAGAATTGTTTGTGGTAGAGACACATAACGCAATTTTTGATAAAATTGTAACGGACATTTCTACTAGATCTGCCGTTAACAAAATAGTAATATATCATTTTGAGCCATTCTTCAATCTTAACATGAGCAATGACGAAATAAATAAATGTATTTTGAAATTATCTGACCTGTATAAAAATCACATTGATATATGTTATTTCAGTGACTAAGTTCTCATTTTTTTAAATTCATTAAAGCGGAAAATATTAAGTGCCCTTTCAAAATGTACAAAACAATTACTGATGGATTGCAATCTACCTTTACAAATGTTGAAACTATTTTAAAAAAATTCATCTTGTATCTGTAATATTTTCAAATACTTGAATATACTGCTACTGATTGTTTCACAAGAAATTTGAGCCTCATTTTCATTAAGATGTGATATGATTTCTGAAGTAATTCTGTCTTCGTTTTGTTTCTGTTTAATAATTTTCATAATATTTGAACTTCCTTATAAACTATTTATTTACCGAGTTCAAGATTTCGCCTCTTTGGCATCTTTGTGTTCCATCTGACAATGAGAGCATATGGTATTTTTTAAACGAGACATACCATCAGCATTTCCATGTTCTTCTCTCTTTCTATATTGTAACGCAAAATCGTATTCGAATAAATTTGCCATCCATGTCTGAAATTGTGGGCTTATTGGTTTTTTTGTTGTATTCATAAATGTCAATGCCTTGTGATACGTTCTGGCTACAAATCTTCTCCAATATAAATATTGTTTAAAATGTACAATAAATTCGTGAAGAGCCAACAACTCTTTTCTAGTCACACAATATCCCATTTCATGATTTGTTAAATGTCTTGAACCACACGCTATCACTCCTTCGGTGCTGTCTTCCTTAACCTGAGATAAAACTGCACATATTGCTCCAAAACTAGCATCCGTATCAATGATAAATAGTCGATCTGCCCTTGGATATTCTAATATTAGTGATTCACATAAGAGTTTCTTTAAATTGATACAACTTTTCCTACATTCTTCAGTCCAAACAATCATTTTGTCATTACCTGTCGTTGCGGTGTACAGAGGTGTCGATATCATTGAATAATTCTTGATAAATTGTCGATAATAATTTGTTAAGCCTAGGAATGATCTCAATTCTGTAGTACTCTTTGGATCACTTGCATTTTCAATTTCTGAAATCTTTCTTTTATTTGTTTGAATTCCCTTTCCACTCACTGTATGACCAATAAAATTTAATACAATTTTATTGAACGCACATTTCTCTGGATTGACTTTAAACTCGGAATCTCTAATGCGTGTGAATACTTCAAATAGGAGTTTATCATGTCATCAAGGTACCACTCCTTTGAAATCTAATCCTTCCAATATCCGATGCATCAGTTTCTGAAAAGTGGCAGGAGCTGTTGACAAACCAAATGGTAACCTATTAAAACAGAATTGTCGTTCTTTTGTACTATTAGGTCGTGTAAAAGGTTCCCGGGCAGCAGCAGCAAGTGAATTTACAAAGCACTTTGCATACATGGAAGTTATAAGTTAATAAACTCTTTTTACACAACTTAGGAAACTTTACTTTGACGAATAAAACGGTTGGTTAATCATGTTTGCTTTCATTGTCATTCTATATGTTAAAATTGTAATCCAAAACTGCCCGGGAACTTTTTACACAACCTAGTAAATGCCGTCTTGATTTGCGAATTTTCATTCAACTCTACTTGATAATAGGCCTGTTTTCAGTCAATGGAAGAAAATATCTTTGATTTACCTAAGCAATCCAATAATAATTGCATGTCTGGCATAGGAAATGAAAACTTTTCTATAACCGAATTTAATAACCTGAAATCTAGACACATTCTTATATAACCATCTTGTTTTCCAACTATCCCTAATGGTGTGTTCCACGGATTTTGACATTTCCTCACAACTCCAGCTTCTAATAAATTCTATACTAACTCTTCAACTTTGCAATTTCTAAATGCATGGGTTGTCTTCTGGGATTTTGTAAAATTGGAGGACTTGAAGTCTTTATTTCTTGTGTTATTACTTTTTTATAACCTAAGTCGAATCTGAATGCCATAAAAATGTTGCTAAACTGAGATATTAAAGTACCCAACTTTGAATTCTTGTCCAACTTGAGTGTCAATAACGAAATCTTTAACCGATCGGAATCTGTAAATCTCTTGCTAACTAACGAGGATTCAATATTATTGACTTCCTTAAGCTCCATGACAAATATTTTCATGGTGTCTACTCCTCCTATGAAATCTGGATGAATTTTCCTATTAATAATAACATTCAATTCTTGAAATTTTTTGTTCCATTTTGCAACGATTTTAACGATCCCTAGAGGTTTCTCATCTTCTTTTGAAAATACTCCACTAAACCGTATTCTACTGTCCATCAATATTAGACTGCCAATCAATCTCCATTTGTTTTCATCATACTCCACTTTCTGTCATCATCATCACATCCTTCTTTTCAACATTTCGTTTTTAAACTCATCTACTATCTCTACCCTACTTACGAAATGTAAACAACAGGGTCTTCTTGGTCTTTTTTTGTCTCAACATTATGAATGAGTGGTTCTATCGATTCATTTGATCTATCATCGTTTTCTTCATGTATACAATAAACTCTTCGCTCTAGTCTTTGTGTATTACTTCGTGATTTTACTAACAAAATGGCAACTTCTAAATGAATGACCTTCCTTGCCGCATATTAAGCACTTGTCTTTCAATGGACATTCAAATCGCATATGGTAATTTTTTCCACAACAAAAGTATTGACTTCTTTTTTGTAAATGTGTTGTTAAACCATTCACGAGCATTTTCACTAGTCGTGGAGATGTCTTTAAATTCTTTCCAACGAATAGACGCCACTTCAGATAAAAGTAAGTCAAAAATACTTACTAAATTCAAATCATTAAGTAGTATCCATTTTTCAATGTCCTTGAGTCATTGTTCAGCTTCCGTCATGCTTCGGCCGTCGAATCTTCTGACATTAAAATTTAAAATGTCTTTTGCCTGTTTAGGCAAAGATTCCATAATCAGCTTCCGATTCTGAATTCTTGTTACCGCGTGAATTCGGTTCGATTTTTTCGGCGTGGTCGTCAGTTACAATCTCTTCAAAAGTCATAATTTATATAACAATTTATTTAATTCAAAAAGTGTCTAATTAATTCTGAATATTAAAACAATTTTTTTATATTCATTATAGGACATCACTAATATATATATATAATAAAACAATAAACACATAAAAAATATTTATGGTGCTCTAGGCATTTGTCTAATTTGCCTACAGTATCATACGCCACTGGACACGTGATTATGCGTGGCAGGGGGCCCAGAATTATCATTAAAAAATTAATCAACAATTTTTTTATATACACGCTGAAATGTTTTTGTCACAGCTATAGTGGGCTCACAAATATAAAACTAATATTTCATAATTTACAGTTTTAGTTTTATTAAGTCAACCTTTAAATCATAAAACTGTCAACTTTAGCTGAAAGCATTCCCCAGGCTATAGCTGAATTTTATTGTTTCTCAAGCTACCTGTTATCGGGGCATCAGATGAAGGATCTTTTTCAAAAAACTAAAAATTCTTTGTATAATACCATTAATAAAGACGGTTTAAAAGTTTTTGCAAAACTTATTATTGAGACAAAAGCGGCTGAAAAAATGGAAATGAAAAATGTCATTACCGATTTTGCCAATATGAAATCAAGGAGGAAAGATTTTTCTATTTAGATTTTCGTTTTAATGTTATTTTTATTTTAATTTCTATTTTAATATCATATATGAAATAAATATCTAATATGTGTAACTTTTTGTGTTAAATAAAAAAAATATTTTGATGTAAACAAATTACTTTTGCGGGTAGTCCAAATTTTGAAGTTCCGTCAGTGCCCAACAACTAGTTCTATTATTTTCAATCCATGGTGGAAAGGAAAATTAAAAATTCTGCTTTACATCTATTCTTAAAATTTTAATTTTGTAATGTTTAAGATTTGTTTAAAACTGATTTATTTCAATTGTTCTCCTATTAATATTAATAGAATTAATATCATAGACAATGACAAGCTACACAGCTTTACAGATTAAGTTATCAAATTACTTTTCCCAAAATACCTTCATCCATTTTCCCATACCAATTTTCTCAAATATCATCTTTCAGTTGCCATAATGTCTAAATGACATTTAAATGGGATTTATTTATACATTTCTCAAATATAATCTTTCTATTATATCTTAACCTAAGCTTGCTTTAATGAAAAATTTAACAAGAAAAAAAATATGTAAAATATTAATTTCTGCAGTGTCTAAAAATGCTGGTACTTTTGTAAAATTTAGGATAGGTCTATAAAATTTCCATCATTTTAACCCTTTCGTGCCCAAATTATTTGTATTGCGATTTTTAACCTTGATATATAATATATAATTTACTTTCAAAATTAAACACTATAAGCGCGTATTTATGTATCAATGTGTAAAAGAATGTCTCTGGAACTAAAATCAACCGTTAAAATCCTTATTGAGACATACAATGAAGAATTTTGTCAAAAAAACACTAATATCAGGGCAAAACAAAAACGAGAATACGTATTCCCACTGGTCACGAAAGGGTTAAATGAAATCTGAAAAATATTTAACGCATTTGGATTTGCAATGTGATATTATTTCTAATTTTGAAAAAATCAAACAAGAAACATTATTTATGAGCATCAATAAGCATATATAAGAGAACCCCATTCCAAGAAAAAGTTTTCATTTTTATCTGAGAAAAGGAAGAAAGGGAAAATTATGGAGGTTCTTTTATTTATTGCACCAACTATCTCAATTTTTATACTCTAGGCTGATACAATCAATCTTTGAATATGCTCAAGTTTTTAGAGAATCTTAAAATTTGTATTTTAATAAGATTATTATTAAACATGAATTAAATATATATTTTAAATATTTTTTTGAACGATTTGAATAATGTAAGAATTGTGTGATTTTAAATTTAAAACCAATAAAAGAGAAAATCCAAACACAGAATACTATTTTTAAACTTTTTGGTTGAACTGTTGCAGTTGAATATTGAAAATATTTGAAATAAAACTGTTTTTTTGTGCACTATTGCTATAAAATTGAATAAGTGTATGTTTACTGTGTAATAATAAATTTTCTGCTCTCACATCGTAAAAACTTGCTGAGAGAAAGTTTGGAAGAACATGCAGTTTTTTTGGCAAAGTCTGAAAAGGATAGGGACGACATTGATAGATAAAATAACCTTTTCATTTAGCACATATAAATGATACCCGTCCACAAGAATCACCACTGATCACTAATGTCAAATGCTTCGTCATCCTCAAAATGCTTGATGAAGCCAATTTGGATGTCGGATTTTTTTACGTGGGGGTGAAAATTCAGTACATGTGAATATAGATCTTGGTGATATATTCCTAGAGTGAAATGTGTTAGAAGAATTTTTAAGTGAGATTAGAAATAATGGAATAAGTTTTCAAGTTAAAGTTTCCAATTCTAGTAATAATGTTGATACAAAAAAGGAACCCTTCGCAATGTTTTTAACGAAATATTGAATAGTGATAACCCAACGGGAACTCAGGATACAAAGGGAAAATTATAATGTTTAATACAGTAAAGAATCCTGAAATGTTGACCAGATCTGCTGTGATAAGTTATTCGAAAAGTGATCGAAATATATGATCTTTGAAAAGAATAGTATCAACGTAAATCTTTCTAAATAAAGTTTTTAAAGATGAAAAGATAATTAATCATAGTTTCGATAAAGAAGTTCAACTACTAATAGATTCTCAGTTATGCTACACATTACAACATAGTTACTAAAGCAAGTACGGATCCAGGATTTTTTTTTAGGTGGGGGTGATCGCCCCCATTGCCCTCTGGATGAGTAATATCAGTTTTAGTTGCAACTAACTTTTTCACATTAATTTGATAATTGAGAGAGCAAAACATGTGAGAAAAACGATAAAAGAAATATTTTTTTCGCACTGGTTCAGGCCTTTAGAAAATCTTCCCACATTCATTTTACTTTAAATATATTTTATTGTAGTGAAAAATGCCAAATTTTTGCTGCCCTAAACATGGAACCCTTTTGAAGTATGAAATAACACAAAACAAAAGCACATGCTATGGGATTAAAGCAAACTATGTTTATGAAAGTGCAATAAAATAACGATTTGTTTATATTAAAGTTATCTGGTGCATCAAGTGTAGCCTACACTGTGTAGATTGAGTAGTAAAAATTAACCATAATATATGATGATTGTTTTCTTATGTTGTTTGTTTTATGATGAGTAATAAGTACAGTTATGTACACAAAAATAAAGACGATTGTCTTATTTTGACTATTTTTAGTCCCAAGACAGCAACCTCAAGGTCTTCTGTGAAGAGGCGGTCGCTCCCTCTGAATTTGTCCTTTTACTAAAGTAAAATAGCCTTGGGTGAGAGCTAAAGAATCAATAGCATTAGACATTTTGGGTCAAGGAAAGCTGAGACCATGAAAAATATTGCAATTATTTTTATACTTTTGAATGTATATTTCGGTTGAACCTTTTATGTTTAGAATTAGTATTTTGTTTTCGATGTTTATAAACGTATTTATAAATAAAAATTTGATTGTTACACGAATAAAGCAGAAAAATACATATATTTTAATATAAATAAAATCCTTTAGGTTTTTTCATTTTTATCTGTTTACTTTTCATATTTCATTTATTTTCATTATAATTAAATTTTGTAATTAATTCTTTTATGGGTTTGTTGTTTAAATAATTTTGTTTGGAAAGGCACATTTTAAAATCTGTATCCAATTTAAACCAGAAAAATCATTATTTAGTTATTATTTAAATTTTTGAACTTTAAATATTTCAATTAGCATTGTTTTTTATTTGAGTCTTATGCAAATGAGTAATTTTATTTTAATGTAAACTATTGAACGAGTTGTCCACAATCTACTGATAACGATTATGGATTTTACTGAAATTCTTTGTGGAAATGCTTTCAATTTTTGTCATATGTTGTTGAGTATAAAGTATTCAAATTCTGATTTCAGCTGGATTTTTGTTCCAGTTATATGCATTCTTGTAGTCATTGAATTTCTTCTAATTCAAACTCATTACAGAGCTAATAAAAATGATTTAATGAAGTTGGAAAACTTTATTGAAAATAGTAAATGCGGTTGCTGGATCATTGTGTTGCTTCCAATGATTGTTTATTACTATCAATCATACTCAGATTTCAATGTGCTAATTATTGGCAGCATTGGTGGCTTAGCTATTCATTGCTATTTGAACAAAATTTATTTCGAATCATCCATTGCTATGAGTTTATGTGCATTTATAGTGTTTACTATTGACAATTATTCCGATTTAACAAATTTATTTTTTCCAATTCTTTTGTCAATAATTTTGTCAAAAGTTTTTCCTTCATTTTTTATTAATACTTTTTCTCTTGGCGAGAGCATTATGTTAGCCCAGATTATTTGCTTATTTATGCTGAAGTCAATGTATTTTTCAATATTTTTTATTTGTTATTTAGCCTTGACCAGATCCACTTTATCAATGAAATCTGTCAAATTTAGCATTGCAATAACATTATCTTTTGGAGTTATATTTTACATATTGAGTAAATATTTTTCAAAGAACATTTTTAATGATTTTTATTATTTATTATTTCCACTGATTTCGTTGAAAAATATTTTGCTAGTTTTCAGTTGGTTAATTTTACTTGTTATTTGTGTGCACATTGTATTTCTTGTTAAACAAAATGTATCGAAATCTAACAATGTCGGAAATCATCATTTTCCGAAAGAAAAAGTCATGCACATGAGAAAAATATTTCATTTCGGTGCTTCAATCGTTTTTGGTTCAGGATTGATGTTTGAGGCCAAGGATTTGTTGGTTGTTTGTTCCACTGCCTTGTTAATTGCGATGCTTTTGCTGGACTATATTCGACAAAACCAGGTAATTAGTTGAAACAATTTATAAACTCAAATGTTAACTTTTATTGGAATACAAATACGCTTTTTTGGAACCAATTAGGGGTGATGGTAATATACTTCAATTCAGTGCAAATGAGAGATTATTGGGTAGGTTTTATTCCCGTTTTGTCATGGTATTTAGAGCAGTTCTAAGGGGCAAATGGAGGGGTATCCACAAAGGGGGACAGATCGGTAGAAGGAGAAAATAAGTTTTATTATAGGGATGTCCTTAATTGAAACTTCCTTGCATGAGAAAGAAGTAGAAAATAGGAAAAATGAACATTTTTGTATGAAGTAATTTCAACTGAATAGCATATTTAAAAGTAAATAATTTTTCATTTCAAATGCACAATAATGACTCAGGTATTTGGAATTGGGGAAACGGGGAATTCGAGGATATAACAGTAAAGGGTATCATTGTAAGAACTTCCAATTTTTGTGCAATAAAATGTAAATCCAATGATCATTTTCATGTACCTAACAACATCGACAATTATACTCACAATTAAAGCTACATAAAACTGCCAACCAATAATAGTATTTCATTTAGATATGTATTATAAATGGATGTATTATTCAATTTGTATTATAAATGGAAAGAATTGTACTATTTTACTCTGTATTCGACTTGACTTTGATTGAGTGATAGGACCGACCAGCATGTAGTCACTCAAATATTTATCTGTTCAATTTGTAATTAGATTTTCAAAACCCTCTTCCAAGGTAAATATCTATCTAAGTATCGAAAAAGGTTTAGAAAATGCTTATTAGGTTGAAATTTTATAGAGATTTCAAATTTTCTATTTTTTAACAGAAATTTTTTAACCTGTATGATTTTCGTATATTATCAAATTTGTTTCATGTGATTAGGTTTGAGCTACTTAACTGTCCACTCTTTGTCTGTCGCTGGGGAACTTTCAGCTGTTTCACGCAAATTTTCATTGTTAGACATTTATCTGGTTATTTATGTTAACTGTAAGGTAGGAATCTGTTTGCCAAAGCTATATAAAGTGTAGGGAATTCTGGTATCAGGAAATTTACAAAGCTATTACTATCTAAAATTTTCAACGGACATAATTTCCACCATGAACACGAGAATTTTGTGATATATGCTCTGCAATAAGCCATATTTTTGTCCTCACAAAGTCAAACACTTGCACCAATCGTTAATGTACTGTTAGTCAATGAAGTCGTCATCAATCATTGTCGGATATAACTTTGGTGTTGAATTATACGTTATAATCCATATAGAAGCATGTGGTAAACGGTCAAGTGTTTAACTAATCAAGGACTTAATTTGTTACCTACTTTTCTTAGTTTTCCAGTAATATTTAAGTGAATAATAAATCAGTATATACAAAAAACTGAATCCCGGACGAATTAAAATCCGACTTCTGGTTTACCGATTGCTGTTTTCAATGGTTGGGTATTTTTCGCACATAAATTTTATTTTATTTACATCAAATTACTTCACACAAATTTTATTTTGTCCACTTAAATTTATAAAATGCCTTTATATTGACACACAATTTTACTACAAGCCACACAAATTTAGAAAGTTATTAATATTAATTATTCCGAGGGTTCTATGCAAGATTTTACAGTTTAAAATTGTTAATTAGTGTCTAAAATTTTATAAAGGAGTGACCATATTAAAAATGGATGTAAAAAATAAAAATGTTTAAGAAACCATTTGTTAAACTAGTATTAGCCTTTACTTCTTCGGCATACCACGCTTTTTTCTTTCATTAAGCAGGGTAACATTGATTAAAGCCGACTTTCCTTTCTCTTTCAGATACAGATAGACGTAAACGCATTTTTGGTCTTAACAAAATTACAGCAAGAACAGATAACAGCTTTCCAACTTTATTATTACTCATTCTTACAAAAATATATGGATTAGACAAAACAAGAGAAAATAGGACACATTAAACATTATTTTTGATACTTGACAATATTTTCATCAGGTGTGTTGTTGTCTTTTTTCGCTGAGGGGTACTAGGAATAGGCAATGCACGGCTGAAGAACATCGTGATAGGTAATTGCTGAAGCTCTCTTTTCATATGAGACTTTTGTATGGTTCTATCGCACTGTCAAGGCATTCTGAAACCTCAATGCACGCACCATTTGGGTCCCATTCGTCAATCATTTCGTGTAATACCTTCACGACCTTCGAGATACGATCAAGTGTAAGGCCAACTTCCACCTCTTGACCCCCAGGAACACCTGACTTCTCTTTTTCCACCAGCAGATCAACATCAGTTAAAAACATAATTTAAATAAAAAACGAATATATATAATTTTTTGTATGTATTCTCTCGCATAATTCTTACGAGCACTCTGTTGATTATGTAATATGATTGTTTGGAATAAATATTTAAAAAAAAGACCGCGATGAGTGAAACTGTGAAAGTCGAAGCACGAAATGGCGAGGGATTACTGTATTCTTATCCAATTTTTCAAACACAATTTTCTTAGTTACAAGATAATAAAATGTTAACATCCAAAATTTCAATTCAAAATTGACATTAAGGAGCATCCATTAAGTACATCCGCTGTGAATGATGAAGGGGTCTTCACAAAGTGGTATAATGGAGTCAATAAAAAGGTCACAATGGGACAAGTGGGGGGATACAAAATGTTAATATTTTGAATATATCCTCAATGGATGCTCCTTTACATTTGATTCACTGTATCCAATTTATTTATTTAGAATTGACCACTTTATTTCCTCATCATTTTCTAAATAATACCATTATAATTTCCTTCCTATCAACTCGTTAAAAATATCCCTGTTTAATTGCTTTATCGTCATTTTATTTCTAGATTGGAATAATTGGTAAACAATTACAACTCGCACTGAATCCCTTTTTCGACAAAAGGGATTTTGGAGTATTAGTTCTTTCTCCAATCGGTCTTTTGTGTGGCTTGTCTTTGCCGATATGGATATCGAACCTCTATGAAAATAACCATAATAATTATGAAAGCTTTTGGCTTTATAGTGGTGTAATAACTGTTGGAATTGGTGACAGTTTTGCGGCATTAATCGGCCGAAAGTGGGGTCGGCATTATTGGAATCGACAAACAAAAACTCGAACAATCGAAGGTAGTTTGGGGTGTTTTTTGTCACAATTATTGGCTTGCGGTTTCATTTTTAAATTTCTTAATATTCCATTTTCTGGCCAATTTGCTCAAAAAGTCTTGATAGCGACTATTATGACAACCTTTATTGAAGCTCACACAGATCAAATGGATAATTTCATATTACCGCTCGTATTTTGTTCATTCAGATAATATGAACTGATTCGTTTTTTTAAAAAATTCTATTTGAAATTTTTGTATTTTTCCATTTTCCATTAAGATATTATAAACGGGCACGGACGATTCGTCAATATTGAATGTTTTGTCTAAGGAGATTTGTTGTTTAAATTGTAGATTAATATTTGTCTTATGAATTTTAAATTAAATTGGTTACGAAAATACTGAATTTTTAATTAAAATTTTGCCCTGAAATCTACCGCTGAGGATATCTATTAACAAAATGCATTAGAAACAACATTGAAAAAACTATTTTAAGTTTCCTTGATGCGTTATTATTATCAGGAACAAAAATTTATGAAAAAGAATATTAAAAAAATATCCGAGTGAATGTGACTGTTTTCTCAATCTTAATTCATTCCTGGTTACAAGTTCTACTTTATGGAAATCCTAAAATGCTATCATGAAGAGTTTTTTATTTGGTGAATCTTTTTAATGCAAGCCAATATTTTTGCGACTCTGGACATAGAGATAAAAGTAGAAATAAGAAAAACAATTTTTTAGTATCCATACCAATGTAATTTTACAATCTCAATAAAACCAAATATGTATATTAATGAGCTAGATGTGCTTGTTTACTTTATTTATTGCATAAAGCAATAAATCTTTGGAGCATATTTAATAGTGCAGGTCGTAGAGCTTCTTCAAATTTTTGCAGAGTTTACCAGTTTTTTGATTTTATAAATGTTGATGTTGAAAACGCAGCTTCGCATAAATATTTAGTTTAAAATGCTAGCAGTAGGTTTGGAGCCATTTGAGAAATTCTGTCATAATTCTCAACAAAAATTCATTTACTGATTATTAGGAAAGCTCAAGTTTTAAACCTCACTCACTGGATAACTCGGTAAGTTCCTCATTGGCGCATAATGGTAGCTGACTGACCTTAATCAAGTGCGGATGGTTTATGAATCCAGTTTTCCTTTTCATCAACATCAAAATTTGAAGGTATTTTTGAAATTGTATCTCCAAACACTTCAAATGATCCATTATGACTTAAAGAATTATGGGTTTACAAAGGTTATTTTCAATTATTAAAGGAACTAAAGCCGTAACCATTTCTAGTGATATGTTTTTCCGCTTTCTTTTTCCATATATTCAATTTTTCACAGAACTTTCAAATTTATATTTTAATATAAATATGATATAATTATTTCCTTGTAGTGAAATTTTGAAATCATTTAATTTTTAAAAAATATCTTTGAAATTATAGTTTTAGAAACCGTAATTCATTATGGAGAAATCAACTAAATATTATTTCTGCTCATTTCAATATGTAAAAACTTTATCTTTTAGTTGATATAATCTATGTAAACTTCGCCCTATCGAGAGCCACCTTACTTCTGTATGTATCAACAACGTTTTGCAATCGGAATTCATATCTTTGCAAAAGTTAGAAAATAAATGACGATTGAGGATTCTGTTTTTAAGGCAAAAACATTTTTTCCGAATGTAAACATGACTTACACATGGGTCTCAAATTATTTACTGAATTTAAAATCAATTTCAATGAACAATTTTTATTTAGTTGGAAAGTATATTTTTTCATATTTTTTTATAACCTTTTATAAAAATTAATTTTTTGACTTCTAACATGTAAAAAATGTTAAGTCATCCATTCTCTGAGTACTGCCTAAATCAATATTTATCAGTCGTTTTACTCTAGTGGCACACTTTCCAAAAAAGATTTTTTTTCACAAAAGATGCAAAAAAATAAATTTCTAAATAAATGCTAACGAAAAATAATTTCAACAATACTAACATTTTACGGATATAAACAATTTTTGTAAAAAACGCATAGTAATTATTTTATATAATAAAAATTGACAAAAATATGTAAAAATTAAGTTTTAGGGACACTAAGGACATTCAAAAAATATGTACATTTTTACACCTAATCCCCTGTCTCATTATGTATCTTTTTTGGGGACCCGCTTAGCTAATGAAGACATCCTAACAGAAACTTAATTTCACTGCACACTTTTTTTTGTAAATATTGGTCTAAGCCAACAAGATCATGGTCTCGATTCTAAAGCAACAATTTTTATAGATATCAGCTAGAAAATTATCGGAATGATGCTAATTCATAAATTTATTAGAGGATACAATTTTTGTTTATCAACAGGAACTTTCTTCAAAACTTCGAGATCCGGTATGACAATATCTTCGAGACCCTTCAAATTTGAAAACTATGACAAATAAAACACAAAAATGTTTGCGCTTTAATATGATACTTTTTCAAATAGTTGGTTCATTTTCCACTCATTTTTTAAAAAGTAATCAGACCAGAAACATATGATTATTAGTAAACTTTACTGAATGGAAAGCTTGAGCCCCTCTTTGTGCATCATTAATATTACCACTCTTTTGAACTTTCAAGTCTATGCGCTAATGAAAAACAATTGAGAAACAACACTAAAATTTTCATACAATAAAAAGCTTCATCAGTGTTGATAATGTCAAATGAAAAATTTCAATATCAATTGACACAGAAAAATCAGTTTTAAGGTTAGTTTTTATTAGTTTCAACAACAAGTCTTACAAATTTCAAATTTCAAATAAACATCAAATTAGTTGTTTGGAGGACTTCTAGAAAATGATGCACTATTTGATGAGAGGATTCTTCTTCACCATTTATGGTCTGGTGTCTTTGATAAGCACAATTTTTACGAAACCTCCAAAAAATCGAGAAAACCATCAACCGGAATTGAATTCCAAAACGAAATTGGTGAAATCAAATATTTTTTGGATCGGAATAATCAAATTATTTTTAAGTGTTCTCTGCGTTGTCGGGGAAAAGGTTTTGAAAGAAAAATGGAAGGTTTGTGTCAATTGCAAGGAATATATTCACTTTTATGTTTTCTGCTTCATGTCTGGGGTATTTGATATATTATCTATCCAATTTTTCTGGCTCTCTCCAACAATTGGAAATCTCATTCTTATAGTTTCATTCCTACTTCAAACACTGATCATATACTTCACTGGAGATCTTAATACTCAAATACAGCATCAGCTTTTCTTGTTTATTTTGTTCGGTTGTTTCACAAGTGTCATTGGGAAAACCTTGAAACCTTTTGATATTACTGCTAATTTGTGTTTTTCGTATTTTCTTTTATTGCAAGGTAGCTGGCATTTGCAGATGGACTACAATGATTCTCATATAAGCAGAACAATGAATAGTTCTCATTTCGATCACAGTAAGCACCAAAAGATTCAAGAAATGGAGCATCAGATGGGACCTGAAATGTATCATTCTCTATATTTCGCTATTCATTTGTACGTTCTCTATGTAGCTATTTGTGCCGTTTCGCTATTCTTTAGCAAGATCAGAAAGAGTCAAACACTGAATATTAATAATGATCTAGAATCTTTGATAGATTACAATTTGGAATTCCGACAAAATCTTGATGAAAACTAATACAAATAGCTTCAATCTCACGGATTTTATGATAGATCTTCTATAGTAATTCATATCACTTATAGCTTTTGTTTTGTTTTACTAAGCAGGAAAAAATTCGCTCATTTTGGTTTTAGTTTTATTTTTCATTTGAAATGTCTATAGAAATAAATTTGAATAAATTACTGAAAATGCTCAATAGGACATATAATAATAAAATTTTTGTTTAAAAACTCAAACATTTGGTTATAAGTTACCTGAAATTGAATAAGTTCGCAGAATTATATGAACTTTTTGTTTTACTTGTAGTAAAAGAGGCACCGACAATTTCTCATCGGCACCGACACTAAGCCAACAGTCCATGGATCAGAATTACCAAGAAATTACGATAAAATATTAATTGGGCTGTGAACAATAAACCGTCGGTTATTCTAATTCCTTATGTTCTCTGAGAAACAATTAGTTAATCGTTTATTGAATATCAAATATTTACGATGTACATGTTTGATTTCTACTGAATATCGAGACCTTGCACACGGAAATTGTACCACCTCGATAAAAAGTCCAACTCATCCGTCTTCAATTTTGTATCACTTATTATCCTTCATGGTCCGGTCATTTTGACAAGGTTTATATTTAATTTACATCATAACCTTGAAACATACGTTCTCAATATTTTGTCTTTTGAAATAAATATTTATTCAGAGAGAACGTAATGCACCATCAGTGATCCGTGTTCTATTCTGATGCGTGCTGAATATCATTGTACACTAACAATTACCGCCGTAAGACTGTTTGGTAAAAGAAAGCTATGAACGGTTTGATGGATATGATATAATCAGGCCCGGATTTACCTATAGGCAGACTAGGCACTGCCTAGGGGCCCGCAGTTTTGGGGGGCCCCAAAATCGAAATCATCTAAGGGGCCACAAAAAAAATATTTTTTTAATGGATTTTTTATATACTAAAATATAAAAAAAATTAAAATACAGTATAAAATACATGTATTATATAAAGAATTAAAAAAACATTGTACGTATTTTTTTATTTAAGGAAATTTTCTAAAATATCAACAATTTGGGGCCCCAATAATTTTAAAAGTTGTTATAGTTGAAAAAATATTTTTTCTTTATTTCCGCAACCTCCAAGGGGGTTATCATTAGTGGAGTTTGTCGGTTGAAATTTGCGAATATTTTGCGAAAATTTTGAATAATTTGGCCTTATTATCTTGTAACATTGATAAATTGAAAGCTATTGATTTTGATTCATTGATTGATCAATATGCTCTAGAAAAATTTAGAAAGAAAGTTTTGTAAAATTATATTTTTGACATGACATATGTATCTTATTTTTAAACGGAATTATTTAATAAATATATTTCAAAATATAAATAGGTAGTAAATAATTATTTCTTAAATACTTTTAGCAAATAAAATAACCTACATAATTTCCTTGAAATATACTAATTAATTTTGAGGGCCCCAAAAAGCTCCTTTGCCTAGGGCCAACAAATGCTTAAATCCGGCCCTGGATATAATACAAATTGATATGAAAAATTAACTTTGTAAATATATAACTTTTAAAAAGTCCGGCAGATTTCTGCCATTTTTGTGATAGCTGCTAAGTAAGTTTTTTTAAAGTGATTTTTAAAACTTGAATTATGATTTCATATGGATATGAATATTCAGGAAATGATTTATTTTATTTTCGGAATAGATTCTATTTAATACGAGGTAAATTTATTTTGAAGTAATAAAAACAAATTAATCTTCATGAATATGTATTTTTCAAATATGCATTAAAAATATAGAACTGAATTCACCTGCTCTTGATATGGTCTTCCAAATATTGAATTTGAAATCATGTCACCAGGTTTTATAAATGTCACCCTGTTTAACCACACATTAAGGTCTACTATAACAAATAATTAATATATAAAATTATGCAAACCTAATTAAAATAATAACAGAAATTGTGAGCATCGTCACAAATTAAGGCTATTTACTATTGAAAAGCAGATAAATAATTTAGTTGAGAAAAATACAAACACACGCATACTGCACACAATTACCCTAAAAAATACGAGCAGAGGGACAAAAATTATGGATATCAATCATGTAATTTTTTAACAATAAAAATGAGCAATTTTGGGATATTTCAAGTGCTTTATCATATTTGAATTTTCCTCGAGTAGAAGAGAAGTAAAGAGGAGCAATATTAATTAAGATTTATTTAATAAAATTCCAATTTTTAGAAATTTAACAAATGATAGTATAGTATGTAGAAAAGCTTTGAAAAACGTTTGATCGAAGTTGCAAAACACGGAGAAAATGAACGCAATCACAAAAAGTTTTCATGGAATGATTGAAAATAGGTACGCACGTGTTTGATTGACCTGTATCAATGAAAATACCCAAGGAAATTATAATTTTTTTTACAGATTATGCAACGATTATGCAACAGGAAAGCATTACTAATAATGATTCGATTGTATACTCGGGTTTGGATGTTAGTGAACAGATATTGTTAACATACCTTTCTATTTCGTTTCCCATACAATAAACACATATTTTGATCATGTAGGCTCATGGGCAGCCAATTTCAATTTTTCGCAACGAAAGTGCAAAGCCTTCATTGTCATAAGAGATTATATAAAGAATTTATATGTACTAAATATAAATCCTTTTTGATTAATTTTAAATTTGCTAAACTATTATAAGCACTGAAAGCTTTTTCGATATTAATTCAAAGTTTTTGCCATCAATGTGCAATTAATTTTTAAACAAATTACATTCTTTCGATTTTTTCATTACCCAATCTAATAATTCTCACATTTAATTATAAATGTGTTTATTTAATTAAATTCCCTTGAAGATAATTTTGTTTTAATTATTGCTTGAGTAGCTTTTTATTAAAACAAACAAATGTTCTAAGCATCAACAATTTGCGTGTTATATCGTGAGAAATTCACAGTTAATTTCAATTGTTAAGTCAGTTCGACACTTTCAATGTCAATGGATAAATTATTAATTGAAACAAAACTATCAAGTTGTCGGGCGCTCTTACAGTTGATGACTATTAAATATTAAATTTTCTAAATAATTACATATTTATTAAGTTTTTAATAAATGTTATTATGCTTAAATTCTAATAATATACAATGCTCGTTTCTGTGTGCCTAACCAATTTCATGTAAAATTGGCTCAGTATGACACATATAGACGACATTATACAAAAAATTATCTTTTAAAAATGAAGTATTTATGCGACATAAATAGTTAACAAGTTAATTTATTGCGTTGCTCTTGTGTTACAGTCGTTCTTTACCACAAAATGCAAAATTATTTTAATTCTATCATCTTTACATCCCTGGTTACATGTCTGTGCCACCAAGTTGGTAATGTGTAACTTTGATGAACACCAATGAATAGACGAGCTCACTTAGTTAAAATCACTCCTCAATAATTCTTATTTTCGTATTCTCAATGACCAATTAAAAAGATTAGAAGGGTTCTCTGGGATGCTGGTACTGAATTAATTGAGAAACATAAATGGAAACCTAGTAAATATATGAATAATTTCAAAAGTGAAGAAATTCCCGTAATTTGAAAGTTGTTCGTGAGACAAAAATGTTTAAAATTATAAATATGGAAATAATTTTTTAAATTACTTTTAATCGTTTAAATATTTTTTATATAAAAAACAATTGTTGAAAAGTTAAAGAAAGTATTGGAAAGATTACCACATCAACCAAGTTTCGCATTAGAGTGAACATTAAATATTAAGAAGTACAGTTTATTATTATTATTATTATTATTATTATTATTATTATTATTATTAATATTATTAATATTAATAATATTATTATTATTAATATTATTATTATTATTATTAATATTAATATTATTAATATTATTATTTTTATTATTATTATTATTATTATTATTATTATTATTATTATTATTATTATTATTATTATTATTATTATTATTAATATATTATGATTTAATTAAAAAAATTAACGTGACTTTAAATTTAAACCAATTTTATTGGCTGTTTTTTTTGTAATTTTAATATAAAAAATTCAGACGCTTTCTCGAAAAACTTCAGTTGACACATTATTTAATTAAAACACTTAAAACAAATGTACTTTGAAAAAAAAAATGCTTGGCTTTATATTGACAGTCCTTGGGATTTATTGGTTCCTTGTGAAGATTTAAACACAACAATCGAAGATGAAAGAACTTCAGCTCTTTGTATTTCCAGCCATATATTGGGTGTATTTTCAGGTTATATTTTCCCATTCGTTGGAGTTTTCGGGATAATATTTAACTTTATGATTTTTTATGTTTTCATGATAAGATATCCACCGAAATTGAGAACGAGACAACTCATTTATTTATCCGCACTTGCAATTGCCGACAATTTTAGTATTATTACATTCGGCTGGCTATGGATATTTCCAGCAAAAGGTTTACCATACATTTCTAAAGGTTTGATCTATTACTTTACATTCAATGAAAACAATCCAACATGTAAAGCTCACAGATATATTTATTCGTTTGCGTCGACATTGGCAGTGAATCTGTTTCTATTAACAAGCATTGATAGATGTTTATCAATTTACAAACCATTGAAATACAGTAAAAAGGGTAAAACGTTTGCCTGGACATTGGTGGCCATAACGACAGTCATTAGTGGGATATTGATGACCCCATTTGCCATAATAATCAGTCTTAACGTAAACAAACAAAATTTGATCATTTGCTGGATTGATGATGCGAGATTTGCAGTGTCTGGCCAATTGTACCATGTGCTGTTTTCCAATTGCGGGTTCATTCAGACCATCGCTATTATTACAGTTAATCTCGCTTTGCTTTACAAGTTAAAAAACGGTCAAGAATTACGGAAAGAATTACGAAATCAAACTGGAAGTGCAAGCAAAGAAATATCAGCTTGTATTTTGTTAGTTGTGCTGTCAAGCATTTTTGTCATTGGATCTTTACCACAAAGTGTGGCGTATATGTTCGCCATGTATTACCAGTCGGTTCCGGATTCCGGAGATTTGGTTAGACTGAGCTACAATTTCAGTGATATCGGTTGGCATCTATTTTTCATCCAAGAAGCAACGAATTGGTTTGTTTATATGGCACGCATGAAAAATTTCAAAGAAGAAACCGTGAACATGGTTTTGTGCCGGCAAACGATCAGCCATTCGAATTTTACAAATCAAACTCAAAGAAATAAAATGATCGACTATGACTCCACAATGCACTCAAGATCACTTTATGACAATCAAAATAATCAGTCAATAAAAGAATAGATTTACGCACCGAAATTTCAAAATTTTTCACTTATTAAATTTTACTATTTTTCAAAAATAAATTATTTCACCTGAATTCACCTTACAATAATTTGCTGCCCACATTGGTCATATTAAGTTTTATTTATTTTTTTATATTTTTATATTTTTATTTTTATATTTTATGTTGATCACCATTTAGCTTTTTTTCAGTTTTCTTAATTTTCATTTCTTTTATAAACTATTGATTTATATTTTGACAAAATATTTTCTACAAAATTTGACTATGAATCAGATTTATTTTAGCTATTGAATATTTAATTAAATATTTAATTTAAGAAAAAATCAAATTTCAATCAAATCTATTTATTTGATATTTTAAAATTTTTTATTTATTATTTGAGTAATCAAATTAAATGATAAAATAAATGTAATTATTAATTGTGAAGTCTTCTTGTATGAAGTGGTTGATTTATATTTTGTTTTAAATTACTTACAATTTAAAACAAAATACATACTATCGTTTTCTATATTTAGTAAAATCCGAAATTCTGAAGGTTCAGCGCTTCTTTTTATTCTCTTGGTAATTGTTTCGTTAATAATTTCCATCCCTACAATTCTTTCAGCTGTCATCACAAATAATAAAAATAACTAATGATTTGATTTTTTTCCCGACATTTATTGTTTTAACTCAACTTGAATTTTTCCGAATTAATTAATTAATTAATTTTTAGTGGTATTAATGACAGTGGCGTCTTATGAAATTGGGACCCTTTGCACTAAGAATTATAAAGTGCCTAAGAATTATTTCTGGCCATTTAATGAAGTTTTTTATCGTTCTGTTACCGTTATATCAAATGTTGTCATTAAGAAAGGAAAATTTATCATTTAGTCTTGGACATTTAGACTTTGTAAAATAGATTTCACCAACGCTAATAAAAAAATAAAAGACGAATTAAAAAAAGATTCGAAAAGTTCTAAGAAGGTGAATAGCATTATATAGAGAATTGAACAAAAGTTTCATTTGTACAAAATTGTTAGGTCATTTATTATACGAAAACCGGTTATTTTAATTTGTTGATATTAGTTATTTTAATATTTTTGTTTAACTAAAGTCACAAAATTATAGACATTACCGATTACTTTATTATAGATCGAAATGTTAGCCTTTAAAAAAATCTCCGGTTACCATTTTTGAAATATACTCGCGTAATTCTTGCAGTCTTTTTGGAAACCAGAGAACATTTAAACACACAATTTTCCTCTATTAACATAAAATATAGTAATCATCAAAATTATGATGATTTTCTTTTTATAAAAAATATTAAATATTTAATTTAAGAAAAAATTAAATTTCAATCAAATCTATTTATTTGATATTTTAAAATTTTTTATTTATTTTTTGAGTAATCAAATTAAATTTAGATTTTTTAATATCATTTATTTTGTTTTAAATGAAAACAAAAAATATTCAATATCATCACAAGTCTCTTTTTCACCTTTTCCTGATGAACTTTTACAAATGTTTGCCTTCTTTTCTGACTCGTATTAAAATAAACATAACTATTTTACAATTCTCAAACAATTTCAATTTATAAAGTAAACATTACTTGCTATTTCATAAATCTTTCAAACTTCATATTTTTTTTAACGCGAATAAACAAATTGTTGATGTTAAATATAACAAATTATTAATACAAATATTTATATTAACATGAATTAAAATTAAAATTTTAAATAAATTTTTAACTTTTAAAACTATGTAAAATAAATATCATATTTTCGAATAATAATCAAAAATTTGTTTACATTTAAAATAACATTTATTTCGTTATTCTTCATTTTTATAGTTATGAACAAAGTAGAAATTATATTACATTAAAATTAATATTCACATTTACATTTTTAAACAAAATTACAAAAATTTCATTTCCGTTTTAGGATTCGCGATTTTGATGTACGCGTTTATGAAATGTTTGAATGATTTTTTTGTTCAATTATTTTTTAAACTGGAGGATGAAACAAATATACAGTTTGATAGGACTAACAATGTGACGCTTCCACCGAACTACCAATGTGAAGAAGGGCGTCAATAACTGTGTTTTTTATGTTGCATATATCAATGGTTCCACAAGTCGGCCTCTTCTTTGTCACCTATATTAGGCATAGTAGAACAGCTGTATACCAAATCTTCCACTAAATGAATGTCGTAACATTTGATTGAAAAAAGGGAATGACGAGGGTCGCACCATTTGCAACGTTCCGATGACCCTGCTTCTTTCATATAAAATGCAAACCAAAAATTTGTTTTTAAAATGTATTCAAAACTCTTACACACGGTTTATAACCATTTCAAAATTTATTTAAAAATATTTCTACCAATATATTATTTAAAACAAACTGTTAAAAAGTAATAAAACTAAATAAAATACCTATTTTTAAAATTTAAACTTTTTAGTATATTAAATAAATTATTAATTAATTAAAATTACAAATAAAATAGACATGTATACGGATGTTGTTTATATCAGTCGAGACAGATTAAATATTTTTTCAGTGTCCATTTAATTCTTTGATGTCTTCAAAAACCGTTGACATATTTTTGAATAATAATAATAATAATAATAATAATAATAATAATAATAATAATAATAATAATAATAATAATAATAATAATAATAATAATAATAATAATAATAATAATAATAATAATAATAATAATAATAATAATAATAATAATAATAATAATAATAATAATAATAAGAATAATAATAATAATAATAATAATAATAATAATAATAATCATAATAATAATAATAATAATAATAATAATAATAATAATAATGATGTTATTATTATTAATAATATTGATTATATCAACAATTCAACCTAGATCAGTGTGTGATATTTCGATCCCAGATTCTCTGGCACTTCTAAAAATTGTGTCCACAAAATTGTTCGCATGCATTACCTATTCAAAGTCGTCATGCGGAATTTATCATTCTCGAACAGTTGTTATAGTTTTTTCGTTCATTTATTTCCTGTGTGATAAAAATGATTTTTCAATTATTATGGTCTTTAATTGGAATATTTAGTATATTGGGATATTTGTTTCTATGGTTACAACAACGGCTTGAAAGAGACAATGCCATTTTATCGAGTAAGGTTTTTTTTGGTTCTTTAGAGATTTTTATAGAGTTTGGAAATCGGTAAACAAATTATATCAAGTTATATTTCAGAGCCAAAGTACTGTTTTTAAATCTTTCACAGACTAACTTGTTTTAGAGAAATTATTTTCTAAACGTCACATTCTATAAAATCAGTCAAAAATAATAAAATTAAAATTAAAATCATATAAACAAACTATTAAAAGCTGAAGCATTTAAAACTACCTAATTTTATTTGATTAATTATTATAAAAATGATCCTCAGACAAAAGAATGAAAAATATAAGAGCCAAAAAGAGACCTTAACAAGAAACACACCGAAATTGTGAAACAAAAATGAAATGAAAAAAAATAGCAGCAAAAAAAGTAATGAATCTAGAAAAACCTGTTTATAGTAGTTAACTAAAATTTGCTATTATTCAAAGAATAAAAACTAACGGAAAAGTAAGTCCTAAGTGTCTCAATGAATGGCATATAATTGGGAAACTCTTGGCAAATTATCAAAATTTCCATCAAAAAATATATAATAACTTTTAATCAATGTTCTAAACCCTTTACTATGATCCTCTGTGGGTAGTTGAGTCCAGAATTATATATGAGAAATAAATTACCTAAAACAGAAAAATTATGAGATGACAAAATGTTATAGTAGTACCGTAAAATTCAGAATAATGTACCAGTCATATTAGTATTCCACTGGTACACTATAAGAAATAACTTGCTCAAATAATGCACTATGGTACATTATTAATTCTTCATTTACAAGTGTAAAAAAGTCTAAAATTCATATAGTGTACCATGCTACAATATAAAGAATAAAATGCAAAGTCTTAGACTTTATCATAGGTGGCTCTCAATTGCCAAACAATGACAAAAATTATGGACAGATAAAGTTACAATTTTCTTTATGTCTACATTTTAGTTAATATTTAAAATTTTATTTAAATTAAAGTGCCATTTATTAAGAATATCAAGTCATTTTTAAACGGTAAGATTTATTAAATTTTAATAGACATTGCACAATATACAATTAAAATGTAAACATTTTATTCTTTTGCAAGTTCATTTTTTAAAAATATTGTTCAAAAAATATAACAAATTGTTAAGAATAATATAACGATTTAAATATATCAAATTTGTAACTAAAAATATGGTGCATATAAATTATCAAATATTTTTGAAGTCAAATACAAAATAGTTAGCTGCAAAATTGCAAATAGAGCAACTCGATTGATTTTATCGTCGGGGTTTCCAAAACTTGACAAATGTTACCGATGCCTCAGAGCACTAGAAAGATTGAGAACAGTTGCCTTATGTGTATTTTATGTGTATTATTATATGTTTGTTGTGTGTAGTGTATGTGTGTTTTGCATTTTTTTTCCTCAACAAAATTTTTTTTCTGATTTTCTATAGTAAATTCATTTAATTTTTACTTAATTTTTTATAGAAAATGTGTTTGTTTTTTTTAAATAAATAAAAGTGAACCGTTATTTGTGGTTAAACCTTAGATATTTTATGAAAGTTGGTTTAACATAACGATATATAATAATAAGTAATTTTTTTTGGAAATAAATTTCAAATTATTAAACATTCAGTTTTTATTATATCAGTTTCTGAGTGGAAAATATTCCAAATAAATATTTATTGATAAACATCCTTTAATTTAATCTTCTGTAAAATTTAATGTAAATTTTTTAACTCTAGTTTCATAATAACCTTTGTCCATATATAAAAGAACAATTATAGAGACTTTATGTTCAAGAAAAGACAATGATTTAATGAAAAAACACAAGTTTCAAGAAAATTAGACGACAAAACTTTTAATAAATTTAAATTTAAAATGTTTCGCAAGTTTAAACAAACTTAGTACAAAAAACATACCAAGTTTCTGAATAAATTCACACAGAGTAGTTTTTTTGACTCGTTTGTTTAGCTTAATGTTTGAAAAGACAACTGAACTTTAAGAGTACACGAACAACAAATAACCTTTATTCCTGTGATTTTCAAATCTTTGTTTAAGTTCTCTTGAAGTTTGACCTTGAGATGAGATAAAATCATATATCTTTTGTTCACTTTCGATATTTTCCCATTAAAATTTCATTTATCTTCATTTAGACACCATAAATGACATTTAAAATACTTTTCATATAATTAGGTAATAATTATTCCGGTCTTATTAGGATTCTCTTTGAACAACTTATTATTTGTCCCTTTTTGACTAACACCTTCCAAGGTAGTATTGTGATTACCACCAGTAAAAGTCTAGCTTTTTATACCAGATACAAATTGCAAATTCATTAATTGAAATGTTTTATTATCTTCACTTCGGAAAACGGATGTGCCAAAAATGATTGTTAAATATAAAACAAAATATTATTATATAGTTTAAATAAAGATAAAAAATTGAAGAAAGACCAATGATAGAAATTTTTGACTAATAGAAAAATTTGATTAATATTTTATGGAGCCTTTTTTTTACAGTTTTAACATTTTAAAACTTCAATTGTGTATTTTTCATAAATCAAATTAGCTGCACTTTTTACAAATATACTTTCGATTTTTTTTTGATTAATAAGGATAGGGTCCGAGGCAAAAAAGTACCATAAGAGAAAACTAAAAATAATTAATAAACAAAAATACGAAAAATATCTGTCATTCAAATTGCTATAAATGAGTTTATAATTTGAAATAATTTATTTTTAGTGATAATTTATATTTAATCTGACATTTTGCATTTAAATGCAAGGGATTTAAATTGTTTTTTCTTTTACTAGTTAATGGTATTTTATATTTGCCCTATTCCTATATCTGGGAGAGAAGCAAATACTTCCTGTGGCTCACAAATTATAAATTTTTTAATTAATTTTTTAAAATATGAAAAAAATTTTGCTAATTACTTAAAAAATAAATTTTTTATATTTTAAACAAATATGATTTTGATTGCTGTCATTAATTATTCAATGTACGATCTTTATATGATTTAAGTTAATTTATAAAATAAAGGATGAAAATTTAAAATTTTGTAATATAATTTAATTTATTCAGAGCCTCGATCAAGCAATCTATCCGATGAAGAATATTTAAACAACCTGATTATTAATTCTCCAAGTGTTTCATCAATTTCACAAAAAAATGGTAAGTGAAATATTCATTTGAAATACATAAATTTAATCACTAATATAAGTACCAGCCATGAGGCAGCTGCATTGAGGTATATCATTTACAATATGCTAGTACTGACAGACCATGAATATCTATCACTTATTAGTAATAATGAAAATAATAGAAGTAGTAATAGTTGCAGTATAAGCAGTCATAATAATAATAATAATAATAATTAACTGTATGCAGTAAAATTTTCTTAAACATGTCTTTAATTATTTGACATTCGTTAATTTTATGCTAATTCAACTCCATCCACATTAGTTTAAAATATTATTGAATTTTAATTAATTACAAGGTTATGCAATTCTATATTAAAATGTATGGAATTCTATGTTAACATGTATGGAATTCTATATTAACATGTATGCATTTCTATATTAACATGGATGTATCTCTATATTAACATGTATGCATTTCTATATTAACATGGATGTATCTCTATATTAACATGTATGCATTTCTATATTAACCTGGATGTATTTCTATATTAACATGTATGCATTTCTATATTAACATGGATGTATTTCTATATTAGCATGTATGTATTTCTATATTAACATGGATGTATTTCTATATTAACATGTATGCAATTCTATATTAACATGTATGCATTTCTATATTAACATGTATGCATTTCTATATTAACATGTATGCATTTCTATATTAACATGGATGTATTTCTATATTAACATGTATGCATTTCTATATTAACATGGATGTATTTCTATATTAACATGTATGCATTTCTATATTAACATGGATGTATTTCTATATTAACATGTATGTATTTCTATATTAACATAGATATAAAATTGATATTTTTTATGAACGAATTTTTAAACGCTAAAAATAAAAATAAAAACTTTAAATAATACTTTTAATTAGATAAACTGTTCTTTTTGTTGGTTTTCTAGCCACCGTCTCATTTTTCTGTAAAACCCTTGGCACTGT
Organism: Schmidtea mediterranea; assembly: GCA_022537955.1. Lineage (NCBI taxonomy): Eukaryota > Metazoa > Platyhelminthes > Tricladida > Dugesiidae > Schmidtea > Schmidtea mediterranea. Next base: position 39,085,759 of record CM039682.1, read on the forward strand.
AAAGAATTATTATTTTCTGGCGCCAAAATATTCTCTAAGCATCCTTCAATAGACGCATTAGAATTTCGAATTTTTTCCACATGATATTTATTTTTTATCATTGAAAAAAATTCTTCAATCGAGTTAAGTTCTGGCGAGTATGGAAACAAAAACTTACACACGAAATCGTTAACAATCTGAAAGGATTCAATTAAAAATTTCCTAGTACTTGGATATGCTTGTCTTGTAAGAAAATAAATAATAATTGCATTTCCAGCTCTATTATTATTATTATTATTATTATTATTATTATTATTATCATTATTATTATTATTATTATTATTATTATTATTATCATTATTATCATTATTATTATTATTATTATTATTATTATTATTATTATTATCATTATTATTATTATTATTATTATTATTATTATTATTATTATTATTATTATTATTATTATTATTATTATTATTATTATTATTATTATTATTATTATTATTATTATTATTATACTATAATATATTTCGACAGACTCAATGTCATCGTCAGGTAGATATGAACTTGAAACTATTTGGAATAAATTATTTTTATTTAAAAAAATTTCTTCTTTTATATTCTAAAAATATCCAATTAAAAATTTTGGTTTTATAAATCTTTAAAGGTTTTCCTAGATAGTTTCCTAATTTATTTTTTTATTTGAAATTAATAAAAATAAATCTAGACAAAATATTATACAAATGTTCCACAGACAAATCCTTTGTAGCATGCTGTTGACACATGAAAATTTATCATAAAAGAAATTATGAAATATTATTTTGCCGACATTTATAATTTCGTCAGACTAGAAAATGAAAAATTAATTAAAAACAAAGTTATCAATAAAATCAGTTCGTTCATATTTGAGCTTTTATCTAGAAATGCCACCCCATGATTGATGGATTGGACATATTTGGATAATATAAATCTGGGGAATATTAAACATTCATAAGTGTTAGTAAATAAACCATTTTGTAAATATATTATTTTTGAAAATATTTCCATGACCTCATATAAAATTTTTCTCTCAAAGCATCAATATTCCAAAATATTGATTTTAAAATTTTTAATTGACAGAATTTTTTAAGTTATTATTCTAAATATTATATAAAATTTAGAAATCTATTAAAAAAGATTTTTATAATTACAACCAAGTTTACAAAGTTTGTCGTTGTTATTTTAGGAACTTCTCTTTCGCAGATCACAGTAGTTCAAGGATTGCAAAGTTCCGATCAAAAAATTTCATTATAACCATAACTAAGAAAAATGATACGTAAAACCATAATTGCACATTAATATTGATTCATTATTGTGTTTATTCATTTCATTTAAACAAATCAAATTTTTCGAAATAATTATTGTGCAATTTCTATTTATTCATAAAAACTACTTCACAAACAGACATGGATAAATTATAATATATGCATTATATAAAATGGGAAATAAACGAACTATTACTTCCAGTCTTAAATTTGTATAGTAGATTCCTTATTGTTATAATCTATCTGAGAGAAAAAGTGCATAATTATTGTGAGGGCCCTTATCGTTATATAAATCATGTCTCAATATTTTTTTCTCCCAGGGTTCGTCTCAGTTTTCCTTTTCGGTTTTGTTCTTCTTATTTCCTTATTTGTCTCAGTTTATATCAGTTATTATTTGCTGGCATTTGAGATAATTCCAGTTTTGTTTTCGTTTTCCTGTTTACAATCTCTCACGAAATATGCTTGGTTGCTCAGTAAAACTCTTCAAATAAGGCAGTTTTTTTCCCAAATTGTTGTTGTTGTTATTTTCTTTTTTTCGTTTTACATTTATTAATTCTGAAAGACCTTGTCGTATTTCTTTGTTCAATTTTATTGATAATTCATTTCTCTTCTCAATTTTTATTTCTTGTCTTCAATTTTTACTTTTAGAGTTCCGATTTACACATTGCCTCTAGATTATTTTATTTAATATTTAATTTTTATTATTAAGATATCTTCAAAATAAAAGAAATAACGCAATAATAAACGATGTAATTTTATTCATTACCACCATAAATAAGATATTTTTATTTTTCTATGAAACACAAATTTTCGGCAATGCCTTTATCGATAACTAAACTTTAAAAATAGAAATTTAGTTATTTGTTTTTATCAATGAAATCAGTTCTGAAAAAAATTAAATTATAATTGGTTAATCTTTTGGTTAATTTTGTTAACATTTAAAAAATGAATTCACTCAAATATGTTTGGAAATATGCTAAAATAAATTACAAATAAATACAAAAAAAAATCATTTTATGCAAGAAAGGTGGGTTAACAACTCAATTTTGTAGATCAATTTTACGATAAAATGAAGTGTAATTTTTATGAATGTTTATGTTAGATTTTTCGCCATATGTTAAGAATGATAGAACGAAAATTTATTTTTCTTATAAACAAACATGATAACAATTCTGTTATCAACAAATCGGCCTGCATTCGGCCAAACTTTTTTTTCATTTCAAATATCACTTCGAACTTAAGGATAAAAATTTAGTGTATCTATTAAAACAAATATTTACAAGAAAATTTAGAACCATTCAAAACTTTTATTAATTTTATTTTTTTAAGTTAAGTTTTTAAAATAAAATTAATTATATAAAATAATAATACTAATTATATATTGGTAATTAGTATTAATTTGATAATATTTTAATTATGGAACTTCAACAGAGTGTGCTCTATCGATTAATTTTCAATTATTTGATGTGCTCTATATGCTTACGTATTTTTCACAAAAAAGAATAAAGAAAAAAAAGAAAAAACGATAAAAAAGAAAACGTCATACAAAACAATTAAAATTATTGTTTTCTGCTGTGGATTTTTATAAAGATCTGGAATTATATACATTTGAATATTTGTGGATATCCAAAAGTCTAATTGTTAATTTTTAAATTATTTTCGCTTAACATTAAAATTAAAACAAGAATTGTATTTTGTGAATTTGATCATTAATTTGTTTTAAATGAACAATAAATCTTATCTAATTTCTAAATATAAAATTATTATAAACACAATTTAATTTTACTATTAGAATTGAGGTAGATTATTTAAACAAATCTTCATTTGTTCAATTATACTTCAAATAAAAACAATTGAAATGATTTTTGAAAATAATTTGTATTGTAAAATAACAATTAAATAACAGCGAAAGCTGCAAAAAATAGTAACATTTTAATTCAAAATCGATAACAAGAAATTGCTTTAAATAAACAAATTAATAGTTATTTTTTTTGAAATTGATGCACTTAAAAGCAATTATAACTTAGATTTTCTTGATTTTTTTCTTTTTATTTAGACATAAATTACAAAAAAATTATAATCGATTTCAGAACTTATTTTATAAATCAATTTGTTTTAATTTTGGTTTAAATTATAAAAAATTGGCACACCAAAATTCGGGTATGATTTCAGTTGGTAGAGAACATGTTCTCTTTATATTTATTTGTCCCATAATGAAGTGCTTCCAAACTGATATGCCGTGAAAAGTTTTGATTATGGACGGTGGCATTAGAGGGTTAGGCTGTCGAGTGGCTACCTTTTCCGCATTGTTTCCCTTTTCTAGCTACGCATGGGAAATAAGACCTCCCACAATTTCATAGGCTCTATTCTAATCATAACTTTCTCTGTTTAAGTTCTAAATTATCTGTTGGTATAAATCGTAGTAAAAACCATGTCAAAAATAGATCTTGTTTAAATTAGAAGCAATTAATTATATTAATAAGAAAATGGTCTTTCATTGTGTGCCGGGAAATTCTAAATGGTTGCTAGATGGAAAAGGTTTGGAAGTACTGCTAAAATAGTTCATTTTTCATAAATTGTTATATGATATCAGTATTACGTAACAACAAGAGAACATCTATTATACACTGTTATAATTGAGAATAATATATAAGCCAATATGAGAGTGCAAATAAAGCAATTACCTAATAACTATTTAATTAATTGATTTTGAAGATATTAATAAAACGTTTATTATTAATTGACATTATGATATTTTTTTAATTTCTTCCAGTTTCAGAAATTAAGAGTTTCACGGAAGAGAGGGTTTAATTGCAGTATTTTTATTGCAAAATACTGATACATACAAGAACACGCATTTTAAAATATACACAATTATATTACCATATTATAATTAATAGATAACGCCAATAAAAAACTCTTCGTACGATAAATTTCGACAGCATAACTGTCATCTTTAGGTACACAAAACCAACTAAAAATATAATGAATTAACTCATAATTTAAACAAATTATTTTTTTTTATATTAATTTAATTTTCTAATAAATAAACACTTAAAAAATATTCAAATACTTTTAACTAATTTTAAAATGTTATTTATATAAACATTATAATTTTTTATCTATATTATAATTTTAAAAAATAATGTAATTTATAAATTAAATTATTTTAATAATATTAAAAAAGTTTTTTTTAAAAAAACAATACATAAACATGATTTAACATTTAAAAACTATTTAAAAACACTTAAAACATTCGTAGTCACAGCATTTTACACATTAATCTTTGGATCCAATGACCTTATCAGCAATGCTTTACATATCACGCGTTCCCAATAATTATTAAAACTTTTCAACAAAACTCTAAAATTAGACATTCCTATTTCACTTATTGTGTTCACTAATATTGGTCAAACCTTTCAATCGACAATGCTCTAGAACTCGAGTACAGAGATGACGGGAAGTCTCTCCAATGTATGTGGCATTACACCCATTACATGTAAATTGATAAACGAGATCTGAACACAATCCAACCGGAGTTTTTGATTTATTAATAAACATATTGCATACCTTACACGAATTAGAAGCACAAATTTCCCATCTGTTTACATAACTTCCTTCTATAATTTGTAAAAATATATTAAAAATTTTAATATATAATTAAATAAATCCAAAAATCTCATATTTGTATTAACAAAAACTTAATAGTAATTAAAATGTCATGCATAAATTTCACTGAATTTTCATTATTTTCAGTTATTATTTTTTGTTATCAAGTTGTATTTACACGGCAGCTTGTATTATAAGAGTTGTTATTCATGATATCATGTCAAATATGATGAAACACACAATTGACCGCAGTGAAGCCATAAATCCAAAGCTGACAATAAGCTTACATGTTTATTAATACACTTTTTTTTATTGAAAAACTTACAGTCTGAAAGAGATACCGAAATATATTCCAAAATATAAATTCAAAATTGTACAAGTCGATTGAAAATTGCATTAAAATTGGTTACTAATATGTAACAGACAAAGAAAAGCAGTTAAAGCTTGTAATAATAAAAAATAAAATTTGTTTATGTTAATTATTAATTTTTAATTATTGATCTTTTGATTATTTATTATATAAAATTTTATTTACAATTTAATTACTTTATTGATTATTTTATTCCATATAAAAAGACGAAATAAACAAATTTTAATATTGTCATAAATTATAATTTTTTGAATTAAATTTTTACATCTATGAAATTGTAATATAATAGATAGTTCCGTTGATCCAGAATTTATTACAACGGATCTTGACGATGACAATGAAGCTGTTGAAAACTTAGACACTTCTCAATATTCGGACGTTACCGATTTAGATGAACTAGAGGATACAAGTAATTTTTGTTTTAATAATGTAATTGGAAATAATTAGAGATTGGGATCGAGAATTCTCAGCTTTTATGTTAGAAAAAGTATTGTACATAAAGTACAACAGTAAATTGCAATGCAGTACTTTTTTTTAATACAATATCTTATCAACAGACAACACTATCTGCATTTGCCATACGGAAATTGTTATTTTACTCAATTATAACTACCCCAAAATCCCGAATGTAAACCGCATATAACAAGATATATTTAATGAGAGCTTTGAAGAATTTGAATAAAATTTTTAATTACTATTTTTTGTTTTCCAATAAAAAATTAATATAAAGATCTAAGATCTCGATTATAAGCCGAGCCAAAGTTTGAGCTGAAAAAATAACTTTTATGTTTACACAAGCCACGGTTTTATATTTTACCAATAAAAAGAGAGCATAAAAATAAGAATTAAAGAGGAGGGGGCTGTAAATAATTAATAAATAGTCACGAAATATTCGTTTTTGAATATGAATAATCCTTTGATAAAATTCTCGGCTTCTCGTCCAATAAAATGTTTTGGTTAATCAAAATCTCTAGAATTAATTCAATTAATTATTAATTAACAAAAACACTTTAAATCCAAATTTTTTCGATTTTGCCTCGTTCAAAATTAATATTTTAACTTAATTATTTTACTTGATTTTACAAATTTTTAAGTAATTTCACTCTTTCGTCACTAAAAATTACCAAATTAGACATTTTGTTGCTCATAAATCTTTATGATTAAATATTAATTACGAAAAGTATTCCTAAAACTAATGAAATATTTGTTTTAATATTTAAAAAAATAAAAAACACGTTCTAAATAATAATTTTTTTGTTTTAGTTTGTTATTTTCAAGAACTATAATCACAATAATCATGATTTTATCAAGAGGGGCAGACAGATATAGTTTCAAAAATTCTTAGTTTCCTGTTATTAAAATCAAAGAAATAATATCAAAGCCTTAGTATCAAAATTTAGATAGAGGGGGGTGTCAAAGGATTTTTCAGTTCATTTCGATCACTTTAAATTCGATCTCTATAAAACACTAAAAAAATACATTTGAAAAATTTGATTTTGACATTTCTCAAAAAAATACGATGGTAAAATTTTTATTTTATATCATTTTATTTATCCAGATCTTATTTAAAATTTTTTTATTCAAATAAAATATACAACCAAAATCATACAATTGTTGACTTTTTATGTATTTTTATAAACACCTCAACTATTGATATTCAATGGTTTTTAAGTTGATCAATTAATATATAAAATTGAACCAGAAAATTACATATTGGTTCATGCATGATTCACTATCAAGAGAAACGCACACTTCCCAGTCTCAGATCGGGTATTTGTGCATATATTTGTCCACTATAGTGATATTAAAGGATGTTCTTTTTGATTTGGACAGGAATAATTATTGATCAGGAATCACAGAATCACTCGATCAACCTGCACAATTGCACACTGTGAAGAGATTTGATTTAAATATCCAATTAAAGAAAAGCAAAATCAAAAATAAGGTTTTCTAATATTTTTGGAATTATATTTTTTATTTCGGACTGTACTTTCTAAAAGTAGATTTTATTATTATTATTATTATTATTATTATTATTATTATTATTATTATTATTATTATTATTATCATTATTATTATTATTATTATTATTATTATTATTATTATTATTAATGTTATTATAATAAATATCATTATTATCATATAAAAATAATAAAATTAATTTTTATTCTAACTTATAAAAATATTAAATTCAAAAAATCATTATAAATCTCGTAATGTATTGATATTTTTATTCTTTTTATTTTCCAAATATCTATTAATCATTGATTTATAATAATCTAATAAATTAATTAAATTTATTAACGAATAGAATTTAACAACATTAAATCAAGAAATCAATTTCGAGAGAAAAAAAACATTTAATTGAAAAATAGAAAATGATTTAATTAATTTTTTTTAATTATATGCTATAAAAAGAAAATTTTTTACAAATTTACTTAATTTTATCTTTTGTTTCATTTCCAATAATTATTTTGTACTTTGTCTTCAGCACATAACTGGAAATTCTTGGAGAAACCTAATTAGTATAATAATAAACATATTCATTACGAATTTAATATAATAACATAAATTTCAAAGGCCTTAATTTCACATTAATTGATAATTAATCTGTCTGTGATTTTTAGAGTTTTTTGATTGGAATAATTAATTCAAAGTTAGCTTTGAAGTAAAAGATTTTACGAGTAAAGGTTTTTCATTACATTTCACAATTATATTGATTTTTGAAGTATAAAATAATAATTTTCATTTACATTCATCTGGTTCTTCATCTCACAAGCAATAAGAGTGAATAAAATGAAAATTATTACAAACTACTTCAAAAAGATTACGAATTAATAATTATTAATAAAAATAATAATAATAATAATAATAATAATAATAATAATAATAATAATAATAATAATAATAATAATAATAAATTAATAATAATAATAATAATTAAAAATTAATAAGAAAAAAATAAAAGAGATAACTCTAACAAATTACAGTAATTATTCTATTCTGTCTATTTGGTATTGTTAAATTTTATAAATTATCCAAAATGGATTCAGGGAGGAGACTATAAGCAAATGATAAACAAACTATTTTAGCCTTATCAAGAAAAATATTTTAATAATTTTGAGATTTTAAAACTTCAGAATGTATTTATCTTTATACTTATAGACCTATTTAAGAAAATGTTTTTCACTACACTCTAGGACGCAAAACACGGTGATTGCAATACATATTGTATAATGAACACACTTTCAAGAGACTCATAGGAATTATTATTTACGGTCAAATGATAAATAAATAGCTAGCTTTTTGGTTAATAAAATACTTTCATAACTTTAATTCAATTTAAATTAAATTAAATTATTTTAGAAAAAGTATTCAAATTTTGTTTTGAAGAAACCTTTCTCACTTTTTTTCTTTATAAAATCTTGATTAAACGCTTTAATTAAAGAATAATACTAAAATATAGCCTAGAGAAAGTAGTAGTTGACAAAAGTAACCCTCGTTCAACCTTTTAAATCAAAAGAACTTATGAGTTACGAAAAGATTTGCATTAAATTTGTTTTGACTTTACTTGATCATTTTTAACATTTCTCCTATTCAGACATGTCAGATTCACTGGAACGAAACAAGCTTCATTATGAACGATCTTTCGATGCAACAATTGAAGATGTGGCTTCTGATTTTCAGTCAAATGATGATTTATTGAGCTTCATCAAAACATGCGTAATAAATTTAATAATAATAAAAATAATAATAAAAAAATAATAATAATAGTAATAATAATAATAATAGGAATAATTATATGATAAACATAACAGTTGTAGTAAATATTAAAAGATACCACTTGAACCTAACTTATATTATATATTTCGGCATGTTCACTGTCATCATTAGGTAGATATAATAGTGATATTCAATATATTCACTATATTCACGTAAATTGCTTAGAATTTCTTTGTTTGTATTTAATAGGTTATATATGTTATTATTCCAGCTGGTGTTATGGAATAATAGCATTTATAATATAAAGAAAATCAATAAATTTATATTATAGAAACATACAAATTTACATATGTTTTGAATTCAAATGTTACATGGAATAACATTATTTAATATAGAAATTGAAAACGTGATAATAAAATAAATTTTATACACAACATACAATAAAAAATGTATGCAAACTTTTGATATATATATGTAATTTAGAAACCGATTCCAGGCACAAAATATTATGCGAACTGCACAATAAAGTGCAAAGAGAATTCAGAGCTTATCAAAACAACTGAAGGTAGTGCGGTTTCAATTGAAGATGCGGATAATTTGGACTACTGGATAAGCTTTAGTGACGATTTGCCCATTCCATTATCAATCGTTCCAAGGTGTTGCCTATCCAATTCACCAAATGCTGAAAATCCAGACAGTGAAAGCAGGAAAAGAAATCCCAGAGAATCATTTCGTGAAGATATTCTACAAATATCCAACAAAAATCAGGAATCCACAATGAAACGAAAGTAAAACTTGATAGTAACAATAATAAAAATTTATTGAGCTTACATAAAAATATTTTCTTACTAAAGAAATTCATTTAAAATTATTATTTCAAGTGAAATGAAATGTAATTTATTTTTTTGAGCATTTTTTGCTAGACCGGTGAACTATTATTTTCTAAAATTATTTATTGTTTTTTTATAAGTTTGAAATATTTTATTCATTTTTAATGAAATTAAATGAAACATTTTATTACATTTGATTTGAGGAAACTCTAAAAATTAAAAATTAAATTAGTTTAAAATATTTTCCCGTCATTTTCACAGATACGCATTGGCCGACCTGATTGAGTGTGACCGGGAATATTGCGCAACTCTGAAACTTATCAAAGATATTCTGAAGAGCTTAGACAAAACCGAGAACGAATTCGGAGTTGAAATAGATTCTTTATTCGAAGAAGTCTGCAAATTGATTGTGGAGTTGGTAGAATTCCATGAAAAGTAATTTGTTTATTGCCAAAAAAATGAATAGTACTGAAAACATTAATTAATTTTCAAAACTATACAAAATATTATATAGTTTTATGTAAACTTTTCAGCTGATAATGAATATGAGAAAATTTATTATTTAGTTTAATTTTACCGGAACTCTCCAGTTGTGTTATGATTCCAATCCGAGTGGCCAATATTCTAAAAAATCAGGTTGATATATTTCATTTCATAAAATAATTTTTTGTTACATTGTTTAAATTGTTTTAAATTTATTAACCACTTGCACTGATATTTGATTAACATGCGCCCATGGCGAAACCTTCCAAAGCAATTTGCAGAGTTTCCATGTTATTTTAACTTATATGGGTAAGTCTATCGCTATAAAATATAATTGATAGAACTGGTAACTTAGCAAATATCACACGATGTGCTATACAACTCATATCAAAATTTGGTACAGATAGCAGTTGACGCATATAGCACGTCATGCCAGCACATATGGTTAATATTGAAATAACTAATAAGAATCCTGTGCCGTAGACAATATTTATTAGGTCCTTATTATTTTTTCAGTTAAAATTCAATTTAAAAAAAATTATTTTCTTTTGAAACGGTTTAGAATCAAATATGCGTCTCTCAAATGTAAAAATTTTTAACTAACACATAGTAAGATATATAGTAAAAAATATATTATTTTATTTAATTTGAAAATATAGTTGTACATAAACTGAGCAAAATTCTTTTTACCTAATTACAATTTAATTGAAAAGACTTTAATACCACAATGAATAAACTTTATTTGTCGAAATAAAAAAATGGTCATTACCAAGGTTTATTCTCTAAAAATAAAAAAATCACAACTGGTTTAAAAATCTCTAAGCCTCACCCGATTTAAAAAAATTTTTTAAATTAATTCCTTTGTAAAAATAATTTCTTTTGCTCTGTAGAAATTACAATTTTATCGGTACTCAGAATTTCAAAGCCAGTGGAAAAAATTGAAAATTCTTCTAGATATCTCGAAAAAGAAATATATTTTCGTCAAAAATGTAAACACCATTGAAAAGTCAAAGTTTTCAGTGTTGTCTTTCAATGATTTGATGTTAAAAGTCGAGAACAAATTGCCTCAGTATAACTTATTTTTATTCGACATCATCCGATATACTGGTCGCATTGACGGAGAAGTCAACGATTTACAAAAGGCGATCACAGTTTTCCAGAAAATACGAAGACGTAACCAAGAAAAGGTCTATTTGTCCAAGTTAATTGAGAAAACGAATATAAACATTTCAAACGAAAGATTCATACGAGTGGTAAATGTTGTTTATAATTTGTAATAATAATAATAATAATAATAATAATAATAATAATAATAATAATAATAATAATAATAATAATAATAATAATGTAATAGGGATTTTTTTTGTTTTTCAACTCTGATTTCTTTATAAGTGACATAATATTAATAAATCAATAAAAAAATTCTTTATGCCATTGCAAAATGAAAAGCAATTAGAGGTGAAAACTAGAAAAAGTTCTTTTAATAATAATAATAATAATAATAATAATAATAATAATAATAATAATAATACATTTATAAAAAATATACCCCACGAGGCGCGTTTATTACATTTGTTTTAGGACGATGCTTTGATATCATCAATTTACTTTTCATTTCTTAGTCTAAATCTTAATATTTTCATGTGGCATTATAAATCACCAATTCTAATATTGATTTTAGTGTATCATTGATTTTCAAGTGCAAAAGATGTTTTAATGTAATAATGTTGAGACTTTATATAAAACATGAATACTGTCACATCATAGTGTGCAATCAAGTGAAATAGTAATAATATTCAACATTTACTATTGTATTTGCAGTTATTTTCATTACACTTTATAAAACTTTTCTAATTTTTAAATGTTTTTCGAATCTAGTCTTTCTATTATTGAGAATCTTTATCTTTTTTAAAATGTTTTACCGTCGAATTTCATCTAAATATTCATAAAAATATGTCTATTAAAAAATTCAAATTTTCATAGAAATAAACAAAAATCTTTATACAAAGTAAAATGGTTTGATGTTGCAAAAACAATATCCTAGACTAATCAAGTGATGATTTCTGAAACTCAAATCATGTCCAAATCGTACGAAAATCTCCAATTCATCCGTGAGGAAATGTGCTCATTAATCCTACTGAAAAACTATTTACTCTGCGTTTCCGACCTCTCACAACCGACCGACAGAAAAATAATGAATGTGAGCTTAAAAATAAAAAAACTTCTATGATAATAGTTAAATGATAAAAATGTTTTAGCTTGATTATACGAAAATATATACGAAAGAAAATTATGAAAGACAAAATGAATTGATCATATGGTCGAAAATGAACAAATTGGAATTCAGAATATTCATTTTATATTTTCCAAATAAAGTCAGTAAACTCGGTTGGTTACGTGATCTTACAAAAAGATTAAAAAAGAAAGGTAAAAATAAATGTCAATTTTTTAAATTTACTTTTGATTTTCAAATTCTTTGCTAAATCTAACAAGGTCTGTAAGAGGCTTTCTTAAGCAGGGGGTAACAATTTTGATAAAAGTAATAAATTCAAGAAAATTAATATTTTTTGTCAAATAATTAAATTTAAGTTATTTGTATTATATCATCAATTTTTAATTACTAAATTGAATTTAATTAAGCTTATTATTTTTTGTTCATTATTTCGGTTTTCTTTGAATATAATTTAAAAAATTACCGTAATTTTGTTTTAATTTGCAATTAAATTTCTTGACGCATACAAATTATTAGATAGAAATTTTCAATGTGCATATGAAATGAATCTTCATATCATTGGAAAGTAGCACACATGCACAGTTCAACTGTTGATCCATTTATTGATTTTTCGAAACTATATAAGTGCTGATTCTAATCATTTTCACCTATAGGCATAGATGAAATATTCGTGAGTTCGACTGAATACGATATTCAATATAAGCAATATTTGGGAAAAAACCAACGATTAGTTGCAACAGAAATGGAATCAATTGGCTTGGAAAGTGCCAGTTTGGAGAATGAATGCTCGTCGATCTCTGACCAAATTGAAGATTTAACTTCGATGGCTGATAGCATCACCGGTATGAATTTTGATTGGTTTATATAAATTAATCATAATAATAATAATAATAATAATAATAATAATAATAATAATAATAATAATAATAAAAATAATAATAATAATATTAATAATAATAATAATAATAATAATAATAATAATAATAATAATAATAATAATAAAATAAAAAAAATAATAATATTAAATTATTTATCTTCATTGAGTTTTCCACTAAATATCAATGTTTTCTATAGTTTAAATTTAAATGAAAACTTTAAAAAAGAACAAGATTTATAATAAAATGTTTAAAAAAAACTTTAAATAAAATAAGGTTAAACTAATTTTAATTTTAGGGCCAAAGAAAATGCAAAACATGTTAATATATATTTCGGAACACAAAATAAATTGATACACTATAAACATTTATTTGTTTTACTTTTGTGTTCTAATTTCATGTAGCGATAACTCTCTCAGTATATTTGTTTTGCTATGTATAACTTCTAAATATAGTTTATTTATCTGATTTTTTAATTAAATAAAATTATACAATAATAATAATAATAATAATAATAATAATAATAATAATAATAATAATAATAATAATAATAATAATAACAATAATAATAATAATAATAATAATAAAAATAATAATAATAATAATAATAATAATAATAAAAATAATAATAATAATAATAATAATAATAATAATAATAATAATAATAATAATAATAATAATAATACTAATAATACGAAATGAAATTATAACAATTAAGAAAAAAATCAATTTTCACAATAGTTGCACAAAAAAGCAGAATGAACATGACCGCGTCTTACTGGCAATTTTGTATACATTCGTCTGGTAAACGAGCGACAATTATAATATGTGCATATTTACTATAAATGTATATTTAACGAATAAACAACATATATTTAAGAAAATACAATTTCTTAATTCACTTCGCCTACCCCAGGTAAATTAAAGATGCTACACCAAGTATAATATTCTTTTTCAATTTAATTAGGTATAAACACTAAATTTTGCACTTTAAAAATCCGATCACTTTTTGTCCAACAATTCAAAATAAATGTGTACATTAAGTGGTTAATATTGATATATATCTTCATTTGATATTTTTATTTATAATGCATAGGAAATTTCATGAATTCATTATATATTTTAATTCATGTTTTATTTGTCTACCAAAATTTAGACGTTCGATTTGAAAGTGCAATATTGGACATGCCAAGTTCCATGACGAGCGGATCGTACAAAACTGCTCCTGAAACGTTCAAATCAACGATGGATAAAGCAAGTAGACCTATCAGTGGGATAAGTCAAGGTACAAAGTGTATTCAGTTGCTAACTAAATATTGTATTTTCCATATTTACTGTATATAAATTAGATAGAAATAGTTCAATAATGAGAATACATAAAATATATGATCACAGCTTTATTGGCATATATTAAAAATATTAAAATATTAGTTTTTAAATAAATTATATTTTCTATTTAACCACTGGCTACAAAATCATTTAAGTATACGTAAGATATATCATATTATAATAAAAAATATTACATCATAGACAGGGCCGGATTAACATATTCAAGGTCCCTAAGCACTTAACAAGTATGGTACCCGAACAACCAACTAAATCCAGGTAAGTGCAAGCTATGCAAAATTAATATTTAGTACAATATTATATACACGTGCTGTAATCTATACATTAATATGATTCATTTATTTAAAATGAACCTCATGCAGTAATTTAATAATTGCAAAAAATTGTAATAGCTCGTCGTCCAAATTATTGAAACCTTGATTTGTTTATTATTTTAACAATTTATAACAAAAAATCTCGTTCACGATTTCTCGACTTTGCAAAACGATCAATCACGTTTTCAACATTTACCGGAATGTCTCTGTGTACATTAAGTTGGGCCAATCCGACTAGTCTATTTTCTGTCATTCGTGTTCTCAGCCAGGATTTAATTTTTCGCAGGGTTGAGAAGCCACGTTCAGCAGTGGCAACACTTACAGGACATGTTTTTAATAATTTGGAACAACTTGTGAGCACCTGGTTAGATAAATCAAAAACAGCAGAAAGATCAGTATGCAGTGATTTTATTCCATCCTCTTCCTTCATTCTCATGCATTTGAACTACCGTAGTTCGACTTCCAATGTAAATTCAGATGCGGGTAAGTTTTGGATACTAAGTCCAAGAATGACGCCATAGACATTACTGATAGAAGAAAGAGTTTCGGCAACACTTTTATGATTCAGTTTAATAATATTTTCTGACATCAAAGAATAGATTTGGAGGCATTGCAAATTTTCTTTGTAAAAAACATGTGTTTATGTCCAATATCAGTGCATCAAGTAGAGAGATGTAAATTGATCACCTGTAATATTCTTCCAATGTATCCGAAGGTATATTCTCCCGTCATGTCTATTGTTGCACTATTCTTTTGTAGGCAAAACTACCATCTTTTTCAATTATTGTTTTTTCTGCTGATCTTAAAATTTCAGCAAACATTTCTTCGCAGTTTTCTCTTTTTTGTTTTAAAACAATAAACAGGTCTTTAATGCAATTTTTTGCTTCATGTAAATCTAAATTTTTCTTTTTAAACAATTTATTGAGGTCATTTGTTAGAGAGAACACATGCCAAGCAAAGTCTAAAGACACAATAAACTCATTTTCTCTAATTTATGATAATAAAGTTCTTGCTTTTGATGAAATTGTTCTGTCATTCCATTTAGATATATTATGCAGTGGGTCAATTAATTGTGGAGGTTCAACACTAAACGTCAGCAAAGCATCGTGTTTTGCAAAGTGAAACCAGTTGTGAATTTAGCATATTCTTTATTATGAAACTTCGTTTTGCAGAAGCATTGAAAAAAGCAACAACTTCGCTAAGAACATTCAAACAATTTCTTATTGCTTGTACGATCGAACCTTTAGATAAAGTTAAATTTAAAGCATGATTATAACATGGATACCAAACGGAATTCACTGCAACTTTTTGAATTTCAACCACCTCTCCGTTTTGCAATGAAGACATAACACTACAAGAGTCTGATCCCACAGCGACACAGTTTTCTAGAGAAAGGTGTAACTTTTTTCTAACATGTTTGTAACCGATTGACCATTAACTTTGCCGTCAAGAATATGTTTATTGACAATGGATGTATTATTTCAGTTTGATAATTTTGATCATGCAATTTAACAAATCCAACAAAATCTTCTCGAATTGATCAATCAGGAAGCACATATTGTAGTCATTTGGGACTTATGTGATGCATCTGTTGTTCTGTAAAACATAATAGCATAATAATTTGATTCTCTAACACTACTCAAAATTTGTTCACGTATTTCTTCTTCACAGCCTTCAATTAATGCATTTTTTGTGGTGTTGCTAATGCATGTTGCTGACACTCTAGCTGTTTTCAAATGATTTTCTAAGTAAACTGTTTAAAAGTGATATGAAATTTAATAAAATTATCTGGTGCAAATTTTAAATCGGACTATTGAGATACCTACATATGACGTCATTACCTAAATCGCCCTCCCCATACAAGATGGTCTGGATGCGCCACTGCTTTCCATGAGGTGACCTAAGCACCTGCTTAGTGTGCTTATTGGTTAATCCGGTACTGATAATAGCATTCATAACATAATTTAATAAAATAAAATAATTAATGATTTTTGTATTTATTTAATATAAATATAATGCAAAAATTTGTTAATCTTGTACAATAATTTCAACATCACTTGAGAATTAAAATATAAATTATATTATAACTTTTTCAATATATACATAAATAATTTGAGATGTAAATTTTAAATTATTTAATTTCAAAAATTAAGTAAAATGAAAATATTAAATAATTATAAAATTAAAATACTCAAAAATTAGCTACTCTAAAATTTTCAAATTAATTTTGTAAAAATAAAATTTTTATTATAAATTGTAAACATATTTTTAATGAAATAATTATTTATGTTAAATATAAATTGTATAGATTATATTTCATTATTCTTTGAAGATCTTACCAACCACATCTTTCAAATGTTTGTTTTTCTCATTGCCTCCTCAGATTAACGAATAATTTGCAAAGATTTGAACGAAAAATATATTTTACTATTTAAATTTAATTAAAAAATAATAAAATTGTTGATTTCAATAATTAAATTTTTACATTATTTAGATTCAGTTTCAACTCTTGACGGGGTTCGAACCCCGTTTTCAGATGAAGAACTAATCAAGTCTGTGCTAATTATCAGTGAAATTGAGGAAATCAATATTTCTGAAGGCAGTGATTTTGTTTGGTCTTTGAAATTAGTTAATTTTGATCCTATACTGCATGACATAGTCTGGTCTCTGGTTGGGAAAACTCTAGATTTAACGAGCCAGAATTCATCTATAAAAATTGAAGAACAAAACAATAAAGTTTATGAATGTCAATTGAAACGACAAAAACTAACGAAATTAGAAAGTGGTCAGTTGTCTTGTAAAATCATTGATAAAATTAACGGAAGCTTAATAGTGTCAAAAATTGTAAATGTATTTATTTCACCCCCTTGCATATCAACTGAATTAAGCTGCGAATTAACCGAAGTGACAGTTTTAGAAAACAACCCAATAACATTTCAACTTATTTCTGGAACGAACTGTTTAAAAAATTCGTTTTTAAACCATATAACTTGGTATAAAGATAATGAAAGACTTGTCAAAGAAGAAGGAAGAATAAAGACTTTTATCAATTCTTCAAACAACAAGATTTCATTAATCATTGAAAAAGCATCTATTTCTGATGCGGGGATTTACACAATTAGTTGTGCGCCAAACTCGGAAATCTTTATTAAAAATGTATCTAATATATCCATTCTGCTCTTAGTGGAAAGACAAAAGAAAACCATCTACAAAACCGCGAGCTTAGAAAATCAGCCTATAATTGAAGATTCACACACTCACGCTATTTCTCCATTAAAAGAACTTGTCAACATTGGGAATACATTTGACGGAAGCGATTTATATTCCAATGCTGTCTCATCAACGACTCAACTCTCTGAATATGATTCCAGACAGTTGGTGGGATATTTCGAGTGTGAAATTGAAGAAATCGACTTGAAAATCGGGGAATTATTAAGTTTACAAATAAAACCAATTTCTATCCCATTGTCGACTTTAAATCTTGGAAGTTGGTATTTGAATTCAAAAAAATTAAACTTGACCGAATTAAACGGCAATGAGGATATTTCAGAAAGTCAAGTAAGCATTAATATTCCAGGGATTGTAAAAGACTTTTCTGGAGTTCTGCAATTTCGAATCGAAACGCCAATGAAAATATACTCACCGGAAGTTGTTATCAAAATCAGAGTAGGTAACTTAAAATCCAAGCCAAATGGGTATTTTTTCACAAATCTTAAACAAATCGAAACGATTTCCGGGGAAAACTTACATGTTCAATTTAAAGCTTATAATATTGTGTTAGATACTTTGAAAAAAGGATCCTGGTTTGTTAATAATGAACTACTGGATTTTAAAAAATGGAATGGCTCAGTCAATGTATCAGAATCTCAAGTAGAAATTAATTTCCCAAAATCAACCAATGAGCTTTCAGGAATTTGGCAGTTCCGAATCGATAAACCAATGAAATTGTTTTCTCCGGAAATATCAGTCAACGTATTGGCCAAAGAAGTTGCACCCTTATCGACAGGGTTTCTAGATTGTGAAATTGAAGAAATAGATTTAAAAATCGGAGAAACTTTGTCACTAACTTTAAATGCAAAAGATATTCCAATAATGACTCTGAAAAATGGAGGTTGGTTTTTGAACTCCGAACCAATCCATGCTGTTAAGTTTAGAGGAAACGAAGTAATCGAAGAAAATAAAGTAAAAATTGTAATTCCTAACGTTACAAAAGAGTTTTCTGGTTTACTGCAATATCGAATCGTAAAGCCAGTTGAATTATATTCTCCTGAAATTATTATAAAAATCAGAGGAAGTTTGATAAAGCAAACTCCAAAAATTGAAGAGGAAAAATTCGAATCTAATCTGATTTTGGAACTACACAATGTTTCATTAAATATTTCAGAAAATGAACGGATTCTTTTGGAAGCAAAGATTATTAGTGGAAATATTAATTCGTATAAAACACCTCCTCAGTGGTTTTGGAATGACGAAGCTGTCAAAAATATAAATTGCAAAAAAGATTTCACCAGCAATCTCGCTCAATTAGAAATTGCCCATTGTCAATTAAGCGACTCTGGTCAATATAAAATTTGTTTTAATCCACTTGAAGCCAGCAAATGCGGAAAGGTGACCGGATTATTTTTGGTGTCTATTGCACCAATAAAGAAAAACTTAAAACCAATTGATTCGAACATTGAAACTTGTCCAGGTGAATCGGTGACTTTGTGTGTCGACGTGGAAGGGTTCTCGAAAAAAGATATAAAATGGAAAGTACTCGAGGATGATTTGAAACAAGATAAAATCTTACAAGAAAAAAGAATTACTCAAAAGTTCAACAATAATCTTTCATTCTTATTAATCGATAGTGTAAAGTTGGAGGACAGTGGAACGTACATTTGCCAAGGGTTTACCAATAAGGAACTCATATCAGAGTGTAAGATAACGTTAAACGTTGTTGACAACATAAGTGATACACTTCAGTGTCAAGTAAAATTTGAAAAAGATAAGTATTCCATTGAGATTAACCAAGATGTCACAATGAGGGCTTTGATTGAGTGCACTAGTACTCATTATAGTGTCAGTTGGTTTTTCAACGGGGAAATTTTGGAAATGAAATCGGACATTTTGAGTGACATCAAAAACAATGGAAAAATTGCCGAATTAAAAATCCAAAATTGTAATGAATCACATCGTGGAATCTACGAATGCATGATAGAAAACAAAGACGGAAACTCTTCAACTGCCAGGACGGAATTAAACGTCGAAAATATCCAAATAGATTGTTTAAATTCTGTCACCAAAAATATTGAAATAACCGAAGGAAATGAATTGAATTTGGAAGTGGTTTCAGAAATAGAAAAGGATCTCCAGTTTCAATGGAGTAAAGACGATATAGATTGTTCCAATAATGGGATTTTTAATTCTACTAAAAACAAAAATTGTTTTAATTTAACAAAATTGAAAGCTGAAATAACCGATTCCGGGGTTTACAAGTTTGAAGGAATGGTGGATGGGAAACTTTTGGAATTGGTTCATTTTACCGTTCAAGTCAATCCAATTCAAAGTATTTTAACAACTGATGAATCGCGATTGAAATTAATTTGCGAAGACAACGAAATTATACTTTCTGATTCGAAGCCTTTGATAATTTCCGTTGAAGTATTGAATTGGAAACAAGGAGTCATACAATGGCTCAGAAATGATATGCCTTTTGGAGACCCTTGCGTTTTAGATAATCCGTTTATAGATTTGTATATAGAGTCTCCTCAAGTCAACGAACATAGCGGCTTATATAAATGTATTGTAACGAATGAAAAATCAGAAACTGAATTTGTAGAAATAACAGTAAAATTTAAAGACGAAAAAGTTGTTTCTCCGATTTTAGGTGAGCTTCTATCATGTACAGTCGAAGAAGTCAACACAATAGAAGATGAAAAAATTGAACTCTCTGTTGAATCAAGAGTACCAACGAAGTCAATAGATTCTGCAGTATGGTTAAAAGACGAAAAACTACTGAATGAAACCGATCCCCGGTTGACGATAATAATGCAACCGTTCTGTTATAATTTAATTTTAAGAGATGTAAAAATGACAGATGCTGGAATGTACTCTTTGAAGATCAATGAGAGTTCTGTCGACATTTTAGTGAAGGTCAGACCAAAGCCTATCAGAAAACAAACCAAGGAAATTTTTAAGAATCTCAAAATTCCACAGATTAAAAAACCACTTCAAGATATTTTCATAAGAAATGAACCTGAAACGGTAAAATTCGAATTCGAGGTCGAAGAAAGCGGAGCAAAGAAAGCCATTTGGTTCTTTGAGAATGAAGAAATTGACGTTAGTGAATGTTTGTTGAATTTGAGATATTATCTGAAAAAAATTAAATTAAATTTTATGATATATTATTATATATAATATAATATAATATAATATACTAAAATTTAGGCGGAAAATATGGAGTTTATTCAATGGTCCTGTGATAATTATTTTGCACTGACAATACCGGCTGCTGGAGAAAAGCACTGTGGAAAGTATACTATTCAAGTTGCCAATGATATGGGTTGCGTCAGAAGTGATGGACGTTTGTCGTTAATGCTCCGAAGTGAAATCTCAGAGCAAATGATGTAATAGTTGATATAAATTATCAGTTGAAACAAACTTTTCCCAAGCTTTTCAGAAATAATAATAATAATAATAATAATAATAATAATAATAATAATAATAATAATAATAATAATAATAATAATAATAATAATAATAATAATAATAATAATAATAATAATAATAATAACTTTTTCTGGTTTTCACCTCTGATTGCTTTTCAATATGTAATGACATGATTTTTTTATTGTTTGAATATGAATAAGTAATGATATCGATGTTTTATTGATATCATTACTGATTCATAGTTAAATAAAAACAAATTCTTTATGCCATTTCAGAATAATAATAATAATAATATCATACATCCAATGAATATATTGTCATTTAGGGAATCCTGTTGTATTGCTCCATTATTTACAAAAAAGCTGAAAGACATAGAAATATTATCAAAGGAAAATATTCGACTCAACTGTAGAATGATGTGTGATCCTAAACCGAAAATTTTATGGTAAACTTATTTCAATCTTTGTAATATTAATTCTTAGTAAAATTAGAATAATCCTTAATAATAAACATATAAATTTTGAAACTTTACATGTATTTTATTCTGAACGATTTATCCTAAGTAGATTATAACCAACTGTCCTTTGTAACAAATATAATTCTTTCCAGTTAAAAATCAGTTCTAAAAATTTATTCTTAGTTTTTGGTCTTAAATATATCATAAATAAACTACTAATAAATTATCAATAGACTTTATAATTAAAATATATATATAGGATTATAGTCATTTTATTTGACAATTTTGAATTGTCTTTATTTCTAGCAGAAAATGTTTCTATTAGTATATTGCAGCGTTTTTCAACTTTTATTTTCATTGTACCACCAGGTAACCAATTTTAATGTCGGCATACCTGCAGCAAAAGTCAAATCAAAAACAACATAATTTATAATTATAATACACACTATTGATTATTACTGACTTGAATATTAGACTTAGAATTAGTTATTGTAAGTCATTTAATCACTGTTAGTGGACATTACTCATTTAAAACAAGACGCATGATGGACGATTATAATCTTGGAAATTAATATGGTAAAAATGCTAAATTTTAAGTTATACAATTTATAAATCATTTATATATATTTTTTGCGTACCACTGGTTGAAAACCGCTGGTGCATTGTGTTTTTTTGCTATAAAATTATTTAAATTTTCAACTAGGACAAAAGATGGAGAAACTCTCGATTCTAAATGTCTAAATAGAAGAGTCAAAATTTTGGATGAATTCCCGAATTTTACTTTGATCATAACTGAAGCAGAAGTTGAAGATTCCGGTCGTTACTGTTGTTTGGGCACCAATTTTCTAGGATATGATACTACTGAAGCCGTGATCATCGTTACAGGTACGTTACTGGTGAATAATAAAAGCCCGGGGTCTGTAAAAAGGAAAGGGTTTTAACTGAATAAAATAAAATTTTCTTACAACGCTTTTCAACTCCATTCTTGTTTAGTTCTTTTTAAAAGCTTAATCTATATTTTTTCATGTTCTTCTGGATTTTCATTCAAGTCATTCAAAGTTAAATTTTAATAACTGGCCTTTATATTTACTAACGGCTGGCAACCTTTTTAAAAAATATTATGAGATGGAAATTTTAAGATTGTTTCATAAGCTATCTGGTTATGTACTCGGTAAACTGATCGACCTTTGAGCCACCAAGAATCAAGATTTTGTACATTGTGATAAGTAGTATGTGAGTAGTATTTTTTGTGCCAGTCACGATGCTTAACATGTTACTCATACTGTCATGATCATGGCCCTCGAAAATCCAGTTTGTTAATTTTGTTGATCGTTTACATAACGAGTTTAGAAGTTTATGTTTTTCAAAAATGTGTGCTTTTCATAGTCTTTTCCAATAACAAACGATTCCATTATGTTGTTTGTCGTAATCTACTTTATCTTTAATAAAATGTTTATTAAATTTGAAAATATTAAAACAATGTAATTGCTCATATTTTAATAGATTCCGAACCAAAAGAATCTGATTCTTCAAGAATTATTGGTGAGACTTTAAAAAAGATTATTTTTATTAACTATATTGTAAATGTATTTAGTGAAACCTTTGTGCGCTCCTGTTTTAACTGCAGAATATTCAAAAGGCGCCGATGTCATTTTATCGTGGACCAGTGTAGCAACAACGGATACCCTGAATATCATCTACAATATTGAAAAGCAGAAATCATTGACATCAACAAACTGGAAGAAAATCATGAAAAACCTTACAGAGACCACCTACTCACTGTCATCTTCGTGTTTACCTCCACAGGAATCTCATTTACTTCGATGTGTTGCCATAAGTGAATATGGGTTTGAAACTGTATCAAATATTATTGAAATTCCTATTCGAGCAAATTCCCCAATTTTACCTCCTGATAAACCAACCATCATTTTCAAAGATGCTACTTGTGTAAAGATTTCATGGATGAGAGGAAAATGCAAGAATCTTACTCCGGAAGAAAGTATTGGGAAAATAATGTATAGTCTAGAAATGAAAGATAATCCTAAAAGTAGTTGGCAAATCGTCAGCAATGATCTAGTTGACAATGAATATTCTTTATCCCTAGAACCGGGAGTTTCATATATGTTCAGAGTAATCGCATTTAATGATTTCGGCATCAGTGAACCAAGTCAGAGTTTAATATCCAGAATTGACAGGTTAAAGTTAGTTCCTGATTTTTCCGTAGATCCGCCATGGCTTCATCTAAAGGGTCAACCATGCTTAAAATGGCGAGCGGCAACTGTGCCAGAATTCTGTGACTCTTGTGTCAGTGGGATTTTGCCTGATTATAAAGTTGAGTATCGAAATGGGAGATTGTCACCATGGAAAATCTATCAAGAAAATATAATGCAAAATGAAACATATTTAACGCAGAAAATTATTGACGACGCTCAAGAGTTTAGAGTAAGTTGTCGGAATAAATTTGGACAAAATGGACCTACAAGGTCCTATCGACTTCAGGCTAATATTGTTGGAAAGACTTCTTTCCGTTCTCCGTCTGTAGAAAAAGTAAAAACTATAATAAAGTATGATCAATTAAAACAAGCTGAAATTGAATCAATTTCAAAGGACGGATTAAGTTTAAAATGGTCACAATGGGTGCCAGATCAAATAAATAAATATATTATTCAAAGAAAAAATTCATTTTCTCAAGACTGGGAACAGATCCATTCAACAATATTTGGGGAAAATTGTTTTGTTGAGATGATTTTGTCAGAAAATTTTTCCCGTCAACTTAGAATTCTTTCATTGGACGACAACAAAACAGAACTGCACGACGGTTACAACATCCTTTATATCCCAAGCAAAGACGAATGCATTCCGACAATTCCTGAAAATCTTCAAGTAAATGATTTAACGAATTACCATGAGATATTTTGGTCCGAGTCTAAATCTATTGAAATAGTCGACTCCCCAATTACTTACTCTTTACAAAGCAAAGTTAACAATCAGTTCTGGTTCACAATAACGGAAAAACTGGATAAATGTTTCTATACCAATACAAGAATTGACAAATACGGTGTCACAGGATACAGAGTTTTGGCTAGGAATTCTATCGGTTCCAGTCCGTTCAGTATGGAGGTATTTACAAAATCTCTAATTAACATACTGTCCAATGAGCAAATTATCAAATCCCTACGATATTTTGTTATAAATCCACGAGAAATCGAAATAAAATGGCATCTCTGTGAGTCAATCTTTGACAGTGGAATAACTACGGAAGATTTGAGTTTCCAAATCGAAAAGAAAACCGTCAAAGAAGGTTCCGATTGGGTACCGATTTCGAATATTGTTGAAAGGAATTCAATTTTGATTTCAATAACATTTGAAGACGAAAATCTGTTTCGAATTCAACCGTTTTACCGAGATGAGAAGCTTTCCGCTAGCCGAATTTTTAGAATGTATGTTTCTAAAGGTTAGTGTACATATATATCTCAAAACACATTAAAACAAAAAATGTATTTTTTATTTTAAACTACACCCTAAAATTCCAAATATTTTCAACAAACGAAACACTATAATAACCGTTCGCATTTAATATTTATTTATTAATATTTAATTATACAAGTATATAATTCTAATTTTTAATAAAAATTTTTAAAATATATTGTTTATTAAAAAAAAATTTCCCAACAAAAATTAAAACCGTCAGAAATTGGCATAAAGTTAAAATTTTAGTAAAAACTTTTAAATAAATTATAAATATTTATTTTTTCACATATTTCTGACATGAAAATGTTAGAAATTCGCTCTTAAAAGTTCAAGCTAATTTCGTATATATATATTATATATAAATTAGCTTGAACTTTTGAGCCCGAAATTCTAACATTTGCATGTCAGAAAAATTTATAATCAGTAGGGATCGGAAAAAGAGTAAATTTATAAATAAATTATCACCACATAAGCTGTAGTGATTCTGATAAAATTTTCCAATATGCACCGCTGACAGGATGTTTGGTCGAGCGTATCTTTTCACTGTTTAATAACATTTTAACATATAACAGACACCGCTTAGCAACAGAAAATCGGCAAAAATTACTATATTTATGTTTTAATAAATAAGATTAATTACTTTATTTTTATTAAAAAAATATTAATAGATTTTCTTAAATATAGGAAAATATATAACATTCCTAATCGATACCTTTTCGTTTTTTGAAATCTCCAAGTTTATTTGGAAAATCAAAAGCACTCCTTGCACTCTTTTTTTAACCCCACAGAGCACTCTTTTTCCGATCCCTAATAATCAGTAACCAAGAATGAATAAAATCTATTTAATACTTATAATTGTGAGTAAGTTAATTAATACACAAAGTTCGTGTGCAATTGAAAATAATTGTGACTTTTAAATATCATGAGTCCGTAAAAAAATTAGAAAGCTTTATACAACTAGTTTTTTAGACATGTTAAAAATTAACAAGAAAAATCAAAAGTTTAAGTGTATTTTCTTTCTTTTGCTTTTTACAGATTCTTTCTATCACACATGGTTACATAGCTACAGGAATTCTTATTTGCAGACGGACTCTATGGATACACTATAAGAATAAAGAGAAAAATGTAGAATATATTTCCATATCACTCTTTTAATACGGTTTTTGTAAGAGAATATGAGTTACTTATTCTTATCAATGTCTTTTGATTAATATTTATACTTTTGGTTCTAGATTTACTGGTCCCTGACATGTCATTCACTAGACCGAATCTTGTCATTGATTCAGTCACAAGTTGTGCCATAGAATGGCCAGAGCCCGAATTACAATCCGGTTTTTCCCCAGATGGAATTGAAATTTGTGTTCCTTCTGTGTTATTAGTTGATTTGCAATATGAAATCCAATTTGTTGTAGTCGATCCAATTGTTGGTTCTAAAATTCGTGGGAAAGACGTAAAAAATTTACAATGGAAACCTTTACAGGAAGACCTCGAAGAAAACACATTTAACTGGGAAAATCCAGACCCAACTCAAGAATATTTATTTAGAATTGTGGCGAAGAATCAATTTGGAAGTGGCTTACCTTCTCAAATTGTAAAATTGCATCCCCAAATAAGTAAGGCTCGAGTTTTTTTAAAAATTTTATTTTTAATTGAATTTAAACTATCTTTTCGTGCGCATTTAAGATGCAATAGAAGAAATGGTGATGAACATGGACATTATGTTAGGAAACTTTACGGATATTGTTCAGAGTTCGGTTAGCTTAACTGTTCCTAACAATATGCAAATATAATTAGCTCTTACACCAATTTATGTGTGTTTATATACAATCATATTTTTTCACACTTGTTACCATAGAAACTTATAACTTGTATGTAGCGTTGTTAGAGTTACTACTAAATGTTTGTTGTTAGCTTAATTTGCTTTGTTTAATAACTTAATTGCGCCAATACTGCAAATAAGTAAACTATTGATTTTGCCTTACCTAAAAAGTATTCAGACGTTTTTATTTTAAGATCTAATACCAAAAATAAAAGTTGAATATTGAAATTTTATTTTTCAGTAATTCCTGATTTTAGCTTCATCCGTTTAACTATCGACGACACAGTAATCCCAGGATCAAATGGAGAGAGAGAAATAACTCTTTCATGGTCACCTCCGAGAATTTCTCCTGATCTTTATATTCCTTTTACAGTTGATGTAGAATGTCGACCAGTAAATTATTCTTATTCTGATGAAGAGGGATGGAGTGTTTTCAAAACCAATATAAAAAAGAACCGTGTTGACATTGCTGATCTAGATCCTAATATAAATTATCAACTTCGAATTGTTCCAGTTACTGATTTTGGAATTGGAAAACCTTCGATGGTTATTAAAAAAATTCGGCGTTCTGGTAATGAAAAATAATAACGTGCGTAAAATTTGATGTTTTCCTAAACAGATAACCTGAATTCACCAACCACCGAGAAAGCAATGATGTTGCAAGGTATTTTTAAATGTTTAATTTTTCTTAATAAATGATATATACTACAAATTATTTTTCAGAAAAACACTGTCTTGCTGTCCCCATGTTTTGCTGCTTATCTCAAAAAGCCGAGTTGAAATTCACAAAATTGATGGAATATAAATTAGACAAAATCACATGGACTTTTAATAATGCAAAAGTAGACGTGAATGACGGTAATGATATATATATATATATATATATATATATATATATATATATATATATATATCTTGTTGGGTTATTATTACTGAATCCTCGTGTCCTTTTCGAACCAAATAAGTAAACCGAACATATGATAACTTTATTTGCATTTTATCACAAAGTCAATTCAATCTGATTTATTTCAATGTTTGTTTTAATTACAATTTGGTAATTTATATGCCCCTTTCAATCAGCGAACAAATGTGGTTATCTTAAGGAAGGTTATATAAAGAATAATCACCTTTTCTGATAGATAACTTTTGACTTTAATTAGATTTAGATTTTTTTACTGACCTAATGTGACTATTTGTTTTGCTTCGACCTTTGGTCATTTTGTTTGCTGCCATAATAAATTATTTAATAAAAATAAATATCTCTTATTGTTGGGTTGTGCCAGATTAAATATTATTTTGGTCATTACACAATTGTAATACCCATCAGCTATTGTTAGGTGGCACCTGGTTAATTTTTTGTTTACGAACTGGGTTTTCCTCATCTTTCTGGTTTCCTATTGCCTCGGGTTTTAAATTGAGTCGGGATTTTCATTACCCATTAATTTTTTTTTATCCTATTTTATTTCCTGGGACCACTCACTAAATTTTTATTATTATTTCTGGACTTGCCTATCGATTTGGCGTTCAACCATCTCAATTTCCCTCGATCAATTATATTTTCAAATTTATGTAAATTTTAATAAATATTTGCACTTTTGCAATTTTGGTTTTTATTGATTTTATTATGGTTTTTGTGATATCCCAACAATATATAGATTATGAAAATTATTATATTTAATGTTAAATAAGTAAGTTATAAGAAAAGTTTTTGCTAGATTACATGCGTTCAATGACAACATTTTCGATTATAAGAAAATTATTTTCGAGCTAAAATAATTTTCAATTGAAAAGCATTATTTATAATCGAAAATCTTTTTTCATTTAATAAAAATTTTGCAGCAAAAGCTTATTTACCATTTAATTTATGATGCTATCAATAAAAATATATATATACAAAAATAGATGGTTTAAATTATCATTTATACTTGTTGGGTGATTATAATTAACAGATAATTATAGTTGTTTAGCTACTGACTTCCTGTGTTCTTAATTATATCGAATAAATAGCATGTGTCATAGTTGTCAGAGGTCAAACAGTTATAATTTCTCAATGGAGATTGAGTACTTTTTACATCTGCGTATTTCGTATACAGTGTGCAGAAATTACTAGTCTGTGCTGTAAGTATGAAATCAACTTCGTATTGTATAAAATATATTTGTATTTTTAATAAATCGCTGAGAACTTCTTTTTAGTAGCTACTTTTCTGGAGCATGCAATATTTACAAAATGTACAATGAAATATATTTGACAATTTGCAACGATATTATTCATATTATAGCAGGGCACTAAAACTCTTAAAATGATGATAATCACTTGCTACAATTGATGCCCTAACTGTAATAGAATTTTTACAGGAAATTCTAAATTTTTTTATTGCCTTTCCTTACTTATTATCATTTTCTTCATTTATCCGATGAGACTGGAGAGTCAATTCCTGATGTTGTTTCTCTTTATATACTTGAATTATTTATGTAATAAATAGTCTACTGCAATATTTTGTTCTACAATCCTCGCCTACCATTTGAAAATAAACGCTACTTAATGGTCATTTGGGTTTTCCAACTATAATTTATCCTGTTGGTATGATACTAATCCAATTAATTAATGAGTATTTTGTGATTTTTAAAAATTTCCGAGCTTCACACATTTAATTATAAATTTTTCTATAACTCTATCTCCATAAAATTTTTCCATCTTTATTTAATTTGGTTTACATTCAATTTGATTAAAAAACAATTTCAATTTACGAACTCAACATTTTTTATTATCAATAATTTAAAATAAAAAGTATTCATATCTGTTTTTTTAATTTGCCAATGTAATAAATAATAATCGTTGTTTATAATTTTTATTATTTTTTGCAACATTTATTTTTTTATACCCTACAAAATTTAAATGGCAGAATAAATATATTTAAGATATATTTATAAAGTACTTTTCACACACAAACAACAACAGCACACAAATATCAACATAATCTATGGGAAATCCTCATTGGATCACCTGTTACTATTTTTAGCTTCCAATTTTCTTAAGCGATTTTAATTGGTCAAAATTTATTTTAACTAATTTAAATTTGAAATCTCAATAATTTTTATTCATAATTGTTTGAATGTTTAAAATTCCCACAATATTTTCTGGATAATTCTCAAAAATCTTCTTTATTTCTTGAACAAAGTTATACGAGGAAATAAGTTGGATATATGTCAAATAACTTTTTCGAGTGATTTTTTTTCAAACATTTTAATAGAAAATTTATTGAAAATATGAAAACTCATATGAAGTACAGCGACATTTAGTAAAGTTTTATAAACAGATGCATCATTGTAATTGATCATTACTGGCATTGAAAGGTATTATTTATCTATATTTGCTACAGGAATCCGCCATGGCTACGCACTACGGAAAGGTTTTTGAAGTTAAAAGATTCTTTCCGAAATTATAGGGAATAATTGTTGTCTAACAGATGGGATTCAAAACGAGATTAAATTGAATTTCATCGCGTTTTTGAACTTTTGCTTTGTAAATGCGTCAAGCATTAGGCTAAAGAGACAAACCTTATATTTGTATAATTATATTTCACCTATTTTACAATAGGAAGTTATTTTCAGATTTAATAAGTGTATTTTATATTTCAATATAAACTATAATAGAAAGATATAAGATATTCTCAGCGGAAACATATGGCATTTATTTCATAATTAAAAATCTGGAAGAAGACGATTTTGGTGAATATTGCGCACTGGATGAAGTTCAAGATCCAATTCAGTCATTTATTCTAATAAAATCAGGTTGGATGAATATAAGTAATTTTTTACTGAAATTTGATGATAATAATTTTAGACGCTCCAACCATTCTCAACTGTCTGCCAAATTGGAGTTTAACTCTTCATGAAAATTTCAGTATTTCAGTTCAAATTGATGCTCAACCACCTCCCGAAGTTGTCTGGAGGAGAAATTGGAAGAAAATATTTTCCAGCTACAGAACCGTTATTACCGAAGATAAAGAACAAGGAACTTATTCACTTCTTATTTCGAAATGTATTTTATCAGATGGTGGAGAATACAGCATCAGAGCAGAAAATGCAATAGGATTCGCTGAAGTAAAATTTAATTTGAGAGTCGATGGTATGATTAAAACAATTCCAAATTCAATTTTTTCAATTTTTTATTTAGCTCATCCGGAAAAGAAATCT
The DNA here is from genome assembly GCA_022537955.1 of Schmidtea mediterranea. Lineage (NCBI taxonomy): Eukaryota > Metazoa > Platyhelminthes > Tricladida > Dugesiidae > Schmidtea > Schmidtea mediterranea. Next base: position 39,117,418 of record CM039682.1, read on the forward strand.
GTACAAATTAATATTGGGGATGTCAATGACCGGTACTACACAATGAAGAAGTTAGCAAAGTAAAAATTGTCATTTAACAAAATATCATTAAATATTCTACTTACAAATTATAAGTAGCTTGAAACATTTATCTATTTTCATAGAGGATCATACAGTCGATGTCAAATTGTGATCGAAAAATCCACACAAATTGAGTTTATTGGGAAATTTTTTGAAATCAACAATATGGGGATCGGAAGATCTGAATTCCAGTGCATTCAAAATATCAGTCACAGAAATATTGTGGAAATATTTGATGCCATTGCTATGCCAGATCAGTATTTGGTTTTGATCTATGAGAAGTAAAGAAATTCTTTTAAAATGATTTTTTTGCTAAGTATATTGCAAAAACAAATCCTAAATAATTTCACTGTAATTCTGAAAATCTCCTAATTTAGTGTAATTTCAGAATGGAAATTTTTAACTTTAATTTCCAATGAGAGGGGGGTTCAAAATAAATCAAACACAATTATTTGCCAACTTTCGATCATAATTATTTTTCCATTTTTGTTTTTATCATGAATTTAATTCGCTTTTATTTTTCTTCGAATATGAATTTTTGTTTTAATTTTTTACTAATTTATTCATTTACAAATTCAATAGAAAAAACTTTGAAATATGTTAAAATTAACTTTTTTCTAATGAATATTTTAAACAATAATTTGTAATTAAAAAAATAAACAATTATATTCGAGAAAAATTAAAAAATTAAAGCGACTAATTTATTAAAACAATAATAGGCTGAGTATTTGGGAAAATGGAAATTTTAAAAAAAGCAGTCAAACTTACGACGAAATTGACATGAAAATTCTGATAAATTTAATATTAAATAGAAATTTTAAATTTGTTATATTATGCACTGTGATTGTAAAATTTCTATTTCTTTCTCATTTTCTGTATTTTTCGTGTTTTGATAGATTTATTTTCTTAAAACTTTTTACTGGTGATTCTTGCCTACAAGCGCAATCACTTAATGAAAAAAGGATAAAATGATGATAAAAAATTGTCAAAATAATAAAAAAACTGGTATTAAAAAACTATTATTTAGGTACGAAATAGCCAATACACTAAAAAGGGTGTTCTATAGTTTAATAATGGTGTTTTATTTTGATGTTCATTACAATGAACGACACAAGCGAAAGGAATAAATACCACTAACTATTAATGCCAGTTATATATTAGAGGTTGTAAAAGTGAAATAGGAATGTCTGATTTTAGAATTTTGTTGAAAAGTTTTAATAATTATTGGGAACGCGTGATATGTGAGGCATTGCTGATAAGGTCATTGGATCCAAAGATTAATGTGCAAAGTGCTGTGACTACGAATGTTTGAAGTGTTTTTAAATAGTATAAGTATGTTAAATCATGTTTATGTATTGTTTTTATAAAAAAAACCTTTTTAATATTATTAAAATAATTTAATTTATAAATTACATTATTTTTTAAAATTATAATATAAATAAAAAATTATATTATTTATATAAATAACATTTTAAAATTATTTAAAAGTATTTGAATATTTTTTAAGTGTTTATTTATTAGAAAATTAAATTAATATAAAAAAAATAATTTGTTTAAATTATAAGTTAATTCATAATATTTTTAGTTAGTTTTGTGTACCTGAAGATGACAGTTATGCTGTCGAAATATATCGTACGAAGAGTTTTTTATTGGCGTTATCTTTTAATTAAATCGTGGCCAAATTTATTTAATTATTTATTAATAAAATATTATGTAACTTATAAAGAAATCAGAGGTGAAACACATAAAAAAGTCCTTATAATAAAATTTAATTAATTAATCAATTTTTAATTCTTAAATGCTCGATCAATATTCCTACACATTTACATTTTCAAAATTAAATTATTGAATTTCTCATCAAAATTATTTCATTAATTGATTTTCATGTTTATTTTCAAAAGTTCTTTCATTTATAATCCTAAGAAAACTTGAAATAATAATCATGAAATTTATTTAATGTTTATTTTAATACAATAGCTATCGTTGATGGCTTAATGAACGTTTTTTTATGAGTCTGCGTAATTAACACAGAATTCAAAAAATTCTAGCGTCTTTTCGTAATACTACTATAAGCACTTTTTTTTGTTTTTCACCTCGGATTTCTTTATAAGTGACATAATTTTTTCTATAAAATTTGACTATGAATCAGATTTATTTTAGGTATTCATGAATTTTCGGCCAGCCTTGATAAAGACTGTGAATACCTTAAATAAATCTGATTCATAGTCAAATTTTGTAGAAAATATTTCAGTAATACATTTATTTAACTGAAACTTTATATTCAATATTATCGGGAAATTCTCTATCAAGTACTGCATAGTTTGCTCAATTTCCTTTTATAAATGTAATATTTCAAAGCTAGATTTGCATAAATAATGTCTTTAATTATTTTTGTTTAATAAATTTGTTTTATAAAATATTTTCGTAATAAATTTATTAAACTGAAACTTTATAATAATTTTTATTCAATGTTATCGGGAAATTCTCTATCAAGTAATGCATAGTTTGCTCAATTTCGTCAAGTATTTTTTTTATAAATGTAATATTTCAAAGCTAGATTTGCATAAATAATGTCTTTAATTATTTTTGCTTAATAAATTTGTTTTATAAATTATGATCAATTTAAAAATAAATATGTTGTGATGCAATTGTATTGGGATATTAAATTTCCCTTTCTCTATATTATGTTAAGTTAATCTTTATAATCAATGCGTATGAATGCCTGTGTGTTTGATTGATTATCTTGATTGTCTGGGTCCTCAGATTATGTCATTGTATTTTTATTTTTCCCAATGGTACATGTACTGTAGAAATACATAAATACCTAATTAATTATTTTCAATTTGACAAACTAATAGAGACATTTTAATATCCATTCAAGGTGTTATAATTAAAACAAATAACATGTTAATCTTAAATATTTTCCACGCAAAAATATTCCGAACTTCGTTGGGATTCCTGTGTACAATAAACAAGATATATGAGTCGATATGTATATTTATTGTTATAAGTCTCACCAGTTACCAGTATTTTTATTACCAATCGAATTTAAAATATAAAAAATAAAATTAATACTTAAAAATTTTTTGTTTGCATTATAGTATTTTAATAATACAATTTGTTACATGTGCCTATCGTAATTAAATATGAATGCTATTAATTGTAATTAATTTTTTATTTTTATACAAATTAGATTGCAAGGATTATCACTAGCCGAATACATTACTCAATTGAGCCACTGGTGTGAATCCCAAGTGCGCATCATAATCCACCAGCTCATCCAAGCAGTTTCATACTTGCATGAACATCGAGTATGTCATTTGGATATCAAAGTAAAATTGGATCAGTTTTCATAAAAGTTAATGATAAATATTTGCAGCCAGAAAACATTATAATGACTGGCAAATATAACGAAATTCTTAAATTGTGTGGATTTTCAAATGCAGTTCCAAAAGAAGATTTTGGAAGCAGAAGGCACATGGGCTTGACTTCGCCTTTCAGCGCTCCAGAATTATTGAAAGGTGAACCTATACAATTTAATTCTGATATGTGGTCGATTGGGATTTTAACTTTTCTGTGGTAAATTTTATAATTATTATTATTATTATTATTATTATTATTATTATTATCATCATCATTAAATTTATTATTATTATTATTATTATTATTATTATTATTATTATTATTATTATTATTACTATTATTATTATTATTATTATTATTATTATTATTATTATTATTATTATTATTATTATTATTATTATCATCATCATTAAATTTATTATTATTATTATTAATATTATTTTTATTATTAATATTATTATTATTAAAAGATAACGCCAATAAAAAACTCTTCGTACGACATATTTCGACAGCATAACTGTCATCTTCAGGTACACAAAACCAAATAAAAATATTATGAATTAATTTATAATTTAAACAAATTATTTTTTTTATATTTTAATTTAATTTTCTAATAAATAAACACTAAAAAAATATTCAAATACTTTTAACTAATTTTAAAATGTTATTTATATAAATATTATAATTTTTTATCTATATTATAATTTCAAAAATAATGTAATTTATAAATTAAATTATTTTAATAATATTAAAAAAGTTTTTTTTAAAAAAACAATACATAAACATGATTTAACATTTAAAAACTATTTAAAAACACTCAAAACATTCGTATCATAGCACTTTGCACATTAATCTTTATTATTATTATTATTATTATTATTATTATTATTATTATTATTATTATTATTATTAAATTAATTCAGTCTTCATGGTCATTTGAAAGTGAATTTCGAAGGTGATCAATTGTATAATGAAGACTCAAATGATGCAATTAGCAACTCAGCTTGCGTTTTCATAAGGAAATGCCTTTTATTAAAAACTGGGTAAATTTTAATTTTTAATAAAAGTGTGAGATTTATTTGTTCATCATCACTTTCTAATCTGTAAGGAAAAGTTTTTTCAAAAAATCTTTTTTTAACTTGAATAGTCTCATTGTTAAACTTTGCTTAATAAGCTATTTAATATATTTTCATTATATTTTCGATGTTTTAAAATTATTTTTCAATATTATTTTTATTTAAACAAACTATTTTGCATAGCATTTTTAAAATTTGTGCGCGGAAAATTAATAAAAAATATAATAATATTCAGTTTTTACAAGTAACGTGCATAAATTAATCTGTTACCTTTAAGACTCCCCAACAAAATGACTGGGACTGATTAAATACCATTTGAAAGTAATAATATTGTCCTTACATTAAACTTTTATCAAATATAATTGACAAAAGTGTTTTTTTAGTTTATATAAACAAAATTCTACATTTAAACTTTCTTTATGAATTTCAGAGAACGTCTTACGTCTTCGGACAGTTTAAGCCACGAGTGGTTTATTAAGCCCGGAAATAACCTAAATGCCGCTCTGGATTATATAATTGACCAAATTGTCAAATTGATGACATATCCTGAAGAAATGGTGAAACATTAATATTTTACTATTGTTTAAAATAATTAACAAATTAGGTTCCAAATTTTCCAAGTGATATGAAAAATGCAATTGAAACACTACTGATTGATTCTCGGCCGAAAGTAATTTTCAACAGTTCATTATCCAATCCTGAGGGGTCCGTAAGCCCCCCTATTAGCCAGCTGTCTTCTCGCGCTTCTTCATCCTCTAGAGATGGAATTAAGTACGCTTAATATTAGACACTTTAATATTCAAATTTCAAACATATTTATTTATAATACATTTTTACAGATTAATTTTTATATTCTTGTTAATATTATTCTAAATAAAAAGGTGTATTTATACACCCATTTCCACTGGTAAACATTTCTATAATTAAAAATGTCAATATAAGTAGCACACAGACTTGATTATGTGTTAAAAATCTTGTTCCACTGGATAAGAGAAATAAATTTTCTCTCTCCACAAAATTTTGTAATCAAAAAAGAACTTCAAATTCTATTATTTACTATAATAATTCATTTTTTTAAAATAAAATTTCATGTCTAAAATAAATAATTAGTGTGAGAAAATTTCTAAATAAAAGCAACTATAAAGATTTATTATGAGCGCACATTATTTTATAAATATCTAAATTACCGCAACGTAATATGTTGTGCTGAAAGTTTCTTTAAAACTGTTGCATAATAGCAACATTATTATGCAACAGTGTCAAAATAGACACAAAATATTACACAATTAGAAAGACTGCAAATAAAATTTAAATGCACCAAGATTTGAGCACAATGCAATTAAAATTAAAAGTTAAGTAAAAATTTGCCTTACAAATTCAAGTGCAAAAATTAATTCAAAAAATTAAAAAAAACAATATTTGTCCTTGAAAGTGTTAAAGTGGGATCAAATGAAAAATATAAATACAAAATATAAATAATTATAAATCTACCAGGGCTTCTTAAGCAGAGTTATAATAGAAATACAAACTAATTAATTTGCTGATGACATAAATCAATTCAAGGGGAAAACAAAACCACCGAGCTTGTCAGGCATAAAGCAATCTATCAAGCAGTTCAAAACAATCAAAATTTTTGTTATTTATTTAATGGAAAATTTAGGAAAAAAGAGATATGACTTGAAATTTGATTTTAGCAATTGAACGATTGAATATTTGAAATTACTGTATTTAAAAAAAACTCTTCGTTTTGAGTCTTGTTTTAATATAACGGACACGTGGAGTCAGATTAAAACTTGTTTTATGCCAAACTTATTTACTGACCTCTCAATATTGGCGTATATCATTATTAGATTTTTCCTACTTTGCCGAATTTGATTTTGCGTTTCTTATAATACATGAAAACTATTTTGCGTTAAATTGGGGTTTATATTATTAACACAGATCTATGCCTTTTAAGCTATGAAAGATGCGACACGCCAAATGACAATTCATCAGAAGAAGTCAAATCAGATAGAAGTGAAACATTTCCAAGCGCCGATAGGCTTTCCGTTTCCAATACAACAAAGGGTTTGATCAAAGATCATTTAAATTTATTTTTATTGTAATCCTATTCCAGAACTTTTATTTACTGTTCCATTGAAAGATCAAACATTTAAATCCGATTCAACAGCTGGCAAAATAACTGTCACACTTACCTGTCAACTTTCTTTACTTGGCAGTGAACCGATCAGCATTTCGTGGTATAAAAATCAAGAATTACTTACTGATGATTCAAGAATAAAATTGGAAGTTATCAAAGGAGGATTTTTATCATGCACAATTTTAAATGCAACTGAAACCGATGTTGGCATATTCAGATGCATTGCTCGATGTCATTCTTTAAGAACTGAAACAAGTGCCAGACTAGTACTCGGAGACGTACCACCACAACCGGAACAGCTATCGGTATATTATACAAATCAAGAAGAAGTGTTATTAAAATGGTCTCCCTATCTTTCGGCTATTGATGACGTTATTTACAGAATAGATATTAGAACTATTGGTAAGTATTATTGTTTTTTTTTAATTCAGAGGATATTTATCATAATCAACAATTACAATACAATGGATATGTTTGGTATACCTCTCCATTCTTTGACCATTAATCATCTTTCTTCAGCAGGAGATAAGCCTTTTCTGTTAAGAACCCTTTTATTTAATTATAAAATTCCAAAACACCAAATGAAAATTATCCTAAGGCATCCTGCGACTGTTATGTAACGGTTTGCTCTTCTAGATTTCCTACTGTACTTTTTATTTGCCTTCGTGTTCAATTTATTTCAATTTATTGAGAGGCTACATATATTACCTTATCTAGACCCCCGTATTTAAGGATCATCGATAGTAACTGTATTGCAAAGGTGTCAACCTCCAAGAGGTTTAAAATACGATATCCTTCCAACAGTGTTATTAATTGTTTGGTAGCTACATGTAGAACCTAATGGACTTAAACAGACACAATTTCTTCAAAACTACACAAAAATTGGACGGAAAATTGAAGTCAGACAATTGAAATGAAAATATAAATATCATTGTCTACCATATTTCTCCATTATGAAAACCGACAATATATTTATTTATTTATTTATTTATCCTAAATTCAGTTTATAAAAAGTTCTGCTGTCGAGTCATTACGTGAGGTGGATAAAAGGTTATTAGACTCATACATGTAATATCAACGGTATTGCAATGAAACTTTGTATTTTAAACATGTGAACTAAACCATATAGCTAAACGTACAGATTTATTTATTTATGAAAACATATTCTGGTCTGAGATCCTTCGAACAAAAATTTACCAGTCTTAGCATAAGACATTTTTGGTCAAATGTTCCTCAAAGAAGCATTTATGGTAGCTTTTCACGAGACTCTCACTTACTGTATGAAACACATAAAAACTCAAATCAGCTATTAGGAAAAGTGTAAAGAATCGACATAATACTTTTCTGATTTCAATGCCCTCCAGCATGTTCTGCACAGTTTTGTTGTTTACATTAAATCTAGTTGACAATGCCCTGTCGGTAATTCATCCATTCTTTTACATAAATCTCCAATTTTTCTAATTTATACTCATCAAATTCCTGGGATCGACTTTGTTCTTTCTTCAACAAACAAACACACACACACACACACACACACACAAAAACATATATAAAATGCTCAGCAGTGCTCCTACGATAATAAACAAATTTCAACATAAATTATTATGGGCAAAAATAGAATACCAAAAGTAAGCATCGCATTTTTTATTTACCGTGTCAAACTATACGCCTATTAAGTCTTTTAGTTTTTAGAAAAAATCACAAATCGTTTTCTTCATATTTTTTCTTCATTGTTTATTCGTTCTTTCGTTACAATTATTGTCCTTTGTTTCCTAGAAAGCTAATTTAATAACTTTTAAATCTTTTTTTTTTGGAAATTGAAAGAAATTGTAAAATTTAGATTCAAGAAATAAAATCCGAAATTGGAAAACAATTGGCTACAGTGTCGACAACAGATATTTGCTGGAAAATCTCGACCGAACTCAGCAGTATATTGCTAGGATTATTGCTCAGAACAAATACGGATACAGTCCCTACAGTATCGCTACTTCTGTCTTTCAAAACAAAATTAGTTTGTCTTTTTTTTTAGCATTTCACAATTAATTTCAAATTATTATTTGTTTATATTATTTTTCTATTTTTATTCACCCAATCATTCAGGGAATAATTATTTATTTAATTTGCTCAGGAAATATCCATAGTTTAAAACAAGCTCTCATTTTCAATCGAAAATGGATGTTGACATCTCGACAATCAAACCATTTCAATGATTTGCACGATTTAATTAAAGATATTTCCTCAGATGATATCAGGATGAATGTAATTAGGGAACATTATTCTACACTTTCACAAAAATCAAGGTAATTTATCAACGTTTAGGAAATAGAAATTAAACAGATCTCTTAGTTAATAAAAATAATAATAATAATAATAAATAATAATTATAATAATAATAAATAATAATAATTATAATAATAATAATAATAATAATAATAATAATAATAATAATAATAATAATAATAATAATAATAATAATAATAATAATAATAATAATAATAATAATAATAATAATAATAATAATAATTGTAAAACACCAACTACTTATTATATATCACATTTCACTGTATATTTCGACAGTTTATCGATCTTCTTCAGACTCGAAATCACATTAACAATAACTAAATAAAAAAAAATTTAAATAAATTAATTCGTAAATAAAAAATTTAAATAAAAAATTCGTTATCAAATTGTACCAAAAAAGTATATAATTATTTTAATTTTAAAAAAATAAACTTGTAAGTTAATTTTTAAAAACCATACAAAATCATTCCTTTTAAAAAAATAAGTTTTTTATAAAACAATAAAATTTTAAAAATAAAATTCTTTTTACATTACAAAATCATTTTAACATCCAAAAAATTTACATCAAACACATGATATACACAATTTACATTCAGTTATTTAAATACATTCAGAATCCCTGTAGACTGAAGATTTTGAACATTAATTCTAGGATTTTTATTTATTTCTTCTCAATAATTATTCAGATGTTTCGCAATTATCTTGAAACTAGATATATCTATTTTCTTACTAGTACATTTCCTTAAATGATAACTAATGTAAATCAATTAATCCATTCAGTCGACAATGCTCAAGAACTCGAGTGCAGAGATGACGGGTAGTCTCTCCAATGTATGTGGCATTAGAACCATTACATGAAAATTGATAAACGAGTTTAGAACACAGACACACTGGAGTTGGAGACTTATTAGTGAAGATACTACTAACTCTGCAAGACGTTGCAACAATCCTGAATACTGAGTTTTATCTACATGTTTGAAGATCTTATGTTTAAATTCTCTTAAACCCTCAGAATAAGGCAAAACCAACACAATAAAAAAAAAAAAAAAATAATAATAATAATAATAATAAATAATAATAATAATAATAATAATAATAATAATAATAATAATAATATATAATAATTTGCAGTGGGTTCGCTGTACTTAAATTGAAGAATACCAATGTCAATTTTCCAGAATATATTGTTCAAAGAACATTTAAAATGGAAGATATATGCCCTGCTTTTGATCTTTGTGTTCGAATAAAATATTATCATTTCCCAATATTATTTGGTGAAATCTGTGACTCTTCACTCGGAAATCGAATAACATTCGAAGAATTTGTTCCGGGTGGAAACCTTTTGTCAGTTCTCATGGCCAGATCGGTTTATTCTGAATTCACAGTTGTGACTATCATTCGACAGCTTCTGGGAACGATACAGTTTCTTCATTCAAACAATGTCGTTCATGGAAACATTGAACCTACGAAAATTCTTATTTCTCGACGAACCAATCAATCGTTTGATATAAAATTAATTGGACTAGAAAATTGTCAATTTGTTGGAACGGTGAAAGAACAGGAATCTCTTACTACTCACAAACCATCAATTTTTAAAGGTGTTTCATTTTCCATAGATTTGAAAGACATTTCAACCTAGTCACTATTTAGCACCTGAATATCGATATGAAAGCATCACACGATATGAAAGTGATATTTGGAGTTTAGGCATTTTATCCTTTTTATTGTGAGTTTTATGAGTAGGCTTTCGTTTAATTTGTTTTTCTTTCAGATTAGCAACACAGTTGCCAGCCATTGAAGATGCATGTTCAGATTCTGATGTTCATTGCTGTGTAAAGAATACGAACACACTATTGTTACCTGTGCCCCACACTCATTTTCGAGCCCCAAAACTTTCAATGTTACATAGATTTTCTAAATCTTCGAGAAAATTTGTGCATAATTCATTGAAGAAATCTCCAAAGTATATTTTAACACAATTAAAATTTATAAATAAATAATTAAATAAATTTGGCAACGATTTAATTAAAAGATAACGCCAATAAAAAACCTTTCGTTCGATATATTTCGATAGCACAGCTATCATCTTCAGGTACTCAAAACCAACTAAAAATATTATGAATTAACATTTAATTTAAACAAATTATTTTTTATTAATTTAATTTTTTAATAAATAAATATTTTTAAAAATATATTTTAAATTAATTTTAAATTTTTTTACTTATATTCTAATTTTTAAAAATTAATGTAATTTAAAATTTTCAATTATTTTAATAATATTAAAAAAACAAACATGATTTAACATACGTAAACTATTTAAAAACATTCAAAACATTCGTAGTTGCAGCACTTTGCACATTAATCTTTGGATCCAATGACCTTATCAATGACCTTATCTTTTAATTAAAATTTAGTTTAAATATTTAATATATTTTATTTTTAAAACAGTACCTAGAGATATATCAATTAAAATGACAAAAGACATGTTGGGTGGCTTTGTTTGTAAAATAAATATTTATTCACATTTTATTCACCAGCAAAAACTATGAAATTTACTGGTAAGTACGTCGGATTTTCATAGAATTCCATTTACATTATCTTGAAGGTAGTGAGGGTTTCCCTATGTAAAATTTCCCATATTTCACACAATAAGTCAATATGAAGGATCGCTTATATTATGTAGAGAATCAGACTTTCCTATAAACCTTCCATAGGCCCTCCAAAAGTAAACTGCAGATTGAAAAAAAAGACTCATCCGTCTGTAAATACCAAAATTTACTAATAGTGCAATAATTGTTTACGTAAATATTGCTGATTGTCTTGATGTTTACTAACTTGCTTATTATTAAATCTTCTATAACTATCAACTATTATTATCAAATAATAATAGCTAATTACATTTAAAATGCCTATATTTTATAATAGTACAAATTATAATGGGAGCAATATTTCGCCGATATATTTTTAGGATTTCATCGATCTAAAAATTGAGTTACATAGATTTTCACACTTTTATTATTGAATTGCTTATTAGATAATTTTTTAAGAGAATAAAGATAATAAATTGAGATTTCAAAGATAAAAAAATAATATTTCATAGATAATTCTAAAAATATCAATAAAAAGACGCAAAAAACATGATTTTATAAAAAATATAGAATATAAATCTATTTTGTGCTCAATGGATTTTTCAAGCCGTTTCTTGGACGACCAACGGGTCTTTTAACAGCTTGAGTTGATGATGATGATATTGAGGACAGTGTTGCTGCTTTTTTTGAAGCTGAAGTTGTCTTTACTTTTTTGGATGGTTGTGGTTGAGTCAAAGGTAACTCTTCGGCTACTCGCTTCTTTCGCTTTTTTGTTACATTACTAGTTGAAGCCATTTCCCCACGAGCTAAATCAATTTGAGAGTACGAAATAGTTGTGTTGAAAAAAGTCGTCCAGGTTTTTTTCTCTGTAAACATTTTGAAGAATTTTCATCCGTTCCTATCTTTAACTTCCTCATCTTCATTATCATCCTTATCTTCTTTATCTCCGTCTCTTACTGGGCTCAGTTCTTGTGAGTTTTTGGTAATCATAACAACTTCTTCATCTAACTTTTCGTAGGCCGCGTTGTCTCGAAGAAATTTATCAATGTCTATTTTCAGTTTTAATTAGGGAATAAAGGAAGTTAAGAAAGAATTTATTTTTAGATGATGGTCAGGGATTAATAAATTTAATTAAGTTAAATTGAAAAGTTAGTTTAACCATTTCAATTAAAACGTGAATATTGTTCATAATTCGAATCAAAACTTAATCTATGAGTTATTGTTTTTTAATTAATTATAGATATAAATTTAATCGAAAATATATAATTATTTGGTATTTCATAGATAGTTATAAAAAATTATTTGGATATCTATGTAATATTATTTTTTAGATCTATGAAATCCTAAAAATAGATCGGCGAAATCTTTTTCTCAATTTTAATTACTTTGCATTTTACTCTGAACTGCAAAAAAATCTTTTTTAATGCATCTTCTTTTATACATTAACAAAATGTTTAACATATCATTATATTTGCCTTTATTATAAACCGTATTATTATTATTATTATTATTATTATTATTATTATTATTATTATTATTATTATTATTATTATTATTATTATTATTATTATTATTATTATTATTATTATTATTATTATTATTATTATTATTATTATTATTATTATTATTATTATATTATTATTATTATTATTATTATTATTATTATTATTATTATTATTATTATTATTATTATTATTATTATTATTATTATTATTATTATTATTATTATTATTATTATTATTATTATTATATTATTATTATTATTATTATTATTATTATTATTATTATTATTATTATTATTATTATTATTATTATTATTATTATTAGTGATCGTGGCAATGCAGATTATTGGCTAGCTCATTCATGGTTTAAACAAGATCCCCAGACTATTTATGAAATGGAACATCAAACAATTTCGTCTACCCCTTTAGTTGACTTTGTAAACGCAAATTTGTGATAAAGAAAACAAATCCAAGAACTATATGAAAACATTTATTTTATTTGTTTGACAATTACTACTTTAGTAAACGCCTAAATATAATGTAGTTTTGAATTAGTAAGCAATGTCAGGTTTAAATATTTGGAGAAGCCCACATAGTAAAACAATAAATTCACATATATTTATTTTATTTATTTTGAAAGTAAAATTTCTTTGAAAATCTTTCTTTCAAATTCATCAATTAAAACATCTAAAATTCATTTTTAATTATCAAAATCGTAAAAAATAATTTTAAAATATGGCTTGAATATTTTATCAAATTGAGATAAAAAAAACTAGGAAAGAAGATTAATGTTATCACCGATTCCGTTCAGATGGGGATAGAATGGGGATAGTTACGTTTGAAAAGTAACTCTTATTACAATAGCTACGTTACCCTGATATCAGAGTGTCGGCTAAAGTCTTAGCTTGAGTACTCTAGTTTGATATTAAACTTTATCAAACGTTCCTGAATTTCTGTCAAATCTATTCATAAACTCATACTTCTTTTTATAAACAAAGTACGACTGTTAAAAACATCCTTTTACATAACTACAGTGATATTAATAAACAAAATCTAGATTTATTTGTTTTAAAACTCGTATGTGCATAAATAATAATGAATAAAATTTAGATATACTGAATATTTAAAATTTCGATACTTATAAATTTCGACACCCTATAATAGACGGTTTCATAAAATATCACCATTTAACTGGTTTGAACAAGCATAAAGTGTTTCTCACACTACGATTATACGATTTGCAATTTGTGTTGTCAATCGACAATTCTGCACACCAACTATAAATTTATTTTACACATACTTTAAGTGATCAAAATTCTGTATGTTTTCAAATACAGTAAAACCTCCATATAAAGTACACCCTATTTGCACCCTATGTGTACTTCTTAAAGTTAAGTACACTTATACCTTTAAGAGAGGTGTACTTTATAAAGGGGTTTTACTGTACTGTATGTTGTAAATGCTAAAATCTTTTTCACGAAAATTCCTAGTTTTACCGAATAATTTTTTTTCTCCAGATTTTCAAATCAACAATACAGTTGATATTGAAAAGTTTTCTAATTTTCAATTACTAAAAACATTCAACAAATTTTTATAAAAATAATTGTGGAAGAAATATAAAAAACAACATTTTGACATAATTTTCATATTTTCATCAAAGTCTAAAAAATGCAAAAGTTCTGATAGTTGTTTATATTTTCTAAAAATAATTAATAAAGTCAATAAGAAACAGAAAATTCAATATTCAATCAATAGCAGCACAACATTTGTTTTAATTGTCGTTTTCAAAATTAAAAAAATCCAATTTGAAGTTTGATAAAGTTCTGATGAGCGTGGTATATATCAAAGAACTTTCCTTCAATTGTTCTTCAGATATGCATATAAAAAAAACTTTTACAAAAATTCAATCTACCAAACACTTGGAGGCTCATCACGGAAAAACAAAAGAAGGAGTGTTCCGACGTCTTAAAATATCAGATATATCAGCCTCCATGTTGATGTTTGGAACATTGAGAATTATTTTTTCTTGATTGTCTGTTTGGATTAATTCAGTCGTCATGGTTGTCTGATAAGCATATGTTGAAACTGGAGGTGGCGGAGTTACTGGAGCAGAAATATTTATTGCACTCATTACTCTTTGTGGTTCTCTCATGTCACAGAATTCAGGACTCGACAAAAATTCCGGACTAGGAGTGTACATGGAGGAATTGAGCGAAGGAGGTGAACTCAATGCTGGTATGAATGATGCGCTACACTGATTGATATTGGTCGTAAACTGAGCATAACTTGAGCATTCACAAATCTGTGGTTTCTCACCAGGAGAAACAGTCTGCTCAGTTTCTTCAACACTAAGATTTTTCGTAAAATGTGGATGTTTCATGGAATCTTTTCTGTCGAATTTTGAATCTGGAGAAAGATGAGTTTTCTTTGAAACTTTTGTTGATTGAGATCGAAATACTTTTTGTTTTAAAAAACTGTTTACGTTACTGGTTTTTTCTTTTTCTGAAATTTGAGGTATTTGAGATGTTGAAAAACTGCTGGAACGTAGAAGTTTCCCTGAGCAAGTCGGGTGAAGTGTTTGACATTGTGTTTGATTTTCTGACGGTTGGCTGGATTTTTGATAGACAACTGGGCCAGTTGAAGAATTGTAAACAGAATGAGTTGGACAGGCATCCGATCGAAAGTGAGACGATCTTTGGTTATTTATAGAACAGGAAGCTATTCGTGATAACAACAGTAGAATTCTGTCTAACTTAGAATCCATTTTTATGGACTGACTTTCTAATCTATTGAGCCTGGAAAGAACTGTTAGTCTTGTTCGATCTCTTTTATCTTGACATGATCTCAAAAACGGTTTCCCGATGGATTGGTCCATTCTTAAAGAATATAATGAAAACATTACCAAATTAAAACAGTTGTTTTTTTGTAATTAAATTTCATGTAATGTCACAATCTCAAAATCAAACACTTTCGAGAGAGTTTGCCAAATAAATATTCGAAAAGACATTATAAATCAACCAACCTCTATTGGATAGGTAGAACAAACATTCAATGAAGTTTTAAAGTAACCAGAATTCAGAATCTGATTATGCAGGCAACAAACAGCATCAAATATGAGAAAAAGGTTATAGTCACTGGGCTCAATCCTGGACGGGATTGAATTTCTTACATGATACCGACGGGAGTCAGATAAGCTAAAAACTAGTCTTTTTATAACTTAATTTTATTCAATTGGCTATTCGAAAACCAAAAACCATTTGAAATCTATTTGAGTAAATTGAAAATAAAACTAGTAGAGAAAGGCAAAGTAAGGATAAAAAGTAAAATTATATAAAGAAAGAAAATGATTGGAATGATAAATCTAAATGTACAAGATTGAACGACTAGAAATATTACAAATGAAAATAAAAGAAAAGAAAAGAATTAATGATAAAGATTAGAGACTTGTGGAAATAAGATAAGCTGAACAAAGGAAATTGAAATTTAGAAACTAAAACAAAATTATATATTTTCTTTTCCTAATTCATTTGCCAATTCATATTTATTTACAAACATAATTGATGGAAAACGTGGAAAAAGTTTAGAAAAAAATGAATGAAAGTTCGCATTTAAACAAAGTTTTTGACGAATAAAATGCCTTCAAAAATTTGGGATAATTCATTTTTCACTGAAGTGATTTTATCGGACCAAATCAATCAACCCGAGGTCCATGTCATCTGGTTCGTTGGAAACGAAATCAACTGAAAGATATTGTTGGCAAGCAAGATAGTTGATAATCTAGCAATGGCCGCCGCCGAACTTCCAAAACATAATCTTATAATTATAAATATTCAAACAACTGAAAACTTAGATAAGAAAATCCATTAGGACCAGTTTTAGATCAAATGGGAAAAGATAGTAATAAACTGAAAATAATAATGAAATGAGTTTTGTTTTACTGATTCAATTGCCTTGTTTAGTTCAACAAAGTATTAGAAAATTAAAAATAAACAAAAAATTTTCTACTAATTGGATATTTAATTTAATACATAGATATTTATTTTCATAATAATAATAATAATAATAATAATAATAATAATAATAATAATAATAATAATAATAATAATAATAATAATAATAATAATAATAATAATAATAATAATAATAATAATAATAATAATAATAATAATAATAATAATAATAATAATAATAATAATAATAATAATAATAATAATAATAATAATAATAATAATAATAATAATAATGATAATGATAATGATAATGATAATGATAATGATAATAATAATAATAATAATAATAATAATAATAATAATAATAATAATAATAATAATAATAATAATAATAATAATAATAATAATAATAATAATAATAATAATAATAATAATAATGATAATGATAATGATAATGATAATGATAATGATAATGATAATGATAATGATAATGATGATAATAATAATAATAATAATAACAATAAAAATAATAAATTAAATAAATTTCAAAGTGTTATCTAAGGGTTTCAAAAACTATTAGGAGCGTATTACTTGTGAAGCCTTGGTGATAAAATACTTTTACCCTTTCGCCTCGACTTTCGGCTGATAACACTAAGCTAAATTTATTTTTTGGAACTTGATAATATTGACCTAAATATGAAATATTCTTATTTTTGTAAAGGTGAATATCCTAGAAGAATGAAACACCGAAACTAAACTCCTTGAAAATATCCCAGCAGTAATATGATGAAAGTTTCTGGATGTATTGTTTTAATAGGGGTTAAATCAAAATTCGAGACAGATTTTGACGCATTTTTTCCCATTTATACTACTTACAAGAGTAAAAGATTAAATTTATTTTTTCTTATAGCTGTGCAATAAGTAACAATAATAAATAAATAATACCTTATGTAATTGTTTTGCGAAGATGAAAAGAGAATATAAAAGATCTATATTCAAAGCCTAAACGAAAATTCCTTAAACATGAGTGAATGTTATTCTTTAAAGAAAAATCTTTGAATTTCTAATTAAGCGATTTCCAATTACTGCCTTTAGGATAAATGTGTTTTCTGAAATGAGCAGTGCAAAAAAATTTGAAATAACATTTTAACAAAAATAATTTTCAGAAGGAAAACACAAACACTACGCAATAAAGACAGAAACAAAATTAAACAATTAATTTCATTTAGCAGTTGTTATAAATTATAAAATGTGACTGCACACACACACACACATATATATATATAGATATATATAATTTATCATATAAAAATTCAAAAGCTACCTTCTCTGTAGTTCCTTGATCCTGACCATCATATTCAAATGACCTTGAGAGTACTGTTCAATGACATCTCTAACATCATAAGGCTTACGAGCTTGCTAGGAAATTTTTGAAATTCATACATAAAAATATTATTATTTGAATTGCCAAATCAATAATATATATATTTTTAAAAAAAAAAATTTTTTTTGTTTTTTTTTCCCATGATTAATAACAATCGATTGCAAATTCTTTGATTTTATGGAGAATTTATTCGAACAGAATCGATATATTGTTTGGGAAATTTTTGTTTTTAGAAGATTTCAATAGAAATTATTGAATGGCTGAAAACAGTTTTGTTTTATTGAATGAGATTTTTTTTCCGATAAAATAATTTTTGTTTATTTTATGAATTGAGATGATGTTTTTTGTTGAGGAAAAAAGTCTTGTAATTTTATTTCAATTTGATTTTCAGATTTCAAGATTTTTCAAGACAAAATAAAATATACTCACATAAATTCAAAGAAATAGGAATAAATGACAAAGAGTAAAATTTGCTCTGAATTATTTTCATAAACTTAGTGAGTATAGGCTCCTTATCCATTCCTACTCAGGTCCTCAGGCTGGCAAAGGGGTCGAACATTCCTATAGTACTGCGACGTAAGAGGTTATAAATTAACTTCTACGTATCTCACACTAAATCTTCTTTATTTTACCACTTTTTCAATATCTTAGATCCTAAAATTGTATAGGAGCTGACAACATAACCAAATTTTAATGAAAAAAAATTCGATTTCATATAAAAAATATAAAACTTTCATCCTGTCAAATTCAGCAGTAATATCAATATGGCTCGTTCGGAATGGTCCTTAACTTTTCACGGTTTAATTAAAATTTCTCCAAAATCGTTTAACGAGAAAATCCAAAATCAAGTTTTAAACAAATTTCAACATAATTTGTAAATAAAATAAACTATTGTTTTTAAATTGATTTTATATTTCATAAAAAATATTAAAATTTATTTTTGATTTTTTATTTAAATAATTTTCTAAAAATTTCCCATTTGCGAAAATTTCGAATTAATCATGAAGTCAACAGTTTATCATTTTCTGATTTGTTGTCTGCCAAGTTGGCAGTGCCAATATTATTTTAATTAATTGAGTAATATTTTATTTTCATGTTGTTTCATGTTTCTTTAAATAGAAAAAAGTAAAATTTTTTTTATAAAAACAAATTAATATTAATTCCCTAAACAAGTTGTCGAAAATTTGTGATAAATAGAAAATATTGAGATATAATAGATAACTAAATGTATTTAATTCTCTTTAAATTTACTTTGTTTAAGTGTGAAGTTTCTAAATCTTTGTATTTTAGCATTTTTGATATTTATTATTTTTAAATTTGACATTACACACACACACGAGAAATTTGGATATTATATTGAAAATAAAATTATTAGTATAAATTATAAAACCAAAAACTTATACAATTTTTTTAAAAAAAATCTTTGAAATTAAATTTTAGTTATTGACAAATTATCAATATATTTAAATAATTAAATAAATTTGGGAACTATTTAATTAAAAGAAATCGCCAATAAAACACTCTTTGTGCGATATTTTTCGACAGTTAAATTGTCATCTTTAAGCACAAAAAACCAACTAAAAATATTATGAATTAATTTATATTTTAAAAATTTTATTTTTTATGTTAATTTAATATTTTAATAAATAATACTTTTAAAAAATATATTTAAATACTTAAAATAATTAAAAAAATTTTTTTATATAAATATTATAATTTTCATCTATATTATAATTTTAAAATAATGTAATATTTTATAAATTAAATTAAATTATTTTAATAATATTAAAATTTAAATTTTTTTTAAAACAATACTTAAACATCAATTTATCACGATTTATAAAAAAAGCAAAACATTTTAATATTATTAAAATTATTTAATTTAAAATTATTTACCAGTAACCAAAACCAATTGAGAATCTTTCTATGTAAATAATTCCAAAAATCTGATTTCTCGGTAAAATAAAATAAAACTTTTATAACAACAAATTATTAAAAATACAAAGATTTAATTCTACACTATGCATTAATTGTTTCATTAAATTTAACTTATACATTGCATTATTTCGATTTACGTAAAATTATATTTTAATTACCATAGTAATTAATAAGAAATATTCTGTTTTATTTTTATTTGTTAAAGGTAAAATTTCTCAATTCCCAATCTGTTAAAACAAATAAATTTTATTTTAAAGACTTTATGAAAAAAATATTAATGAACATCTCTTAATAACTCATTTAAACAAAACAGACTTCCATGTTTGTGTCATTTGAGGATTTCAAACTGAGCTTTCGTGTTTATTAAAGTTTGTGTGATTCATTCAATTAGAACAAATTTTTAATTTGTGGAAAAATTACGAAAATTTGCAAACTCTTCATTTTGCATAGCCTTTCAACCAGACGGAAATTAATTTTTTTCAATAAATAAATTTTTACTAATTTTGAGAATTAAATTTAAAATTCACTTGGAGTTTTTGTTTTGTCTGACTAAAGAAATTAGTTAGTGAAAATTTTCATTTGTTTTTTATTTTAACCATTTATAAAATTGAAATGTTAGTAATTAACACTTCTTTAGTAGAGTGCTTTCTCTTTGTTATTTTCTTGTAATGTTTTCATTTTCTTAAACTTTATGCGCATTTTTTTATACTCAAATTTATAATCGCATTACAAATAAAAATAAGGGCATTATAAAAAATAACAAAATCTTCAAACTAGATATAAATTTATCTTTATTAAAAAATGCATACAAACTTTCAAAATGTGGATATGTTCAGATTAATAACAACTTTTAATTATTTATTATAAACAGGGGTGGACTGCAAAATTTTGAACAACCGGGTATAAAATATGTAATATATATAATAAAACAAAACATTTATTGCACAAAATAACTAAACAAAACATTTATTGTATGTGCCGAGGCTTCACAACTTGTGACTCACTCACAAGCCTGAGCCAAGCCCTTCACATTTTACGAACGCACATGATATGTTTGCAAGTGTGTGGCACATCTGCGATAAGTGCATATTTTGCATATACATACTATTAAAATGGCTTTTTTGGTTTTAGGGGTAATTTAACAAGCGGCTCACCGAGTATCAAAAATTTTATTAACCGGCTCTAGCGACCCCTGATTATAAATATAAATATAAATTATAAATATAAATTATAAATATAAATTATAAATATAAATTATAAATATAAATTATAAATATAAATTATAAATATAAATTATAAATATAAATTATAAATATAAATTATAAATATAAATTATAAATATAAATTATAAATATAAATTATAAATATAAATTATAAATATATATTATAAATTTTAGTTTAAAATTAAGTTAATTTACATTTTAAGAAATAAATCCATAAAATCTCATATTTGTATTACTAAAAACTTGAATAGTAATAAAAATAACTGATTCATAAATTTCGATGGATTTTCATTATTTTCAGTTATTCTTTATGTTATCAAATCGAATTTACACACCAAATTGTATTAGCGAGTAACAACGACAAAACCAACGCTGCATGCAAATCTCACTGAAAGAAATTTAATTTTGTTTCACCTATAATCTGTTAGTTTTTTATATTTCATTTATTTTTAATATGGCTTTATATCAAAATTTATTTTCCTAATCAACATAAACTTTGTATTTATAACATATGATAAAAGCATTGCTGAATATTTGTGTTACTTTAGAAAATTAATTTTTGACTTATACCCATAAATGAAATATCAAAATTTATAAAGTGAAATCTATTGAATTTTGAGCCTTAAAACTTGTTTAAATTATACTGAGTTAAAGAAACATTATTATTATTAAGATATAAAAATTTCAAATTTTTTTTAAATTTGAGTTTTAAAAATTTAAATTTTAAAAAAAAATAAATCAGTTTTATATATTTAGGATGGGTGTTTTCTTATAATAATAAAAATAATAACAATAATTATAATTATTATTGTTATATTTAAAGTAACAATATATTAAAAGAAATAAATACAAAAAGAAAGGTGTAAAATAATTTTCATGTTATTTTTCTATAATTAAAATTCCTTAATAACTGCAAATTTAAATACGTCTTACTTGAAATCGCCTTTCTGCTAGAAAGAATTGCATCCGTCTAATGACTCTAATGGCCAATTTATGGTCTTCTGTCAGTCTGCAATAAATATTTTCATTATTCACATTCTAATAAATTATTTTTACTATTATAAAATTGTCTAATATCTCGTAAATTTTGCTGCTAAATTTTATCAAAATACGTAAAGTAAGATTTTCTATTTTTTTTATAAATAGGATTTTTAAAGTATATATATATATATATAAGTTTTGTAATTACAGTGCAGATTATTTAAATTAAAATTAATTATAAATGTACTCCAATGGCTTCCTGAGAGCTGTACATTCACTGTCTGATTCTTCGGTATCTTCCTGATGAGAAATAGTTCTTTTTCTTCGTCTAGGCCTAACGGCCGAAAACGAAGCTCTAACATAACCAATTCCACCTGATAAAGAAAAAATATAATAATAAAACCACAAATAAATTTACTTAATAATTAATTATTAATTTTAATAAAATATTTAAAATTAAACAATTTTTGAAAATATTTTTGAAAGCCAGAAATAATTGAAGCCTGGAATGGAAAAAGAGAAATGAAAGTAGTAAAAAAAATTATGATATCTGATCCGTTTACGATAATATAGCGTTAAATCTTTATCAGATTTCTGAAAGAAAATTCATCAAAATTGCTTCGACTATATCAAACTTGACACAGATCAAATAAGAAAATTATATTTTAGGCAAAAAACTTCATTTAAAATAGCAAACGAATTAATAATTCGCTGAATTCCACAGTGGAATTCCCACTGACTCTAAAATTCTCCTTCTCTGTCCATCAGTCCCTAGAAGTGACTGTACTTACTGATAACAAATATATATATATATATATATATATATATAAGGATATCTTATTGTGAAAAATGAATAGCTTTATTGAGAATAATTATTATTAGCGAAAAAGTCATTTAATTATCCATTTCATTATTACTATTATTAAAAAAATTAATTTAAACAAAAAATTCTAGAAAATAAAAACATTATTATTATTATTATTATTAATACAAAAACTTCTTTAATTTTCACAACTGATTACTTTTCATTTTAAATTACATTTATTAAAAAAACATTTGACTATGAATCAGTAAAGATATCGATGTTTTTTGATATTCACGAATTTTCGGCATAGCTTTTTTTTAATATACTATAAACCAATTCTGTATGAATTAGTGTCTATAACTGCATGAATATTAACAATTAAAAATTTATTTAAAATATTCTGTTATAAAAAAATATTTGTTATGTTACTAAAACATCGCAAGACTTGCATTAAAATAATAACTCCAAAAGAATATACATGTTCTTCAATAATGCTCATGAACTATTCTTGAGGTTTCCCATTGATTTAAGCGCCATTTCAAAAAAATCGTATGTCTTCATAAAGAAATTTCTCCATATTTTCCAGTCCAGTTATTAGATTCTCGTTTAGAATGTGGAATGTAGAGACTCAAAGGAGCTAATATGCAATGAAGTCATTTTCAAGAAGCTGATACAGAGATTTTCATAAACCAACCTCACATATTCTTGTTAGTTAAAAATCATTGAATTTGTATTGTTTCCTTACAAATACTAAACCATACAGATAACTTCATTCGTGTAATCCCCTTCTCCTCGGTTACATATTCTTTCAATTTTGCAATATTTTCCCAACTAACTTTTATAAGTCTCCATTTGCCAGGTCTATTAAATGTACTTAAATTTGGTCTTACTATTACAAAACCAAAATGAAACTTTTACATTACAGAATATTTATTGTATTCAAATTTCTTAAGTTCGTAACATTTGTTCAATATCTGATAATCAAATTATGAAAATTTGAGAAAAATTTAAGAAAATATTTTGTTTTATTCAAATGAATTTTAATTGCGCATTGGCATAAAATTATTATTTTTGTTTAAATTAAATTCCAATTACATTTTCAACATAATTTATATTTTTTTACACCAGTCACATTTTTATATTGGAATATTATTTTTCCTTTTAATACGACTTTTTAAAAATATTTTTAGATTTGTTGATGTCCTAATGAATTTTATTTACATTTTTCTTTTCCAAATAAATATACCAGAAATTTTCATAGTTATATTAATTTAATTAGTTAAATATTTATCAAATTAAATTTATATATTCAAATATTATAAAGTTTCGTTTTGTATTTTCATCTGTTCTGTTTAACTAGTAATTTGTTAGATATTTTACTTGATTTCTATTGGATAAAATTGTTATTTATCTTTTTATCTGTGTATCATAAATCTTATTAAAATTGTTAATTAAGAAATATTTTTTATTTTCTATTGTTTTTAAAATAAATTATATAAAAATTCAAAAGCTAACTTTCTAAGAAATGCGAAAAGAAAACTATTGTCAAACAAAAAAACATTTAGTTTATTTGGACACTTTTAATTTTTAACAGTATAAGTAAAGATTTTTAGTTTAATTAGCATTTTACATGCTATTCTATCGTTTAATCAAAAACATAATGATTTAAACAAACAAATAGTTATTTTCTCTATTAATCTCAGTTTCTCAGTTTAATCAAATAGTAGGTTTACCTAAAAAAATAATTACAATAAAAGAATAAAATCTAATCAGTATCAATTGAAAATTACTAAGTTATATTTTAACATTTCAATTAACAATTTCAAATTAAGAACACGAAAAACCAATTTTTTTACTTGAAAAATGCTGTTCCGAAAATTTGTGAATATCGATAAAACATTTGATTCATAGTCAAACCATAAGAAAATTCTTTAAGCCATTGAAAAATGAAAAAACAATCAGAGTTGGAAACTAAAAATCGTTCTTTCGAGAAATTCATCAAAACAAGTATATTATTGTTATAATTGTTATAATGAAATACGATTAAATAAACAATTGCTAATGCTTAAGTTTGCAACTAATTAAGTTATTTTTTTATTTTATAATATATATATTATTTTAAATGGTAAAAAATAATAATATTTATTATTAATTTAATTAATTTTTTAATTATAATATTTAATTATAATTTTTAATTTTAGTTATAATTAATTATTGTTTTAATTATTATTTAGATATTACTACTTTAAAAAGATAAAAAGTATAATTAGATTGAACAGATTGTTCAATTAACTAAATTAAATAAGTGAGGATTACTAAACTTTCATCCTAAAGGCATATTGCAATTTCAATACTACAACGCTCAGAAAATTGATACGTAATGAGACTCAATCGGGTCGTTGATGAAACAAATAGAAAAAAACATTTCATATGAAAACTGCCTGGATTATAATATGATAGTGTATATTATTTTAAAAAATCAACCATTTATAGGTTTTGTTATATCTTTTTGTGTTACCTTGACTTTCAATGTTGTTAAATTTCAATTTAACCCTTTCATGGACCGTGAAGTGCAACACTTTTCTGGTGGGACATGATAGATATGCGAGTCAATTTCTGTCTTACAAATAATTGCTAAGAATAATTCATTTCTTTAAGTTTGATGTTCTTAGAATTTCTTTTTCTTCAAAAATGCAGAAAATGTGGCATATTACAATCTTGAAACAACATTTTTAAAAGTGAGTCCGCGAAAGGTTTTATTTAATTTGATTATGTTAATTATATATTTTTTATTTATTGTTAAATATTTAATATTTTGTCACGATTAAGACCTGTTCAATTGTTTGTTTATGATTTATTAAACAATTAAAACAACATTGAAATACAATAAATTTCAAGCTCATAATAATAAATGAAAAACCCCTATGCGGTAATGTTTTTTTATAAAGCGGTTTCTTATAATATTTGTTATTATTATTATTATTATTATTATTATTATTATTTATTATTATTATTATTTAGAAAAGATAGTTTAAAACCAATGAAAACTTTATAAGTATATTATAAACATTTTATTACTATCCAATGCTTATCAGTCATTTAACCTGTAAATGAATTATTCATTTGTTTTAAAAAACATTTCTTATTATGAAATAAAAAATTTCATTTTCACTTCTTGTAAAGAGCCATTATTGTATTATTTTTCACCAAATATCTGAATGTTTTAATTAAATTAGAAGAAATTAATTAATTTTTTATTCAATTAATTAACCACGACGATAAAAAATTAACTAATTATAAATTTAACGAAATATTGTGAATCTGTTGTATAAATTATATTTTGGACTAATATTTATTAGTAAAATTTAATAAATACACAAATTTAATGATAATATAATCATTTTAATTCAGCATAATTTAAACAAATCTGACACTCTTTCTAGGTGTGAGCTTATACATTGTATATTATACAACAATTGCATAAAATTTCACAATTTTTTATCTTTTAATTTTTCATTTACTTTTCTATAGATTTTTCATTATTTTTCCAGTTTTCATAAATTTCGGTTTGATTTAGTATTTTTTATAATTTCATTAATTTCAAAAATTTCAATGAAATTTCACTAAATGTTAATATAACATTTCTTTTAAATGCTAAATCCTATTTATTAAATTAACTTGTGCTCTTAATAATGTTTAACTGAATAGGATTAATTTTTTGAGAAACTCAACATACCAGAAATAAACGAATTTGACTTGATTAATAAAACAATTAATTTATTCAATTATTTTGAACATTAGAATAATTCAATGGAAATATTTATAATTATTCTTACTGTGGATAAAAAATAATATTTATGTAAAATTCATTAAAATCTTTATTAATTGTATATATTTTTAAAATTATTGAAAAGATTTCTTAGTAAAAAGTTTTTGTTTAAATTTTCTGTGTAATTTGAAATTTATTTTATGTTCAACTCTCACCTATTTTCTTTTAATATTTCATTTATCTTCATTGTAATTATATATATATATATATATATATATATATATATATATATATATATATATATATATATATATATATATATATAAAATAAAATAAAATATTTACTGTCTTATAAAACACAAATCTTTCGGTACTGCTCACTACTTATCAAAATTTGGTCTCATTTGATAAAATCTTAGTCTAAAGTTTCCAAAACAAATGCATATTTTCACAATATTTACTTTAATTAATAAAAGTTGACAAAAATATTACTTGTTGCTGTACAACTCAGTGATCGAAAAGCAGGTCTCAGTGGTAATGGAATAAAATTGGGTGGCGCTGATTCTTGTTCTTTGCTTGTTTCACCTTGTGACGAGGTTCCTTGTCCATTTTTATCATTATTACTGGAGGTATCTTGACCCGCTCCACCACCATTACTTGAGTTGTTTGAAAATGGAAAGAACAATGTCGACGGTCTTTGTCGCCTAATTGAATTGCTTGCGCGCCTGGCCATTCGTTTAAAACTGGCATTACGCATTTCGGAAAAGAAGTGAGAATATCTTCGACCACTGTTACCATTTTGATGATGATGTTGCGGATTGTGGCAATGGGAATGGAGTTGAGTGTAAATTTTCCAAGTTGAATGCAAGTTGCTGTCTGGAGAAACAGCATAACAACGCCATAAGCACTGATAATAATATTTTAAAGTAATCTTAAAAAATCAAATATTAATAATTATTCATTAAAAATTTTTTATAAATCATTAATATATAAATAATTATGATAAATTATTATTTATATAATGATTCTTCAAAAATTATTTATTTGGCTAATATTTTTCATTAAAATTACATTTTTAAAAAATTTTTAAAAATATTTTAAATCTTTAATTGTTAATAATATTTTTATTTAAATAACGTTTCGTATTTATTATGAATTACAGGTAATTTATTATTAATTTTTAAATGAATAATAATAAATTGAAATAATTGCAGGACTCTAAGTTATTTGCATTATATCATAATTTGGCTATCGGGAGAACAAGTGCTTTTCTTTAATTGATTGTAAATAAATTTCTCAACAACACCTTCCTATCAAAATTTATGTCGATTTATTAAAATTTGTTTTCGTTTCTTCGCATTAAAAAATTTCCAAAATGATCTAATAAAATCAAAAACATCAAAAGAACATCAAAACTTCAATATTTTCACACAGGAAATATTTATTATTAAATAATTGGATAGACATACAAAATAGAAAATGTCACTTGAATCTCAAATTTGTTTGTTTACAGTAAATAAATAATTAGATAATTTGCTTGAGTCAAAATAACATGTTAAATTTATTGAAGAATAATAATAAAAATACTAACAATAATAATAATAATAATAATAATAATAATAATAATAATAATAATAATAATAATAATAATAATAATAATAATAATAATAATAATAATAATAATAATAATAATAATAATAATAATAATAATAATAATAATAATAATAATAATAATAATAATAATAATAATAATAATAATAATAATAATAATAATAATAATAATAATAATAATAATAATAAATAATAATAATAATAATAATAATAATAATAATAATAATAAATAATAATAAAAAAATAAAAAAAAAAAATAATAATAATAATAATAAAATAATTAATAATAATAATAATAATAATAATAATAATAATAATAATAATAATAATAATAATAATAATAATAATAATAATAATAATAATAAATAATAATAATAATAATAATAATAATAATAATAATATAATAATAATAATAATAATAATAATAATAATAATAATAATAATAATAATAATAATAATATAATAATAATAATAATAATAATAATAATAATATAATAATAATAATAATAATAATAATAATAATAATAATATAATAATAATAATAATAATAATAATATAATAATAATAATAATAATAATAATAATAATAATAATAAATAATAATAATAATAAAATAATAATAATAATAATAATAATAATAATATAATAATAATAATAATAATAATAATAATAATAATAATAATAATAATAATAATAATAATAATAATAATAATAATAATAATAATAATAATAATAATAATAATAATAATAATAATAATAATAATAATAATAATAATAATAATAATAATAATAATAATAATAATAATAATAATAATAATGATTTTCTAGCAATTCTAATAAGAAAAATAAATTACTAAATGTCTTATTAAAAAAGTTCAATTTTTTAATATTTTCTTATAATGACCTGCATTACTAGAATAGAAAAAATAATTTTGTTTACTTCTACGCTTTGAAATTTGCTCATTCAATTTCCTGATATCTAGATAAACAAAACAATCGCATAAAACCTCACATTGCAATTTCTGTTGCACCTGTAACATTTATCTCTAATTTAGTAATTTTGACTTTTATTATATATTTCGTGTATATCTCCTTGTTAAGCACTTTCAAGTAAAAATAACTTTCTTGCGTCTTTTGATTTTCATATTTATCTATAAATTAACGTAAACGTGACACTTTATGCGGTAGAAAGATTTCAAAAATTTGCATAATAAATAATTTCAGAATGAACAAATAAATATAATATTCAATTTCGACAATAAAATTTCTTTCCATTAGTTAAATAAAAAAAATAATTATTATGAAACTAAAAATTGTTCAAAATAATTATGTTAACAAAATAAGAATGATAACAATTAATATGGAATATAATTATATTCATTTAATTATAATTATTGTAATTACTCTAATTACTTTTTAACAATAGTTTCTAACAAAAAATTAATTTAATTTTTTTTTCATTTACCGATATTTCTAACAAAATATATTTGCAATTTTTTCTGACTATTTTGTATTATTGAAAAACGTTTGATTCTTCAATAATATCTTATTATTTCAAAAACAAAATTATTTAGTTTTAATAACTAAAAAGTAATTACTATTAATTTCATAATAATAATAATAATTATACTTGTGCATCATTGTTTATTATTATTATTATTATTGTTATTATTACTATTATTATTATTATTATTATTATTATTATTATTATTATTATTATTATTATTATTATTATTATTATTATTATTATTATTATTTTTAAAATCTAAATAATAATTATACTTGTGCATCATTGTTTATTATTATTATTATTATTATTGTTATTATTATTATTATTATTATTGTTATTATTATTATTATTATTATTATTATTATTATTATTATTATTATTATTATTATTATTATTATTATTATTATTATTATTATTATTATTATTATTATTATTATTATTATTTTTAAAATCTAAATTTCGATATTCAATAATTTATAAAAACAATAAATTAATTTCGTCCTTTAAGAAAAATTCTGAAATAATAATTTTAAGATTAATTAAATTCATAATTTTACGTTTATTAAAATATTTATTAAAACAACATTTCATATAAAACTAGGACAATTCAATAATGCATTTCACATTCTGAGCTATGTCAACATACTGAAATCATGCATATGATATTTAATATATAATGTAATTTTAATCATACATAATTATATTAAATTCCTTGTTATATTTGTTTCACAATTAATTTTGAATTTAATTATAAAAATTTTCTTATTTATTATTTTATGTCAATTGGAGGAAATAGTAAATCAAAAACGGACATGTTGATATGACTATGGCACGAAACGGCTGGGGGGAAGTTGGCACTGACATTTGGATTTACTGATCTGTGTATTTACAGAGAGACTGAATCCAGATTAAAGACAAAATTTTGTTTTATTAAATCGTTTAATATTTATGAAAAAGGGAAAAAACTTTATATTTAATTTTGGACATGGGGGTTTAGGGAATACCATCAATACTGGAAACGAGTTTCATGAAAAGGAAGTTGGAATAATTTTTCAAGAAATATTTATTGGGTTAATCATTAAAATGAGATACTGTTTAATTGAAATTACCCGTTTGATGTTATTTCACTAAGTGCAATTGTGAATTGGAAGGACTTTTTTATGAAGTTCTTTAGTTTAAGCTATTATTCCATAACAAAACCCGAGTTGAGTAAAGCCTATTTATCAATATCAGCTAAAAATGTTTAAGTAGAGTTTATTTGTGTTTTAGTTATGGTGGTGATATCATATGTAGAAAAAATATTGCCAAGACCTCATATATAGATGATAATTTTTGAGGAAAATTCTAAAGAAGATTCTAGTAGAAAATTAAAGAAAAGCGTTATAAATTGAACATAAAAAATTTCAATGGATAAAATGCAAATTAGGATTCAGTTAGTTTCAATGACAGTCTTCTTATTAGACACATTGATAGATATAAAAACATAAGCTCAATTGAATATGACTTATAAGTGAAGCGATGAGTCATTGATCTGATTGAAGGTGAGTCAGACTACATTACGATGCGTCATACTTGTTGTTATGATTCATGTTTTTGGTTTGACAGTTTGTCAATCACGTCATTTCAAAATCAAAAATTTCTTTTTTTGCTAAAGAATTAAAATAATTGATGTTGTAAATAAAAACAGATGATAAATAAAAAGTGAGTGAGTTACAAACAATAAAAGTTTCGGCTCTTCCGAATTATATTTTAATTGATTAAAAACCTTTTTGTGATTATATACTGATTAAGTTTTAATTAATTCTAATATCAACAAAAATAAATTTTAAACAACTGCCAGATGTATTTTAAACACACCCAGGAAATCTTCATTAATATTGTTTGGGTTTTTTTCTAATTCATTTGAAATAAGATTCTGTGTCTTCTCAAATTTCAATTATCTTTTACGTTTTGGCTGTGATTTCGGGGCAAAGAGAAATCTCATGGCATATCTTCCCCGGGATGCATTATCAAAGAAACTTGTGAGCCAGTGGTAAAAATATCCAGTTTCGTCACTGATTTATTCATGCTTTTAGATTAATTTCAACTGAAAGAAAACTCTCAAATTTTTTTTCATGTTTTTATTACGCTGAAACACTTTTAATGAGTTTATACACAAGATTTGCGAAAATAATTTTCCGATGTCGTTTCTAGCGGGATTGAGAATCTGATAAATGAAGATTTTTCAGTTTTTCAAGTCGATTTTAATATTTTCTTTCATATTATTTTTGAAGATGTTATAAAAAAATCTCGCTTTAAAGTATATTATGACTTTTCTACTAACAAAAGATTTTAATAGCTTCTATTGGCTAATTAATGAGTAAGCGATAATGAGTAATTAGAAACTAATCAACCAATGATTAATGATAAAAATAAAAGTTATTCTTTTAGTTTTTTTATAAGTTATGTAATATTTATATTTTTTGCTGATTATTGAATTTACGTTTTTAAATTATTTACATATTATGTTTTAAAAAATACTGTTTTAAAGTAAAAATTTCGATTTTTATATTAAAATGCGAAACTATTCTGCAAACAAAGCACAAAAAAATTTTGAAACAAAAACATCTGAAAAACTCAAGTTGGTTTTAAAATTTTTGTTTAAACGTTTTTTTAAAACCAATCATTAAAACAAAAAAATTCTCCAGATTGTGGTTTTTAAAGTCACACGAAAATAAAAGTGCATATATGGTACTGATATTTATATATGGAAAGTTTATATGAATAACGGAGTGTCATTATTTATAGTAAAAAATTGTAAAAATGTGTTAAAAATCTGATTAAGTAACTTAATATTTTAATTATTTTAATTGTTTTAGATTTTTTTTCAGAACAAAATTAAAACAAATAAAAATGTAAAATTAGCATAATCAAATTAAAATA
Source organism: Schmidtea mediterranea (assembly GCA_022537955.1). Lineage (NCBI taxonomy): Eukaryota > Metazoa > Platyhelminthes > Tricladida > Dugesiidae > Schmidtea > Schmidtea mediterranea. The sequence goes on from CM039682.1 coordinate 39,150,540, forward strand.
AACTATTAAATTAATGATCCCAATAAAATGTTGAAAATAATAAAACAACAATTAAAGGTTTTTGTTTCACTGAAATAGAATGTTAAGTAAAAAATAAAAAATAAATAAATTTAAACAAATTTTAATAAAGATTGTGTCTGTGAAATATTTTAAAAACTCTAAGCGATAGATAATGGCTTGAATTAATTTTTAAAATAAACATTTAGAATAAAATATGAGTTTCTGTATAAAATCAGTTTGAATATAATATTTTTTTTAGAAAACGTGTAAATATTTCATACAAATTGTTAATTTATTCATATGTATGCAATTAAAATTATTTTTATAATATAGATACAATAAAGATCAGAATCACTAAGAAAAAATAACTAAAAAAAATACTTTTGAAAGACTATTGAAATATATATTTTCAGAATCCGAATAAATAGCAGCATAAAAGTTGCGTAAAATATAAGCCATGAATTGCTATGGATTGGTTTTAATTTAATAAATATTTTTAAAACTATTGTTTTCTTCAAAAAAATAATTAATTTAATATAAATAATGAAAAAATAAATGTACGGAAAATTCCTGCCAGTGGATAATTTCAGATAAAAGACATTTTTAGACATTTTGACGCATTGTTTACAATTATTACATTTAACATTAACATTTATTAATTATTACGATTATTATTATTATTATTATTATTATTATTATTATTATTATTATTATATTTATATTTATTATTATTATTATCTCCCCATCTATTTTACACTCATTAGTAAAATTACACTCTAAAATATGACGTTCTAAAAGATATGACGTTCTAAGGAATCTAAATAAATTTATCAACAATATTTTATCATTATTAATAAAAATGATTTTGAACACCCATTCTTCATCAATAACTTAATTAATTTATTAATACTTTCTACTGAATTTAGAAAAAAATGTTGTGAGTTATAACGATGAGCTTAAATTTGAGTTGATATTGCAATACTCGAAAGGTCTTACAGATAATAAGACAAAAATAAGCACGTTAAATTATAAGGTCATGTTTAATTCGTTTTAAATAAGTCTAAAACTCCGGTTGGATTGTGTTTTGATTTCGTTTATGAATTTGCATGTTACTGGTGTACTGCCTCATACATTGGGGAGACTTCTCATCATCTCTGTACTCGAGTGATTACAATGAGACAAATAGGCATGTCTGATTTTCAAATTTTAATAATTATTAAAAAAGTGTAATATCAGATCCGAAAATGAGTGTGCAAAATGCTGTTAACAGGTGTGTTTTGAATGTTTTTAAATATTTTGGATGGAAAATTGAGTACATAAATATTGCTGTTGTAGTTTTCAAATGTGTTGAATGGTTAAGTTATTAACATATTCCTCGTTTAACATGGAAGATAGTTTTTGCTTGATCGCCGTTATAATCAGGGGAGGCGCAAACTGCTTTAACAACTAACAATACATGTATTATATAATTTTAAATCAAGTAATTTTTAATAACAATTATATTTATAACATTAATCGTAATATAATTTCATCCTAAGTGAAAATAAAGGCTATAAAAATTTCGTATATCTAAAGTTAAACGAAAAATCAAGCAAATGTAAAATTTTATTTCTTAGTGTTCTATACATTAATTTTATAAATATGCAATATTCCTCTACGTGCTTTTGCTGCCACAAAATCGTTAATTATTTTGTTGATATTCATTTTATGTTTTTGTTTTTCATGTACATGTGTTTTATTCATAATAATTTTTAAAATTCGTCTCAACGTTGGCGCCCCATCCTAGTATGTGCCCCAATGCGATGCTTAATATGCTTACCTCTTTGCACCGCCCCTGGTTGTAATGTAATGTAAGCATTATGCAATGTATTTTTTTGATTTTGTCTTTATTATTATTTAATTGTAATTTAAAAAAATCAATCAATACACCATAATAAGTTTCTATACAACTTACAATGGTAAAAAAAATAGAGATAACAATAAATAAATAAACGAATACCCAAAGTAGCAAAATTCGAAGACCAAAAATAGAAAAGAAAAATATTTTAATTTATAGATATCCTAATCCAATTGTCCCATTGACTTCAAGTTAATATTTTTTGTTTTAAGTATTATTATTGTCATTAATAATAATTTGTTAGCATTGTTATTTGTTTACGTAATAACAAAAACATTCACCCTGACTGTTTCGTAATTTTTTTAAAGGAGACTCTGTTGAGCCCTACAAATTTCTAGAGGGAACCTATTTTTTACTTAAGAGATAAGAATTAAATAAATAGCTAACAACATTCGTATTAAACGAAACTGGGCAAAGCGACACTAACAATTATATGGAAAAGAGAGGATTAATGAAATTTATTGAAACATAGGTTATCATGTAAAGAGATTAATGACTGTAATTAATCAGTTAAATTTAATTAAACATGGTTTAATAAAATTTTATAATTTGTTCTTAAATCTATAATATCTATAGTTTTTCAATCCCACCTGATGAATACAGGAAAACTGTCGAAATATATCGAATCAAGACAAATTTTTCGTTTGCTATCATCATCAATAAATTTTATATAACTCACCTTTTTATTTTTCTTGGAAGATTTCATTATTAAATGAAAAGAATTTTATGAATTTTAATTTTAAATCACATTAACATATTAAATAATAAATAAAAAATAAATTTTCTAGTTTTCTTCTAAACCTTTCAAAAAAAGATACATATGTATCATTATATCTTTTTTTTTGCTTGATTTTTCTCATTAACAATTGTTTGATTGAAAATTGTATACATTGAAAATGGTCCCTTGTGCGGCAGCTAAGTCACAACAATAATATTTTAAATTTATCATTATTTTATTGTGCTAAATGAAATTTTTCAGTGATTCAAATATTTTTCAATAATATATTTCTAATTTTCTATCAGATATAATCCAAAATGGGCTTGTAAATACAAAAACCTTTAAGTTATTCACTATTGAAAGCAAAAAATTGTAATTAAACTTCCTTTATAAAAAAACGAGTTCGTTTTTCGCCATCAGAAGTTGTCTAATTTTGTTTATCTATACATTAATGAAAGGTTTAAGAACATAAAAATGAAAAACTCATACAAAACCATAACTGTTTCAGTAGCAAAGCTCTAATTTCAAAGCTTGGAGAATACTTAAAATATCACATTTGAAAATCTTCCTTACACCCTACATTCCTGTATAACATCTATCATTATAAAAGTTTCTAATAAGTTCTAAAAATCCATTTTTTTGAAAATTCATTCAAAATAAATTTATAAAATTAAAATCTTTTATATTTGTTATAAACATAAGTAATTAAGAAAAAAGACTAGCAAACAGAAAAAAATAATTAATTATTATTATTTAATTAACAAAAATTTCAAATAAATGCTTATTATTTGAAACAATATTAGAACACTTTTGTAATTTTACAATTGTTGAGCAAATTTTAAGAAGATAAGTAAGCAGCTGAAAAATTTAGGTTATAAAATTGTTTCTAATACGTTTCAATTGTGCAATATGCTTATTAATAAGTCAAAAACTCCGGTTGGATTGTTTTCAGATCTCGTTTATCAATTTACATGTAATGGGTGTAATGCCACATACATTGGAGAGACTTCTCGTTATCTCTGTACTCGAGTTCTAGAACATTGTAGGTTGAAGTGATTTACCAATATAAGTGATTACAACAAGGACTGCATGAATGAAATAGGATTGTCTGATTTTCATTATAAAATCTAGAAACATTATCGAGAAATTTTTTTTATTTTTTTACAGATTTTTTAATGTAGAAATTTGTCTAAATTTAGGATTATGACTTTTTATTTTTATAATTGGATTTTGTTTTAAACAAATATTTAAAATCGATATTTTAATATGTGAATTCTAACTGCTCCGTGAAAAAAAAATCCAATCGGGCCTTGCATCATAGGATGAGTATACATATTTTAACATTTTTTAAAAAAATTTCAAATTAGGTATTAAATAAAATAATTTTTCTGTCTTTTTCTCACAGAACTTTCATTAGTGTCCCAGCTTTTATAACATAAAAAAGCATATCAAAAATATCTACTTGAATCAAAGTGGCGGCAGCAGGAATTTGTCGATTAAAATGCTTTTGCCTTTGCTTTTGTTGAACCTTCAAAGCGAACCCGGAACCGAGAATTCCCTAGGAATGAAAATAAAATCTAATTTTTATCAAAAATTTTATATTTAATTTTACATTAATTTTATTTCATAAACGCATTTATGCTCTAATTATACAATTCACAACGAGTTATACTTACGGCAGGTAAAGCAAAAAACGAGATAGCAAAAACTGAAAAACAGGAAGCAATTATCTTGCCTACCCATGTTTTTGGAACTGCATCACCGTATCCAATAGTCGTAACTGTAATCTAAGTAAGAACTTCAATTAATTAATTTACATAATTTTTTTCAATAGTTTTTTATTTTAATATTTCTTTTAATTTATATATGTTAGATATTTGGATGTCATCTTTCTACCGGGTTTGTTGTACGAACATAGCCGACAACTGAGACTGAATGTTTGTCTTTATGATGATGGGAAACATAATTATTCCTAGCATTATATTGTCCAGTAATGTAAGTGTGTTCAAAGGGGGACCAATAATGGGTTGGGGCCACACACACATATATATATATATATATATATATATATATATATATATATATAAGGTTTGAGAGTAAGAGTCGTATAGTATCTCAAATGAGGGTGAAGAAAACACAAGGCTTCATTTTTATAATTTGCAAGTGCAGCTACTTTTCACTTCTGAACTGAAAGTAATAAACTGATCGTTTCAGTAACATTTTATTAATCCTTGTGACATCGGTCTACTAACGACGGCTGACGTTGATGTCTCACTCATTATGTCCTTCAATTCTACAGGGTTTTTATCCTATTGTGTTTGCTCCTTTCTTTCATCGGTAGTCACGGAACGATCTCTTTTCACGATATATATGACTTTTATATGACTTCAAAATAGCCTTATGAATTAAGTAATTATGTTAGCAAACGAGTCCTCTTGAATTTAACAAACATTTAACAAAAGTTACAAAACAATAAAATAAACCCAAAAACAATTAGTAATTACAACGTTAGCTGTAACCACAGAAATATATTGTAAATAATTTGTTGAAAGATAAATTATGAAGTATTATCAACAATTTTTATTATACAATACATCATCCTTCTACTTTACCGGTTATATTATCAACGAGAATTAGAAACTATATTATGATTTATTGTTTTAATTAAAGGAAAAAAAATTATTTATATTCATTTGTCGAAAATTTATCTTGCACAGACAGGATTATAAAAATTATTATGCAAAAAAATTTGACTCGTAAAAATATTTCATTAAACGTAAAACAGCAATTGAGAAATTGTTAAACTTTAAATGAAAAATTAAAACAAAATGTTTTTATTAATTATTAATCACGTATATAATTTAAATTTAATTAATAAATAAAATGTTCACAATTCAATTAAATCTCTTCGATAGACAATAAAAAAACAAATACTAAAATAATATGATGATTGTAGACAACAAATCTGTATTTATTAAATTTCCATTTGCTAAAGGGAATTTTGAGTCTCGAAATCCAAAAAAGAATTCAAGTAAAAATCGAATGAATAAAACAAATTTATTTGAAAATGTCTTCAAAATTGTTTTATTTCACTCATTCTTTAATGGGGCTAATTGAAATAGAAACAAATATAAGTGAGTTAAACCCGTGTTAAAATTAGCTGGAAATCGGTTCAAATTTCAGTTGAATAAAATGATTATTTTTTGCATTAAACGTATCTTATTAAATTATTATTATTGTTATTATTATTATTATTATTATTATTATTATTATTATTATTATTATTATTATTATTATTATTATTATTATTATTATTATTATTATTATTATTATTATTATTATTATTATTATTATTATTATTATTATTATTATTATTATTATTATTATTATTATTATTATTATTATTATAAATTTACAAAGGTTAAAAAGAAACATTTTACTGAAAATTGCTCATATACGTATATATATATATATAGTTCCACTTACTACACCCCACCAAAGAGCGTCTGCATAGCTTTTGAAATATGAAATTTCTGAATCCTCATCTGATTTTAAGTTGTTGTTATCTTCATTGGACTTATTCTCGGCAAGATAAACAAAATAGGATGAAAATATAAGTCCCAAAAATCCAATGTAAAGAGTTGTTATGAGCTCCTGAGAAATAATACAAATGTCAACTCATAATATTCTATCAAATTTAAATTTACAAATAAGTTATTTCCTACATAAAACCTTTTAGTTTTTGATTAATGAATAGAAGTGAGATGTTATCCAAGCAGATAGTTTCGAACTCTAAAGATAATGCCTAATATTCCCTACAAGTTAAGTTCTCATAAATCATAAACAGACATATTGAGAATGGTGATGCAAATGCTTCATTTTTCTTTAACATTTTGCTCTTAATAAATCTCATTTTATATATTTAAAACATTAAGACTGGCCTCTGAGGCATTTGCAATAGGTTTGAGCAACTCACCTGCGCAGATTCAGCCGTTCTCATGTAGGAAAGAGAAATGGTGATAATTATGTGTTTTTAACGTAAAATCAAAATATTGTTTTTTATTACTTGATTAAACGCTCTATGAATTATCTCTATTTTATTTACTATTAGATTTTGATTTTAATATTTCCGGCATTTTCATTTCTATGTAACTATGGACCTTCATTTATTTTTTGTGAGAACATAATCATTCCTTTTATCAACTTTGCAGGACTTGAATGACATTTTTGAAGAGAAAAATTACTTAAATTTTACATTTTAACATAATTACTAAAAATAACCTGCCGATGAATGTAAACCACCGATCCAAGAAGTCTCCATGTCCCACCTTGTCTGTCAACGTGCAACATTCGAAGAATTTGAAGAAATCTAACTCCACTGAAAGAATATTTTAAATTTATTAAGCATTTCATTAGTGAAGCATTACTATATTCTATAATTGTTCGGAATTGTCTTTCTTTTATTTTGTTTGTGTTATGGTGCTATGGGTTTTAAAATATTACATTTAAAATTTACATTTTTACTGTTAGTTTTTCAAATATTAAATCCTCATATAATAGGTATAAGAAATAATCAGTAAATCAAATCTCCATTATAATGACAGAGATAAAAACTTTATATATTAGGTTTGCCATACGTCCGGGTTTCAAGGTCGATGTCCTGGTCCAAGATTTCTTTGTCCCGGTCGATTTAAAATTTACGAATGAATATATTTTTTTTAAACATAAAAGTCAAAAATAACGAAATGTTTATGAGCAAAGCTGGGTACAAGTCAGTTACTATTGATACACGCACGCGTGGCAAAACCGACATTCGAAGCAACACCTCCAACCTCTCCCACCCCCTACACCAATTATCAGAAAAAGAAAGGCCATTTTTACTTGATATTAATTTGAGTCTATTATTTATAAATAAAAAATTCTAACGCCCATGACAAATTTCGAGAGAACACTTGACGAGATAATCACCATAAAGGACCATCAGATGTACCTCTGGTTGGTTAATAAGCGTCTACTTCTTGAAACCTTACAGTGTTCGGTGTGTAACAAATCGCAGTCTTTAAAGCCGTTTAAAGACGGATGATTGAGTTCTGAATGGCGGTGCATGGCACTTTTATGCTCGAAATACCAATCAGCCACGAATGTGAGCAAAGATAGCTGTTTTGAATCGGTGGCACTCAAAGCATCGCGTTTTTTGAAGGTTCTGTGCTATTAATTTAGATTTAAAACAGGAGCATCCACAAAAATCATCAAATTTTTCCAGTCGAGCTGACTTCCAAAATGATTCACCATTTATCGAACCTTTTGGTATTGGTATGCCTATTATCAACCTCTTCTTTAATTGTTTTTCAAATATTTTAAATTAATTTTTATAAAATTGTGCAATTTTTCAAAATAAATGTATGATTGTCGATAAAAGTTTTGTTGTTTTTTTTTGTGGGGTGTGAAGCGTAACGAGAAGGAAGGGTATAGTGTTCTGGTTTGTAATCCAAGAATTATGGCAACCCTAATATATATACATATATATACAAATTTCCAATTTATTTAAATATAAAAATAAATTGAAAACAGCTATGTGAAAGAAAAGATCAAACAAAGGAGATGCAGAAAAAAGTCTTGTAAGTTTTGTTTGTGAGTGATCAGGAGATTTTGGGTGGAAATATTTCATATTTCATTTTATGAATAAACATGGCAGGAATTGGCTTACACTGACATATATTTATATTATATTTATATAAATGATTCCGCTATCGATAAAATAAAGATTTTCAAGTATATATTATTATTATTATTATTATTATTATTATTATTATTATTATTATTATTATTATTATTATTATTATTATTATTATTATTATTATTATTATTATTATTATTATTATTATTATTATTATTATTATTATTATTATTATTATTATTATTATTATTATTGTTTTAGTATTAAATCAAAACAATTTAAATGAATTTACAGCTATTATCTGACCGAGCAATAGAACTTGAAAACTCCTAAATGAAACATGTCATTTAATGATGTGGAATAATTAGTCCTTGGGAGAATTGAATAGCAATGATAACAATGATAATGAGCATCGAAACTGCAGACAGGGGAAAGACAAAATAATTAATCATTTTAATGAACATGGAAATGATACATTACACATTATTTCCCCAGTTTCAATCAGTGCTCTGAAAAAGGAGCACTGTAAAAAATATTTAAATTTTACATTTACATGAAAATACGACATTTTAAGATTTACTTAATTAATTTATTAATTAGTTTTAATAAATTGTTGTGATTCGTAATTTAAAAACTGGACATTTTTATATCTTTTTAGCTATATTTTACATAAATGTAAAGATCTAATTTGAATGTTTCAATAATAATCTGGAAAATCATATATATGTCAGTTCGACGGTCTGTTTAAACAGACTTCTTTACTGACCTAGAATTACGCTCATAAATAGTGATAATGATATGCAAAATAACTATTCTAATATATATATATATTCCTTGAGACTAAACATAAACATACCGTATTGCAGAGGTAGCAAATACTTGTCCTTTTGAACCAAATCCTAAGACGACACATGATGCTAGTAAGACTACTAAATCTAAATAATAATAATAATAATAATAATAATAATAATAATAATAATAATAATAATAATAATAATAATAATAATAATAATAATAATAATAATAATAATAATAATAATAATAATAATAATAATAATAATAATAATAATAATAATAATAACAATAATAATAATAAAAATAATAATAATAATAATAATAATAATAATAATAATAATAAAATAAGCAGTTATTTTGTATTTTACCTCTGATTTCTTTCTAAGTGACATAATATTTTCTACAAAATTTGGCTATGAATCAGATTTATTTAAGGTATTCATTACTTATTTATTAAAAAATATATATAATTTTTTCTCCTATTTTTTTTAATAAATAATATTATTAAATTATATTATTATAGAAAAAAAATTAAATTTGATTAATATCAAAAATATATCCGTTTATCAATTAGCTTCTTTGAAATATATTTCATTTGTATTTTTCCCATTTAATGAAACCGGAACCAGATAATCACATAGAATTAGAATACAGGGTTTTATATTTACCCATCTGTAAATCTATTTTGAGAAATTATTTCAGAATTTACAACAAATTTACAAATTGACAACAGATTTACAAATTTACAAATTCAAATTAATAATTTGGTCTGTGGAAATTAAAAACAAATTTAATATTAATTTTGATTTTTTTTTCTTTTGAATCATGATTTTATTAATAATAAATATTAATTAGTTTAGTATTATTTTATTCAATTATTATTACAATTTGCTGCTTATCGAGATTTTCTCAAACATGACATTGTTATTCTAATATTATCTGAAATTAACTCATTAGTAGAATCATAATTTATCTAATTCAACAAAGTATTTCTTTTTAAATTTTATAACCGACGAAATAAATATTACATGAGATATTTTACTTTTTATCATTATGGATATTTCTTATGTAAATAAATAATGTCGAAACATCTTTTCTAACGAAGGTTTTTATAAAGAAATCATAAATATATAATTATTAGTCATAAGACGCTTCTATTAATAATAATAATAATTTATTACCTGATTAACCAGTTAGTATATATATATATATATATATGTGTGTGTGTGTGTACATGCTTTGTTTTATCAAACAACATTTTTTTAAATTGTATAGGCTATTTGTCCTCAAAATATAAAAGACAGCAAAAGATTTTAAAATTAAAATTACAATTAAAATTAAAATACTTCACATAAAGAAAATCTACATTTTTTTCACAATAATGATCACGATATTCTCATGCTTCATTTTATTAATTTAATAATTACAATAATAAATCTGTTTCTGATAAAGGATCATTAAATTTTTCCATAGTGAAATTAAATGAAATAAATTCAAAATTGCAATCGTTTATACTGAAATTAAAATGAGTTTTATTTTTTGTATTAAAAGAAAACTATAGATTTAAAAATATTCATATAAGTGTTGCATACGTATTTAGTGTTTTATTGATACAGATTAATCATACTATGCATACTCATGATTGCATATACAAACATTCCTACTTTATTCATCTTACATCGGAGTCTCTTTGACCTAGTTTTGCATATTTACAATCAAAGAACATTACTAATATTATTTTCTAAAAATAATTTTATTATTATTACTATTATGATTATTATTATTATTATTTTCTTTATTATTAGTTATATTATAGAGAAAAAATATTGTTCATTAAATTCAATCTTATTTATTCAAATTTATCATATAAAAATTAATTAAAAACTATATAAATTTTCTAAAAAACCAAATAAATGCAAATAAATTATAGTCATGTAAAATTAAAAGAAATTATTTTATTTCATTTCTGAATAAATTTAATTTTGTAAAAATATATCAGATATTGTTTGACTTCAAAATTCTTTAAGTTTATTCGCAAGGATTAAAAAAATACATTATCTTTGCAAAATAAAAAATACAGCCGTACCGATTTTTTTAATCAAGATTAGTGCAGAATTAATATCAATGTATGGTAAAGGAAGAGTAAAAAGTTTCTCCGTTATCTTTTATTGCTTTTTTTCAGTTTTGTTTTTGTCTATTTTTACATAATTATCTAATCAGAATTTTACCAATAGCAATAATAAATTAAATGATCAGTTTTTCTACACTTCAATTTTTCATAAATTTAAACAAAATTTTCATTTTATTATATTTCTTAATTAGACAAACAAAATCGCTTAATTATTATTCATTTAATTGAATACAAAATTGTAGAAGAAATAAGCATTGGTGTCTTTTTTTATAAAATATTCCTGGAATTATTTGTATTGCTAACCGTCGATTCTTTCAGTGCTAGAAAATAAAAGTTTTTTTCTCATTTTTTAAAAAGAAATTAAACCTACATTAAAACAAATTTAAATGATACTTTGTGATAGTTTTTAGATAAGAATTTAATGATGAATTTTAAATATTGATTAAAGTGAAAAAAAACATCGATTATTTTCTGTAGTTTTCAATGTCTATTTTTTGTAGACAAATGTCTAAATTTGAAGATATTATTCTAATTGAGGTTGTTTTTATTTTTTGTAGAAAATTAATTTGCTAAATTATATATTTAATTAATTTTGATTTTCTTTTGTTCAATAGACAGAATTTGAGTTTTCCGGTCAAAACATTTTTTTTAAAAAATAATTTTATTTATTTATTTTGGGAAATCGGCTAAAAAACTATGCGAATTTTTGTTTTGTTTTTATATATTTCACATCAAATTGGATTGAATTTAAATAATTCAACACAAAAATAAAACTTTACTTTTTTTAATTGATTTTGTTGTTTTTTTTGTTATTCAATTTTTTTTTATTTTCAATTTTTCTGCTATCTTTATATAATATAATTTTTTTTAAAAATTAACTGCAACTCTGTATTACAAAAATTATTTGTTTTATTTTTCTATTTTTAATTTAATTAATTATTTAATAATTTAATGTTGATTATAGGGTGTAATAAAACTCCATATTTTTCTGATTTTAAATATCTATTTTTTCTTTCATTTTATTATTTATTTATTTATTAATAACGTTTGTTTTAACATTAAAAAATACAAAAAAAATTGAAGTCTTTCATTGATATAATTTTTAAAGTTTTCCGATTGAAATTGTCTGTGAATTTTAAGCATCTCCAAAAAGCAATAACTGGTGCTAATCAAAGCGGAAATATTCATTGATGAAATCAGAGAAATCGATTTGGATCAATTATTAAATAGAAAGGTAGCATTGATATTTAAAATCGACTAATCCGATCTATTAAATTATCGGATCAGAAAAGATTTTGATTACTGATGAGAAAATTTTACAACTTTCTGTTTTTTGTTCGATTGTTTTCGTTAATTGAATTTTGCTAGGAATTATCCAATCAAATTCGGTTTTCAATTGATAAAAGTGCAAATATTGAGCAAAAAGTTCACAATAAATTATTTATTAATAAATTTATTTTTTATTAATAGAAGTCTGTTAATAAAATAAATGAAAAACACAAATAAATATATTAAATGTAAATAAAATATTTTCAATTCACATCAAAAATGTGAGTAACAGTATATCCGAAATTGACTTTCAAAAGACCAAACAAAAGATTTCGCTTGTAAGAGCGTTAATAATGAAAGAATATATTATACTAATATACAATATTCAGCAAATTTATTTATTGTAATGGTTCTTTTATTTAGTTTCACTTCAAATTTGTTTAATTATCACTACTTATTTCTTTTCATTTTCAAATGACATTATTTTTATTAAAAAAAATAATGTCTTTTTATGTTTATTTATACTATTGATAAAATTAAGTAGATTATTTATATTAAATTATCGTACATTTATTTTATCCAATACATTTTCTATAGATCAAAATTATTTTAATCAAATAAAAAAACCGGCGAAATAAATTTTGGTTTATAAACTTTTATTATTATAAACTTAAACTTTTCATATTTTTGTTTAATATGTTTTGCTTACTTTGTTTTCAAGCTTTTTTTATAGTTTCTTGCTAATGTTTTTTAGCGTAATTTTAAATTATTTTCAAATTAATCTTATTTTTCAATAAATCCTAGTAATAAATATCATGCAATTAAAAGCTAAAGTGTCGAAAATTAAGTATCATAAATATCCGACAGGCGAAAATAAACGAATATTTTGTCTCATTAAAACATAAACATACAATAATAAATTCAGTTCAAGATCACTTGTAAAAGTGAATTATGTCTCCCAGAATTTATTTGAGATTATTTCTATTAAAACATTAGATATTATAAATACAACGTTGTAAATCGGACTCCGTTATTTAAAGGAAATATTAGAATATCGTAATTTCCATTTGGAAATTTTTAAGAGGCAATTTCAGGAGAATATCTTGGGGGCTGTAGGTCTTATTAGCCCAGAGATAAAATGTTTAATGGATTGAGTGTCCTCAGAATTAAGTGTACGTGTATAATAGTTGAGAACCGTTTAGTTGTAAGGAATATTTATTGGAATCAGTAGTTTGATTCTATGTCAAGAACTACTAAAAATGATTTTGTTTTAATCATACAGGATGAAAAGTATAATTATAATTAAAGTATAATTAAAGTATAAAGTATAATTAAATTAATTTTTTATTAAATTTCATTGTTTTATAACTAGCTATATAATTGAGCATAGAAACAATAAATATTAATTTTATTTTATTAAGGCTTAAATGGCAAAATTCATCTTTATCACTCTATTATTTAGGTTTCCAAAATTATTAAAAAAATAATTATTTAATATAAATCATAATAAAAGTAAATTTTTTGATAATATATTCGAATTGAGTAGGTCTTATTTTGTAAGACATTTAAAAAATCGAGAGAAACTTCAAATTAATTAAGGTTCGTTGACATTAAGAGCAAATCCGCTCGTAGCACTTTGATTTAGAAGACTTTGATGTTTTAAGTGGTGTTACTTTTTAGAAGAAGTGAGATAATTGTTGATGAGGATTTCTTACTCTTTTTGCAGAGTTATTTTTTCAGGGCAGAAAAGAAAATGAAATATAGTTTTGTAGATCTTGATTGATTGCTATTAACCTGTAGATTTAAGAAACCGGTGAGACCGGATTATAAAGTAAAGTTTTTAAAGGATTTTGTAGGGTTTCAAAGTCTTTACAAGTTTTGATTTGGTTCAGTAATTCTGGACGAAAAACCCTCTAATTTGAAGTTTCAATTAATAATTTATAAATTAAGAAATTTACAAAATTAATTAATAAAACATTATTTATAAATAAAATGTACTATAAATAAATAATTTAAGAAGTATATTAATTACATAATATAATAAGATCGAATTAATATAATACTTTACATGGGTAATGTCGGATTTAATTAATCTGATTTAATAATTAATAATAATAATAATAATTAATAATAATAATAATAATAATAATAATAATAATAATAATAACAATAATATTAAAAATAATAATAATAACAATAACAAATTTATCCAATGCTTTAGTATTGATTTTAAATAATAATAATTTTAAATAATAATTAATAATAATAATATTAATAATAATAATAATAATAATAACAATAATAATAACAATAATATTAAAAATAATAATAATAACAATAACAAATTTATCCAATGCTTTAGTATTGATTTTAAATAATAATAATTTTAAATAATAATTAATAATAATAATATTAATAATAATAATAATAATAATAATAATAATAATAATAATAATAATAATAATAATAATAATAATAATAATAATAACAATAACAAATTTATCCAATGCTTTAGTATTGATTTTAAATAATAATAATTTTAAATAATAATTAATAATAATAATAATAATAATAATAATAATAATAATAATAATAATAATAATAATAATAATAATAATAATAATAATAATAATAATAATCATAAACAGAAAACTACTTCGTGACACATAGGGAACATTTATTTTGAAAATATTATTATTAATTTTATAAACAATTCTTTAAACAAAAAAATTAAGAAAATAATAAAACATAATTATATTTCTTTATATTTTTAAATTTTATTGTAATTAAATCAAAAATTATAAATATCGATTTTTTTACTATGAGTTTAAACAATCAATGCATATTTTTGTGAAGTGCTGCTTCATATATTTTTAAATTATCTTAAAATCGATTTTCTATAATTTTATCCAATGCTTTATTATTGATTTTAAATCATCCATTTTTATGCCGGGAATTTCTGTGAAAATTTGACTAAGAAAATTATTTATAAATTTGATATATTTATTCAAAAAATTAAAACAAATTTTTAACAATAATTTACAAGTGACATCTACTGCACAATGTCAATAGTCAACTGATAGTGTAAATGGGAAATTTTCTCAGAATCGAATCGCATTAAATTTTAAAGGGAAAACACGGAAAGTTAGTTAATAATAAACTATTTAGGATCAGGGAAAAGAGCAATAATCAGTTAATTAACTAATCACTGAAATGAGTTTCAATGTCAAAAACTAATGATAAATGAAAATTTTCGAAGCCAAAATCGTACAATAAAGAAAATAAAAATAATTAAATTAATATTCATATTGAAGAAGTTTAAATAATAACAATAATAATAATAATAATAATAATAATAATAATAATAATAATAATAATAATAATAATAATAATAATAATAATAATAATAATAATAATAATAATAATAATAATAATAATAATAATAATAATAATAACTTCTCAACAAAATTCTAAAATCAGACATATCTATTTCACTTTTACAGCCTCTATTGTGCTCACTAATATTGTCAATTTTCTTTTCAATAATGAATAGTATCAACAAATAGATGGAGTCGCTATGGGTTCCCCTTTAGCACCAACGATGGCATCAATATTTTTGGCTAGTTTGGAAAAGAAAATTGCTTCTTTCTAATTTGAAAAACCTTTTGTTTATAAAAGGTATGTGGATGATATTTTTCTTGTATTTGAAAACCAGAAACATGTAGAACCGTTTTTGCATTTTATGAACAGTTTGCATAAAAACATTGTATTTACATGTGAAACGGAGAGAAAGTCATCAATTGCGTTTTTAGATTTGTTAATTCAACGCAAAGATAAACAGTATGAGACAGCGATTTATAGAAAACTAACTGATACTGATCTTTATACTTCTCCAGAAAGCTTTTGTGAATTTAAGTATAAGAGAAATATGGTGAAAGGATTGATTTATCGTTCATGGTCTTTATCTTTTACTTTTGCTAATTCGGTAAAAAGTGTTGATAAATTGGTTGAGTTGTTGATAAAGAATGGATATTCTAAATCATTTTTATTGTTGATGATAAAAGAGACTGTTGATAAATTGATTAAAAATCCTAAGGATTCATGTTTTGGAAAGTCTGTCAAATGGTGTGAATTGAGTGTTGATACAAATAATAGTAAAAATGGATATGAAAAAATTGAGCCTAAATATGTCTTAGTATTGCCGTCCTCTGAAGGTTTTACAAATTACAACAGGAAGTTAAGTAAATAGATGGGAAATTTAGAGTATAAGATCGTCTCTAATTCGTGTAAGGTACGCAATATGTTTATTAATAAATCAAAAACTCCGATTGGATTGTGTTCTGATCTCGTTTATCAATTTACATGTAATGGGTGTAATGCCACATACATTGGAGAGACTTCCCGTCATCTCTGTACTCGAGTTCTAGAGCATTGTCGATTGAATAGAGGCTGTAAAAGTGAAATAATAATAATAATAATAATAATAATAATAATAATAATAATAATAATAATAATAATAATAATAATAGTAATAATAATAATAGTAATAATAATAGTAATAATAATAATAATAATAATAATAAAACAAATAACAATAATTAATTTTTAAGAAATATATCAAGTAAATTACGAATTAGTATAAGTTATTACATTTTAAAGTTATTTAAATATTTTAACAAATTTATCAAATAATCAGGTTAGCAATTTTACTTGCTTTTTCTTTTAAGTAAATTTCGGGACTTTTGTCTCTAAAGATATTTGACTCTTAGTCGAAAATTACTTTATCTTTGGTTCCGACTATAAATATTGTTTTATTAAGGTATCACTATAATCCAGGACGTTGATGATATTTATTATTTATTATAAATCTATAAATTTTATTTAAATAAATAATTACAAATAAATATATTTAAATTAAAATATTTAAATAACTAAACGTGATTTCTCATTATTGGTATTAGTATAAGTTATTTAGATTATTATTCAAACTGTCATTTGTGAAGATAATTATTCTCTCACTTAAACGCTAGTCAAATGTGTGAGTAATCATGAGCAGGAAATTTGAAATCTTACAATTAGATACTTTAAAATATGTCTGTATTGTTGCATTTAAAATACTAAAACTTTTAACCTACTGATTTTTATGGTCTTTTTACCTTATTAATAAAGTTAAACGATTGCACCTGGTTATTAAACTTAAACTCTAAATTTGGCCTATATGACAGAAAAGTTGTCCGGTTCTTAGTTTAGACAATTGAAAAATCTTTGCCGTCACCAGATTTGGGTTTCTCATTCAAACATACAAAGTGAAGTTGGTATCATATTGAGTGTATATAATTTGTTGAAATTTATTATTTTTTTTCATACAATAAATATTTTGATAACTATTGAATAGATAATATTATAATTCTGTGGTAGCTTTTAAATCATTTCGTTCTTCTTTTTCATCTTTTTGCAATTTTAGTATTTGGCATATCCGTCATTCATAGCCCAGTAATTTTTAAAAGTTTTACGGTGAAAAGATTAAACTAATTAATACGAAATGTAAATTCTCTAACGAAAAATACCCTGTTAATTGAGATAAGAGTAACTGATAAAAATAATCTAGTAGAAAAAAGATGAATGCTGCTAAAAGAAATTCAATGGGAAAATTTTATTTTGAAAAGTTTAACGGACTTGGAAACTCTAGAAAATTGAAAAATTAAATTGGGATTAAATTATTACGTAACTTGGTGATTGAATAAGGTAACTATTCGTTAAAAGTTCTAGGCCCATAACAAATGATAAGCGAGAGGAAATCATCATTTTTATCATTTTCCCTTTAATTGAATAATTTATTTGTTTTATTGTGTGGCGTGGAAAGGAGTTTCATTAAATGTTATTCTTTTTCGTTTTCAGAGTTCCAACTGTGTTATTTCAGTTGAACTCAATTATTAAATCCGGGAATTGTTGTTTATTTATGGATTTGTCAGATTCCATTTCGTTATTAGTAATGATGATGATGATGATGGTGATAATAACAACAATAATAATAATAATAATAATAATAATAATAATAATAATAATAATAATAATAATAATAATAATAATAATAATAATAATAATAATAATAATAATAATAATAACGACCCTTATTAAATAAACAATTAAAATAATTTAAAATATATTTTATTAAAGATTAAAAGATTAGAACAAATATTTCTTCAAGAGAACACCAATCCAAGATATATATTCAGCTACAATATATTTCGACTGATTAACAGTCATCGTCAGGTACTTCGTCTTGAACTTTAAACTATTTAGAACAAATAATTATTACTAAAACAATTTCTGTTCTTAAATTCTCAAAAAATTTTATCAAAAATTAAAAATTTTGCTTTTTTTTAAATCTCAAATATTTTTAAAAATTTTAAAAACTTTAATTTTCGAAATTTTACAAAAAAGAGACTTTAACAAAATTTAAATAAAAGTTTCAACGAAATATTTTAAAAAAATTTTACCAAAACTATTTTCCACTTAGTTTTATCCTGCATCAAAAAATTGCGCTTACTAATATCAATCAATTCCATCAGTGGACTGTGATCGAAACCTTGAGAGTGGAAATGACGGGCAGTCATTTCAATGTATGTGGTATTACACCCATGACATATAAATTGAAAACCAAGATCCAAACAAAATCTAAGTAGAACTTGAAATCCAATTATATTTATTCATAATTATTTATAATTTTGCATGAACATCGCTTTTAATTCTTTTAATTCTTTTTATGTAATATAAAGTAAAGTGTTTCATATTTATCATTTCTTTAAATATTGTTTTAATTCAAATCTAATAATTCCATATATTTTTTTATATCGCATAGAAACTATTCTGGATTTATTGTACAAATTTTTCATTGAAAGATATTAAGATGTTGATTATTTTGTTTTTTGTTAAATATTTTGACTGTCATGGTACTAAAAAAATTAACAAAAATTATACATTATTTTTCTTTTTTTTTCTTGCAAAAACCTTATTCAGCTAATGAGTTTTGAATGGCTTTCACAGTGCAAATATTGCTGATGACTCCGAGTTCCAATGACTATATAAGCACTTTTTTGCTTTTATGTAGCTTTCAACATTTTCTACCAACTCTTTAGTTACCAGGAAACCAAATTTCAAGCCACACTCCAGAAATTAATAAAAAGATTTCCTGTTATCGGTTTCTCTCTTGTGGGAATAGAATATAGCTCAAGATAGCATAAATTGCACGTGAAATTCACTGTGCTTTACTCAATTTTAGAAGCAGTCGAAATTTAATGTTGTTGAAATTATACCGAAAGTCATATCCAAGTTCCAAATAAAACAAAACATCTCACCATTTAAAAGTATATATTTACAAGCTTGTTTGGTTTTGGCTGTTTAAAAATATTTTCTTTGGACATCTCGTGTTTGCTTAGAATTTTATTTATAAAAATTGTGTGCAATATTTTGTGAACGAGTTTCATCGGTTAGGATTCCATCCATTATATGCTTTCAAATGCAGTTCAACACATGGTGCTGACAAGCAATATTTTGTGAAGACGCTAAATCTAACAATTTTTGTTGACATAAAACAAATTTCTAAAATCTTTGGACAAA
Organism: Schmidtea mediterranea; assembly: GCA_022537955.1. Taxonomy (NCBI): domain Eukaryota; kingdom Metazoa; phylum Platyhelminthes; order Tricladida; family Dugesiidae; genus Schmidtea; species Schmidtea mediterranea. The sequence goes on from CM039682.1 coordinate 39,170,647, forward strand.
ACTTCTAATCATATAATGATGAAAGCTTGAATAAGAACGAGAATATCTAACGGAACTGTTCAGAGTCTAAAAATGCATTGAATGATCTCCCGAAGGAACGTCTTGTACATTATTCTGGTAATTTCAAGAAAAACAAAAATACTTTAAGATTGAAAATATGAGTTTTAAAAACTAAAATATCATAAAAATAAGTCTCAATCTCAGTTTTAAAAGTGACTAGGTTTTGAGATTTTTAATTACAAATTTCGTTTTAGATAATAAAATATAATTGCAAATTTCTTTGATGAATATTGAAATTTATTTCGGATATAAATTTTTACCTATCATTGAAATTGGTTTTCGGGCAAACCTTATCCTGCCTCTGAAACCCATATATTTGCTTCGACAACCTGCAGACCACAGCCGAATTCCATATTCACAACCAAAGAATATTACTAAAACTATTTCCTAAAGATAAAGAACGTTTTTATTATTATTATTATTATTATTATTTATTATTATTATTATTATTATTATTATTATTATTATTATTATTATTATTATTATTATTATTATTATTATTATTATTATTATTATTATTATTATTATTATTATTATTATTATTATTATTATTATTATTATTATTAATTTGTTTCAAACAAAGAATATCTTTTAAACAAAATTAATTGAGATATTATTATTAATCTTGTTTTAATAACATAATAATATTTTTTAGGATTTATCTTACAAGCTCATTCACTACATAATTGCTGCCACTTCACAATCATCAGCAAGACTAAATCAGATTGTTTGCACTGTTGTTTAAAATAATACAGAAAATAAAATAATGTCAGCGACTTTTCAAAAAAAATTCCTTCAATTTATAAAAATTATTAGTGATTTATTAAAATTTAACTAACATTTCAATGAAAATATTAAAATTTATTCATTTTGTTTACTTATTTTCAAAATAAAAATAAAAAATTTCATTTGTATAATTATATATTTATCAAAGTATTTGTTATATATATATATATATTTGTGTGTGTGTGTGTGTGTGTGGTATTAGTTAAATATATTTGAAACCTGCATATAATGAATTAAGATTTATTTTTGACAAGTTTTCATTGTTTTAATTAACACGATTACGGAGAGATTTAGAATTAAAATAAATTTATATAATTAAATCGGATAAGTTTGAATTATAAATTTCATTATATTTTCAATGATTAGGTACAATTGTATAATAGTTGAAGAACATTGGGTTTGTCGGTGAATTTAGATACAACCCCTAGATTTATTGTAAGGTGTTATATCTAAAAAATATTTAAGGAGTTATATTTTAAAACAAGAGTTATTAAAATTTACTGATTATTTCATGTATAATATTGTCTCTAATTTATTAATTGTATTAATAAGCGGTAGCTCTGACTACACTTCTTCTATAAAATAAAACACAACACTCGCAACGTATATTTGTATTTAAAATTATTTCTACCAAATTACAAAAACCCATTTTATCACAGCAAGGATCAATACTCGTTATGACCAACCGATGAATCGCGCTGCGATTGTTTGACTCTGTACAATTTGTTACAATAAATAATCACCTTCAATAATTTGATCCTGTTTCGATTCTAATTACTCTACTAATTTCTCTTAACTTTTCTTTTCTCCTAACTCTAATAAATGTTATTTATCCTCGATTCTTACTCTCAACTTCTTCTTCCCTACCAACGGCAAAATTCAAGCGTTTTTAGATTTTAACTCTCCTGATATAGTATAATAATCCATTTTATTAATTAACTTCATCTCAAATCGCCTTTGTTTGACATACTTTTCTCTGCGGCTTTCTTTCATGATCCCATTTTTAAAAAATATAATTAATTATCTTACCATTCGCCTTTATTATTGTAATCCTTCTCTTAATTTTTCCTATTAATCATGTCGTCCAGAATATGGTTTCCCCAATTCCCTTTTGTTTGCATTTCTTGTTGTTTACCCAACTCAGGTTTTCCTTAATTAATTTATTAATGATTTCCTGTTTTCTACACATTCCCTTGCGTTTTGACTCATTTCTAAACGTCATTATTATCACCATTTCATTATCAACATTGTCTAATCTATATCTGACCAATTTCTCAAATGAAAATTTGATAATTTATTGATTTTTGTAAGTTTACATTCAACGCTGTTTCATTTTAATCGTGTCACTTTTGTTTTTTTTCGAGATATTTCATTTTTGCTAGAGATTGCATGTTTTCAAATAATTTTAAACTTACAACCCTAACAATTGCATTTCACAAATAGATGTCAATTTAATGTATATTATGATGAAAAATACAATTACTATATTTAGTATACTCTTTACTCTCTTTACTACTTCTCTTTACATTTTATTATTTTTTATTATTCGTGCTTAGATCACTAATTTCGTCAATCACTTTTCAATCAAACAAAACGTTTTCGTTACTTAATATCTTTTATCAATATTATATTGTCCCTCGGACACTTGGCCTAGTCTCGGTTTTATTGTCAATTTTTTCTTCTTTCGCCCTATTCCAACATTTGCATCCATAGCAATTATTAGAGTTATGGAAGTTATTCTTTTTGGCGTGATCACCATATTAGAGTTACTGCTTGAACTTGTATTTAAAACACCCATTAATAATTGAGAAATTCGAATAATGTAATATTTATTTTATTATCACAGATATATAAAACAAAATTCATCATGATTCAGCAAAGATTTCACTCGTTCATTCAATTAATTAATTTTCAATTAAAATTTATAAATTGTTATTTAATATTTAGTTTTTTAACATTTTATTAACATTTTTGAGATTTAATATTTTTAAATTTAACATCTCACAGCAATCTTTATGTGGCTGACTTTAATTCTTTATAATCAAAGTAAAATCAAATTAAAAAGAATTTTAATATTTAATATATTTTGCATTAAATAATCAAATATTTTTTAATAATCATTAAAAATTAAAAATTAGATTTATTGATATTTTGTCATCTAACAGAAAATGTTTATTTTCAATCATTGATCAAAAATTAACTTAAATATGCTACTGATAAAAGTATAATTTATAATCTATTGTGAGCTGATATTTATAATTTATAATTTATATTTTTAAACACTACATTTAACGTTTCATATTGAATAAATATTAAATTTCTGCATAGCTGACTCTGAATTATTTCTCCTTGAGTTATTTTTTATTGAAAATTTTGAATTTGTCTTTTTATTACCCATTCTAAAATTACAAGAATATCCAAGCTTTAATTTTTATTTTTATTTCAAACGAATTGAGAATTAATAATAAATAAATATTTAAAATAGAAGGAGAAAATACTTGTAAAATAAAATATAATTTAATTAAAATCCATTTTTTTTAAATAATATTTGACCGCGTCACTATCATGAAGCAAGTTTGAAATATAGAAATTATTAGTTGTCACCAGGACAACAAAAATTACAATTTTTAGACACAAATTTTCAATTATGTGGAAAATTCTTTAGCTTTAGGTTGTTTAAATTAGTGTAAAATAAACTTTTCATATTTTTACTTATTTATCTGAAATAAAATCTAGATTAAAAACTCTCGGAACCCAAGTTTCCATTTTTATTCTTTTTAGATTAAAGTTCAATTTTTTATTTTTATTTAAAAGTTGAAAAAAATAGATAAACTTTTACCTGCAACAATAAATTTGTTTTAAATCTCTTGCCCTTTAAATATGAGATATAAATTCCTTAGACTATTCGAACCTAAATATAATTAAGTAGGATCTGAATTTAATGAAATAAAAAGAATGTAAAAATCAAACTGATCTTTTTCCAAGATAAAGAGTATTTTCTTTGAGCAATTTAATAATAAAGTATATTTGCTTATAAACTGATTTTTATCGCTCAATTATACACTTATTTCTGTTGCATAACAATTTCAATAATAAAATAAGATAAATTGAATATACAAAAACGAAAAAAATGGGTCCTTGTGGCAATAAGCTAACCAATAATAACTGTGTATGTGTGTCCTTAACAAAATTGACGATATTTAATGTTAGAAACATATAAATTTATACACGAGCATGGTGCACAAAATTTCCATAATCCCATCTTTAGTTAGTGAAATAAATTTACACTGCACTCAACACATTAATGGTTTCAATATTTTTTTAAAAAAGAATTTTTAAAATAATGAAATCTTATTTACTAATAAATAATAAAATTATTATCCATCTTTTCATAAAATAGTTATGTTAAAATCCATGTCTAAATAATTTAAAATTTAATTTGAAAGTAATTATTAAATCATTATAAATTTATACATTAAAATTATTTCAAAAGCAAAATATGGGATAAATACAAATGAATTTTATGCAAAGTATGTATTAGATAGCATAATATTTTTTAGTGTCATTAACAAGACATTTGGACTGCATATTGTAAATTAAATTCATCACAAGTAAACTTGTTGAACTTTTATAAATAAATTATATATATACAGTAAATTTTAATTAATTTTAGTAAAACTTTGTAAGAAAACTTCAAATTGAATTTTAATAAATAAGGTTTTTCTGTCACCTTGATAAAATCCTGTTTCCACTTCTGATTAAACATTTTTAAACATATTTTCCTAATTTTATATAAAATCAAAATGTTATAGTTTTTTATATAATAGAAGACAATCTCCATCAGTTAATCAACCAAATGTCACTCAATTGTGAGTTTGATTAATCTGTATATATACAGGCCCGGCTCGTAGCGTGTTTGAAGTGTGCAATGCACACAGGCGCAAAAAAGTAAAAGGCGCCTACAAGACAATATGAAATTTTAATTTTAACAAAAAGTATTGAAAAATAAAAAATTTTTAAGTTTTTAAACACAAGTTTTTTTTATTTTTCAAATGAAAAAACGCCTCCAAGACAATTAATTTGTAACGATTTTTTTGTATTTATATGGTATAAAAAAAGATGAAAGAACTTTTTCTAAATTAAAAATGATTAAAAATTACTAGCGATCAACTATGGGGCAAGAAAAATCGAATGGTTTGGCAATAATCTCCATAGAATCTGAAACTGCCAAATCTATTAATCTTGATGTGTTGCGTAAAGATTTCGCTAAAATCAAAGCCAGGCGAATCCCTTTTAGTAAGTAGTCATGTTTTATTTAATTATTTTTTTAATATTCTGTTATGTTATTCTAATGAATTTTGTTTCGTTTTTGTTTTGTTATTACTTGGATTATTTAATTTTTGATTAATAAAGAACAAAGTTTTAATCAAAACAGTTGTTGATCAGTTTTTTTGTCATAAATGAATTTGATTTGCCTTAAAATTATAATCAAAATATTATAGCTTATAGACTGCAAACCGAATAAATGGACAATTATCAAACATCAAAAAATATTGACAAAAAAACTTATTGAAAAAAAAATCAAAGGCGCCAAACATTCCTCGCACAAGCAAAATAAACCACGAGCCGGGCCTGTATATATATATATATATATATATATATATATATATTATATATATATATATATATATATATATATATATAATTACATAGATATGTACATACAACTTTAACGATATCAAAGTTATTGTTAAATGCTTTTTACTTTATTTCAAAAAATGAGTTTCATTTTTTTGATATTTATAGTTTTACTAGGAAAGAAAATTTTTGTAAATATTTATTTACTGTCAGAAATGTATTAGACAAATCCCTCGTGGAAATTTAGTTCTCATTATATTTTATCCATTCACTTTTCGTCATATCATTTTTTCCCTTTAATCTGTCACTCATTTTAATTCAGAATGTCAAATTTATTTATTATCATTTATTTTCTATGTGCATATTTAATTTAATTTTTTTATTTAATTATGTTTTTCTTATTGATTTAATAAATAATGTGCAGCATTTAAAGTTTTTAAAACTATTTTTATCAAATAATAATTTATCAAAACTAACGGAAAAAACAAATAAAGTTCACTTAATTTGTTTGAAGTTTGATGTAGATTTTTAATTGTAAGGCTGTCGGTTCAGATTAAAAAACATCTTTTCCAAGAGAAACATTCCATCAGATCATATATATATATATATATATATATATATATATAGGAATTTTTAAATTCTTTTTAAAAAATTGGAAAGATTTAAGCAATTTTATTATTATTAAATAAAGATGTAATTATAATAATAAGATATATTCATACTAAGATGGACATTTGTGTCTTAAAGAAATTCTAAGGAGGCTGTGGGGAAATATCGGCAACCTTCAACGCGACCAACCTTGCAAATATGACTTTCTGTATTCTCTTTTTATATCATGTTGAAATTCTATTTTGTATAGAAAATAATTTAAATAATGTCTCTTACTTTTACTTATGAATACAATAATAATATAATAATATAAAATAATATTGTATATATTTCTGACAGAGAAATTAAACTAACTTACCTGTCGTTTATTTTTTAATAAAAATATAATAATTTCTCTACTACAGATAAAATTGTTTTAAAATATTAATTTATTTTTATTTATTTTTTTTTCAAAAATTTTAAAAATAAATATAATTTTAATAAATAAATATGTAATGCAATTTTCGAAATGAAAATTTGAAAATTTTTTTTAAATATATGTATATTTTGAAAACAGTTGTGGGAAATAAAAGATCAATCAGAGCAGAAGTAATATTTCATAATTCTTTTTTTTGAATAAACATTGCGGAAATTTTATAAATAATTCCACTATTGACAAAAAAAGATTTTAAAGTTTATCTAAATGAAAATAATACGTTGTAATAATTATTAATCTTCTATTTTTTATTAATTATCCGGTTTGTAAATTTCACAATTTCTTTTCTAATTCTATTTTTTTCTTTATCTCATTATTTCAAAGATAATTTTTAACATTATGGAAAGTTGGAGTTTACAACATATATATTGTATCTACCGTGATTTCGAGTGAAAGGAGGTTCAAGATAAAGATTCGTCTTTTTTCTTGCCTTAAATCCGAACTTTGCAAACTTATTTAATGTCCAGTGCATCAGGATAAGTGTATAACAGTGTTAATTTCTCTGAGCGCTTCCTGCATAGTACTTATGAGAATCATTAACTCGAAACTAGTATACTGTCGTTTATATATATATATATATATGTGTGTGTGTAGAGTTAATCTAAATATTTCAAGTACATTTTACCTTACTGTATTTTTCTTAATTATTTTATCGATAATTAAAACAAATTTAATTATTAGCATAATGTAATTTTCAGAATCAAATAGCTTCATTTTGTGATTCTCGATTATTAAAACTATAATATTATGTAGATTAAAATATCAGATAAATCTCGTATTACAATTTCTGAAATTTATAGAAAGGAATATCAAAGATAAAGGTCAAAATCTTCATTTGGCAAAACGAGAATTAATTATTTTAAAAAATAATTTTGTAATTAGTGTAGTACTTTGTATTTACGGATGATTTTTCAGGATTATAGGAAAAGAATTTCTGACAGGAAAGTGTATTATATTGGAATATTTATAAACTAAGACTGGAGAACTAGGAATATTTTCGATGAGAATTTTTTATCTTTATATTCTTTCGTTAATTTAAATTATTTTCTTAAATCAAAAAGATAGCTTATGTATTATTATGACTTTTATTCAATGACAAATAAAAATAATATCAGAACTTCTGTATTTTTCTATACAGCTCTTCATTAGATTTAATAAAAATGAAACATTTTGATATCAACAAAACATTAATTAGTTAAATATAGAAAATTAATTAATAAATTATTTAAAGATTATTATTGAAATTATTTAATACAAAAGAATATATTAAAAAAACAAGGGTCAAAATAAAATTAAATAAAAAATTAATTAATTAATTAATTAATCAAAATACTTGATCAAAACCGGCGATTGACATCAATAATAAGTCAAAATTTTTATTGTTTAATGGGGTTTTCGATAGTTTTCGGTACTTTAATTTGAGTGCTTTAGAAGCAACTGATAAGAATTTGTCAACATTCAGGTGTAAAAAGAATTGCTAAAATCAACTAGTGGCGCAATTAAGACAAACTGGACATTGGTAAAGAATCCCCCAATTATCCCGCTTTTATTTGACATGCAATAATTTTTGTCACCTTATTTGAGGATGTCAATTTTATTTCAAACACTAGAAAATTTTAGGTCCCCTAAAATCTTTCTAGATCATTGGTAGTTTGGGAACTTTGATAAAATGAATAAAGGTTATAAACAGATGAAGAAAATTTTATCAAAGAAAGTTTAAATCGGATATTCTCAAAGGGGTCCAGTGGACCCCTGGGGGTCTATGGGACTTCATGGGGGGTCTATGATCACCAAGGGGTCTATTGGGGGTCTATGGATGTCTCTTTAGTAAAAAATAAATTTATAAATAAAAAATAATAAAAATAAATGAATAAATAAATAAATAAAATGAACATAATAATATTATTAATAATAAATAAAATAATATTTATAAATGAATATTAAGGAATTCGTATTGTAATAAAAATAATAAGTAAATATAAACTAGATTTTGGGAGGAAGTGAGCATGATTAATGAAAAGTATGTTTTGATAACTTATAAAATATGTCCAATGTTTTGATATGAGAGTTTAAACCCAAAATTAAAACCTCCGATATACCACAAACCCATTCAACCAGCAAAAACATGTTACTAGCATGTTTATAAATGTAATCTGAGTGTTATTCACTGTACAATTTTTATTATTGAACAGTAACTTATGTTAAATTTGATTAGTTGAGTTAGTTTTTTTTTATTTTGTGTGTGATCAGTTTTGTGATTAGTTTTTGAAGTTGACTTCTAAAAGAAAAGTAAGTGTTTCTTTTCTTCATTTAATTAATTTGTTTTGCCCTTTAATTAATTTATTTTTGCATTCTAGTTAATTTATTTTTGCCGTTTAATTTATTTTTTACAGCATGTCAACAGAAAAGAAAAAACCCGTCAATATTCCGAGGAATATTTAAAGTTTGGGTTTGTGGTAGCTCCGGGCAATTCATCAATGCCCTTATGCCTCATTTGTAAAAAAAGTTTCTGCAATGACTATATGAAACCTTCCAAACTAAAAGATCATTCGAATAGGATGCATGCTGATAAAAAAGACAGCAATTTACAATACTTCAAAAATCTAAAATGCGACTTTTTAACACGCTCAAATAAAGTAATCAAATCTTTTATGAAACCTTCAACATCAAAAAATGTCGAAGGAGGCCTCGAAGCTTCCTATAAAATTGCTTACTTAATTGCCAAAGGTGGATATCTGCACACGATAGGAGAGAATTTATTATTACCAGTTATTAGCGAAGTAATAACAACTGTTTTGAATCAAAATGACAAACATGTCTTGCAAAGTTTGCCGCTGTCAAATAGCACAGTTCAACGACGAATAGATGAAATGGCAGAAAATATAGAACTGCAATTAATAACAGAATTAAGAACAAGTAAATTTTGCCATACAGCTGGACGAGTCAACTTTAGGCAGGAATAGTATTTTAATGTTATACGTACGCTATTATAGTTGTTCAAAGGAAGAAATAATCGAGGAGTTTTTTTGTGCCGAGTCTATTGAAACGTACACTAAAGGAGAAGATATATTTTATTGTTTTGAAAATATTTTAAAACAATATGATATTCCTATAAAAAACATTATTCCCGCTTGTTCTGATGGAGCTCTTTCGATGGTTGGAAAATATCGAGGATTCCTAGCATACCTCAAAAACGAAGTACCCGAGATCTGGCCAGATTATTGTTTCTTGCATAGACAGCACTTAGTAGCTAAGAATATTCACAAAGAAATACATAATGTCTTAAATCTGTGCATTAAAACAATCAATAGTATAAGAGCAAAAGCACTGAATTCCCGCCTTTTTGCCCAATTGTGTGACCAAAATGATGAAGTGTACAACAATGTGCTTCTTCATACGGAAGTACGCTGGCTCTCTAAAGGCAACTGTTTGCAGCGATTTATTGATATTTTTAGTTCAGTTGTTGAGTTTTTCCTTGAAAATGACAATACTATGGCTATGCAACTATTAAATTTCAAAATTCACATTTTTTATTTGGCTGATATTTATGTATTATTCAATGCTACACAAAAAAAATCACAAGGGAGAAACATTAATGTCATAGATGCAAAAACGATTATCTTTAGTTTTCGATCTAAAATCGACTTGTTCAAATCTACTCTAAATCGAAAAGAATTCCGTTATTTCGATAACTTAATGCAGTTATCTGGAATTGAAAAAGATTGCATTTCTTCTGAAGATATAACATTATATACAACCCATTTAAAAAATTTATTAGAGGATTTTAATGTCCGTTTTCCCGATATGGAAAATTTATGTGCCCCAGCTTGGATCATTGAGCCATTCCTCTGTGATTTAACTAGGTTTGATATTTCGGTACAGGAAGAACTAATTACGTTGAAGGAGGATGTCCAAGCTCAAGTATTATTTAACACACATGGTTATGTAAAATTTTGGACCATCAAAGTGATTCGTGAAAAGTACCCGCATTTGCAAATGAATAGCGAACCCCTATTGTTAACTTTTCCGTCATCTTATTTTGTAGAAGCTGGTTTCTGTGCAATCAATAATTTATTAAGAAAAACAAGGAACAAACTCAATATTATTGAAAGGGGAGATTTAAGAATAAAACTTAGTAATTATAGACCAAACATAAAGGAAATCGCACAAGAACGTCAAGCCCATCTATCACACTAATATTATAATTTTGTAAAATATTAATGTTTTTTTTTATTAATTGCATATATAATAAAAAAAATAAAAATGATTGATAGTTTTGTTATTCATTAATATGCAGCTATTTTTACGGTAATATTATTTGTTTTATTTATTATTATTATGGTTTCCATGGACTTTCTTAATTTTTTTTTAGAATTACTTACTTAAACCTTTTTTAACCTAAAATACTATTACCCATTACTATTTTCTTAAAATTGAATTCTGATTTGGGAATCCTAAATTTAATCATTAAAAATATAGATATAATTATTGATATTTCAGTTTCTTTCTTCTGTACAATTTCCCCTCATTTTCCTATTACTATGTGTTTTAAAAATTAGTTGTATATATATATATATATATATATATATATATATATATATATATATATATTCCTTAGGTAGGGGGTCTATGAAAAAAAAACTCCTACAGGGGGTCTATGGAAGAAAAAGTTTGAGAACCCCTGGTTTAAATAGATATGCTGTTTAACTAGATAACACAAGTAATCAGACTTTTCCAGTATTTATTAGCGGAATTAGAAATAAATCTAATAGAATAAATAAATTAATGGGGTGTATTATTATAATTATTATTATAGTTATTATTATTATTATTAAAATTAATATTATTATTTTTAATTTATATTTTTTAAATAAACGTAAAATATGTCAACCTGACAAGCATGAAAAGCGAAATGACAACCTTAATGATTCTATTATTAAATAATTCTTTTTGAAATTCTGACGCACTTAAACAATAAATATTTCATTTTATTTTGATTAAAATAACAAACAAAGATTTTTTTTAATGGAAAATAATTTTGTTTCAATATTAAAGTAATTAAGTGTTTCGTCGATTAATGTTTTCAACAATTCTTCTTAGCTTAAAAGATTCAATTTTAATCTACCATAACAAACGTTTTGCAATTCCGATATTTCTTTAATATGTGCAAAACGTTGGAAAACCTTTTACACATTTCTATATTTCTTCCATTGTAGATTCTTTAAAGTGATCTTCATGCAAAAACAATCAAGTAGAAATTTAAATCATACAAATCTAATTTTTTATTTGTTTTCTCCAAATTATTTTCAACTAAATAGTTTATTATGAAATAAATAATTAAAATTATTATTTAAACAAATGTATTTTTGAAATATTACATTTATATAAAATGATTATAAGAAATTCTTTGCGAATTTGTACAAATTATGAGCCATTCAATAGAGAATAGTTGATTTAAAGATAAAAGTGAAATGAAAATGTCGTTTAAAAGTGAAAGTTGTGATAAAATTATATTTTAATAAAATGAATCATGGATATGGGCACAGATCTGACAAATTTAATCACTTTTTTTATTTGATCAGAATTTTTATTATAAATTACTCAATATAAATAAATTATCAGTATAAAATTATACTTTGGTCACTATTATTTATTAAGGGTCAATTATATATATTTTTTAAATTATATGTTCTATTACAAAATTATTTAATTAATCAACTACAAGACAGGCGTTGTAAATTTTAGCCTTATAGAAACTTGTTTAACTTGTTTAATACATTTTAATTGAATAACCGACCGAAAATAAAAGCGAAGAAAAAATTACATGTGTATTATACGTTTTTGGCTTTTTTTATAATTCATTTTTTTGGTTTATTAAAAAAAATACCGATTAAATAAAATTGTATATTAATACTTAATTATAAATACTTACCATTTATTTAAATAATTAACAAATTATTTTTTCTACCTAGATTTTAAGTAAAATATTTATCCTCTTTATATAAATCGGTGCAATATTGATCATTTATATCAAAGTGAGGTCTGTAACTTCTTACTTTTTTGATTGAAAGGAACCTTAAAATAGTGTCGAGAGTTGAGACAAAAAATTAAAGTTTCGCAGAGGATTTCAGCGTCCCCAAGCCCTAAAACAGTTAGTTAATCTGAGGCATCTACATGGTAAATTGAATGGTGGAAAACTATGTATACAAAAAATAATTATAATATTTTACATTTTATTTTTCACAAAAAATAAAGTATATATTGTATTTTTTTTTAATTAGTTTTAATTGTACAAAATAAATCATGCAAAATGTTAATTAAACAAATATTTTGAAAGAAAATTATTTCCATTGCTGGATTTTTGAAAAATTAAAAATTTAATTTCGTAAATGAATAAAAATACATTTGTGAGGTATTATTAAAAAATAATAATTTTTAATTCGATTATTTTCATTTTTAATTTTTTTATCTTTATTTCAGACTACACATCAATAATTTATTTATCTTACCCAAATTGTCGACAAATTTTTTATATTTGTTGAAAATGATAAATGAAATTTTGTGTTAAAAAAATAAAAATATAGATCCATAGTTTAAAATGAAATTTAAAAATTAATGGCAGATACACAAAACAAAAGACCTAAAGATAATTTTTAACTAGTGAAAGATATTATGATACTTATCATTTTGCGTAAGAAAAATATTCTTTCAATTTTAAATATAACTCAAATTACTAAACTTTAATTTGTTTAATTTTTTTAATTGATAAATATAGCTCTTTCCTGATCAGTAGATAGATATGATCCAACAAGATCACCTCCCATCCATGAAAAAAAAATATTAAGCTAAAGCATTTCCTATAGTATTTGTATGTATGTCACTGTAAATCTGTTCACTTTACCATGCCAACCGATCAAAGTTTTATGTATATCATCGAAATTTCCATGAATTACGAAAATTTCATATATATTTATGATTCATTTACAAAACAAAACAATGTTCAATCGATACCACTTTAATAGATAAATAGGTCAGACACACAGACTATATAGTTTTCCATAAAAACATACTCAAATAAATCAGATGGTCAATTCAATCTTAAAATAAAAGAACTTCGAAAAAATTTCCATTATTTATTTTTAGACTATTTTCTAAATTTGAAAAAAAGAGCAGTTTAACATTCAGTTTCTAATTATAATACATATACAAACTCGCATTTGCGTTGAAAATTTAATTAGCAGAAACAGATTCCGATTTATTATAGGTTTCAAGATAAGGTAGAAAAATTATTGACACATACAGAGTTGATGCACGGGTATTCTATATTAAAACAAACATGCAGACAAGCTATAAAATGCTCCACTAAAAACTCTCATTTTTGGTAATTAATTTTATTAAAAATGAGATTGGAAAATATTAGTTTTAAATACATTTTGTTGAAATAATTTGGTCATTAAAATCCACATAGATAATAATAGATAATTTCCATAATTTGATACAAAAAATCTTTAGTTGTAATTAATTTTCCTTGTATGCAAATTCTGACAACGCGCATCACAAATTTTTTAAATTTTATAACGCAATTTATGTAATAAATACACAAATCATTCTGTTTAGTTCCTCAACCTTACGGTCTGTGAGTGCAAAGCAGAGCCTTTGATGACATAAAATATGTGCTTTAACCATGAAACTTCAGTCAACCACCATGTTTATAATTTTACACGTGCAACTGGATTTTACTCAAGCAATGAGTTAATCATGGAACAAAGGTATATTTAGACAAAATTTAAAAACCAACAATTCACCAAATGCTTTATTATTATTTTTTATTATTTTATTTAAATTTAGTAATAACCTAAATAAATCTCTTAAAATTACAGAAACAGATTAAAATAAGTTTTCTAATTTTAAACAAAATTTTTAACTTTTAAATAAACTTTTAAATGTTAAGAATTTTATTCACTTTTGAAACAAAAAGTAAATAATAAACTTTGACAAAATATCTAGCATTGAACCTATAATTAATTAATTATTTATAGAAGATTAAGTACACCCTCTAATCCCTTTTGAATCTCTTATCTGTCACCTAGAAATAATGCACCTTGATAAAATGCTATAAAATTTTCTCCGTTCATCAGAAAGCTGAATAATATATAAAATTTTAGTATTATTATTAATATGATGATAAAATTATCTTTTCCTTTCTAAATCCGAATTATTAATTTATATGACTCAAGAACAGTTGAAAATATTTTTAAACTTTTTTTGGTACTCATTATTACAATACATTATTATTATTATTATTATTATTATTATTATTATTATTATTATTATTATTATTATCATCATTATTATTATTATTATTATTATTATTATTATTATTATTATTATTATTATTATTATTATTATTATTATTATCATTATTATTATTATTATTATTATTATTATTATTATTATTATTATTATTATTATTATTATTATTATTATTATTATTATTATTATTATTATTATTATTACTATTATTATTATTATTATTATTAGTAGTAGTAGTAGTAGTAGTAGTATGTTTATCATAATCTGTTAAAAAATTGATTTGTTATTGTCTCAGTTCCACGATCAATAAAAATCAGAAATTCTTTACGATGGAATCAAAGAGGTAAAAAAACATGGAAAAGATTATTGATATTGATGAAAGATTTTATGCTCTAATTAATGACATTCCCGTTTTATGTTATTAGTATATTTTTAAAAAAAAAACATTTTTTTAAATGACTATTTTGATAAGTAAATTTTTATTTTAAAATCAATTTTTGTATTTGAGAAATTTAAAACATTTAATAAACTAAGATTTTATTTTAATAATAATATTACTAATTTTTCATATGTAATTATTATTATTACGTATTATTTCTTGATTATTGCTTGATTATTCTGTTGTGAGTTCGTTACGAAACCCAAAGACAACCTTTGTATTTCATAGATTTCATTCTGAACCTAGCAAATGTGATTATGTAATTGCTAAGAGCGAGGGGTAGCCTAAACAATGTTCAGGAGCTTTAATTTGAATTAATAAATAAAATTACTAAAAAAACTTTATATTTATTTTTAGAACTGTTAATTATTGATTTTAATCTGCGCTCTTTTAGAAAAAAATATATATAATATCATTCATAAATTACAATTTATATAATGATTCTATCAAAATTTTCTCTGATAATACTTTGTGATTAATAATGTAATATTCTCACTTTCTATTTTCATCTCATTTAGATGCATCTGAGAAATATTTCATATGCAAACTTGTAAGTTATCTAAATTTATTATTATTATTATTTTCATGTGCTGAGACATATGCTTTAAATATGTAAAGTTTTACTAGCAGTTACAATATTACTTCTATTAATCCAATTTTCAAACTATTTATGTTATTATTTTTATTATAATTATTATTATTATTATTATTATTATTATTATTATTATTATTATTAGTATTATTATTATTAGTATTAGTATTAGTATTATTTAATTGTTATTAATATTATTATTATTATTATTAAAGGTAAGGCCAATCCAACATATGTATATTAAACTACAATATATTTTACACTTGATAATTATCGACTGAAAAAATTGATTAATATCAGTGAACGCTATTTTGTGCTGCATGATGAAAAAAAATGTTAAATGATTTTGTGTAGATATTATAAAATATGTTATTGAAAATTTATTGAAAATTTATTAAAATTTTGTTAAAATTTCGATTTTTATAAATTTTTAAGAATTGAGATTTATTAAAACAGAATTTATAATTTTTAAACTGATTATATTTCAAATAAAAGAGATTTATGTATAAATTTGTTTGGACTAAAAAGGAGTTAAAATCGATAGTTTCAAGTTCGATTCTACTTGATGATGACAGTGAGTTTGTCGAAATATATTGTATATATATATAAATTAGATTGATGCTTTCTTTTATTTAATTCAATGCCATTGTTTCGCGATTCTTATAGTTTTATTATTAATATTATTATTTATTAATATTATTATTTATTAATATTATTATTTATTATTAATATTATTATTTTTCACTGATAATTATAATCTGTATTCTTATTTTTTGAAATAAAACCAAATTTTTAATATTACTCTTTAATTCGCCTTATATTGTAATCATCATTGTTAAGAAAATAAATATAGAAAGGTCTGGCATCAAACGTAGCCTAATTTCTGAAATAAAATTATTACAATTACTGAAGACAATTATCTCTAAAAAATGTAATTTATTCAAAAGCTTATACTTATTAAAGCTATGCTTTTTTCAAATATGATAATAATCAACTGATGTTTGTTTGAATTTTTCCAAGCACTTATTTATTGAATTTTTCTTTAAAACTAAATAAAACTTATCATTCTTTTGTTTTAAATGTTTTTGGATTATCTCAAGGTATTCAGGTCAGCTAAATTTATTATTTTTTATATTTAAGGGATATTTATCATTTTCTACTGATTTTAAATTTTATTTCATTAATCCGTGCCTATAGAAATAAAACTATTTTTAATAGGTACCAAAATTTAAATTTAACTCATCAACACTCACAATTCTTGTTCTTTTTGATTTTTTTTATTCACATTTCGTAACCGATGCCTATTAATTATTCTCATGGCCGTTATAATTTTAAGGTTCCTATGTGACCGTACTGCTCCAATTTCATTTTTTCACAAAATTGCTGCTATAAAGCACATATGACTACCTGATTGCGATACTAGACATAGAGAGTTGCATTAAGAGAAGGAAAAATCCGTTGTATATATTTTATTTTAATCTTCGGATGATTTAGAAAGTTATTAAAATAATGACAGTTGGTCGAATTTTAGAAGTCAGTTCTCTATTTGATGTTATAAGGTTGAGGTTGCCAACCTTTTGCCTAATTAAGGTGACTCCAACGATAAAATTAATCGGATTCACAGCCTTTTTGCAGTAATCAGAGTAGTAGAAGTAGTTTTATAGCTTAAATAAAAATTTTAGAATCTAGTAACAGTAGAATCTAGTAACTTGCAAATTAGAAATTGTAAAATTCTATAAAAAACGAGTTTATTTATTTTAAAAATTAATTTTCCCGTGGTCTCAGTTGACCGTTGGCAAATTTCCAGGCAACTTTTGTTTGGGTCGTAACCCGATTTAAACTCATTTTGAAGCTTTTGTTCTTGCATTCGTAGAATTTCCATATTCTATGAGCAACGTTCTTTCTTCGTGAACACAGCATCGAGGTTTTGGTTTTTCACTAATTAAAATGCTTTCAGTTGCAAATTTGGACCCGTGCGAGAAATTCCTTTTTAAAATTGCGTTACTTCGGCTTTATAAATATCATGAGGATTGTAATGATCTTTTATATCTGAACGAATGGATGTTTACCAGTCTTGTAGTTGGTGAATCGGCCTTTAACAATTCACTATTTAGTTTTTTTGTAAACAATTTCATATTCTCTTTTTATCTCTTTTCGGAGGGGGGAGTTAATGTAGTTATTTTAATTTTAACATTTATTTTACTTTTCATCAAAAATGTTTGTCATATATTTATCAAAAATACTCGTAATTAAATAAATGTGTTTAATTTAAATATATTATTAGTTTGTTTTTAAAACGAAAAATAATTCATTCTCTTTTAGTTAATCACTTTGTTTTATAAAAAAACTCTCTCACTATGTTTATCTTTTTATCTATTCAACTTAAACAAACTATTATTTCTTAAAGAAACAATTTTGAAAATTTTGATTAGTTAGATAATTTTACTCAATTACTTCTTGTTTGTTTAAAAGTCTCTTTAGTCATTTTTCCTTTGAAACAATGAAAACTTTCCGCCGTTTTCATCAATGAACTTTTTATTTAATTTTAATTTCAATTATTTTTTCTTTTTAAACTTATCTCACTTTTTAAATAATTTATCGGACATTTTTAGTGAAAATTTGAAAGAAATTATTTTGCATAAAATTTAATTAAAAAATCAATATTTCTAGGGGAGGTATTAACGGTTATTAACTAATCAATTAATTAATTTAAATTTTGTTGAAGGCATTAATACTTTAATTAGGAAAACAAAATCCCCGAGATTGACATGATTAATAATGGCTTGTAAATCGGCTGGAAGATAATTTTATTTACATCTTTAAACATGAAATTAGCAACTAAAAAATGGTGCGCTTTTTCCAAAGACGATTTATTTTAATATTTCATTTTTTGTAAAGATAATTATTTTTATTTCAAATAACACTTGATAAAGGTAGTGTCAAAAATTTGTAGTAGGTAAAATAAATATTATTTTGTATTCAAAATAGAAAAGAATTAAATTTAAAAAAAATAAAAACAGATCAAAGGTTAATAAAAAATTTAATGATTTTAAAAATGATTTATATATTTTATTTATTTTTTATTTTATTTATTTTTTATTTTATTTATTTATTATTTTATTTATTTATTATTTTATTTATTTATTATTTTATTTTATTTATTTTTTAAAATAAAAGTTGGCAACCTGTCATACTTATTTATGACACAATCAAGTTAGATTAAAAAATTCTCCGAAAATCAACTAAATATTTATGAGAAATCAAAACTTCAACTCGCTTTACTTTTGTAAAATTAAAAATAGTTTCTTAAAAAATATCTATATAAATTAAGCTGAAATTTTATTTATCCTTTTTAATATAAGAAAAGGCTTTTAGATTTTGTTCTAGCAGTCCAAATCCTGCAGTTAGCCTGTGGGCATAAAGTTCATTAGACATGAAATAATTTGTTAGTTTAGCTAAACATAATTATTACGAATAATTTTAAAATAATAAACAATAATTTATATTTTAAAAAAATATTTAGATGTATTTATATACCTCAGGGGTCGCCAAATAGTCGATCGCGAACGATTTCGACGCCGATCGCGGAGTACTTAAAGAATTTTTTTATGTGTATAAAAATATTTTTTTGTGAATTTAAAATTTTTCTTCCTAAATATTTTTTTTAAATTTCAAATTTTTCAAAAAGTTACGTTAAAAATTCTTATATTTATATTTAATTATTATGAAAAACAATTCCATTCATCACATTAATTAGTTTAATAAATATTATATTTCTGTAGTTTTTAATGTAGTTTTTTTAAAATAAGAGGTCGATCTTGAAGCCGCATGATTTTAAAAAGTAGCTCTAGCCATGGAAAAGTTTTCCGACCCCTAATATACCTTGAGTTGTAATACTTTAATGCATTTATAAAATCCTGTAAATAATCAAAAATTATTTAAATATTTTTTTTATCAAATGCATTTTACTGTAATTTTACTACTGGCAAACTCGTACAAACATAACTTGTCAAGTGTTCAAAACAAATTTAAAACTTGACAAATACTTTCGGTCCTAAAAGGGTTAAAACCTAAAGAATTTTTATTATTTATAGGTTCTCACTTTTTTATCAATAGTATTTGTATTTCTTTTTAATGGCATGTCCATTTATTTTATATTAAATTTAAGAAAATATTTTTGTTTAAATCACATAGTGATTAAATGTCTGCATGAAACGAAAGTGGTTATATTTTTAATACTAATGGGGATTTGATTTAGCATTAATAATGCCGAGTCGGATAGTAAGAAATCGAGATTATGGTTCAAAGTTATACTTTTTTTATTCGGTCACGCATTATTAGTCTTTTTTGCAAAGATTTTTATTCATGCGCTTGTTTGTATATCTTTTTCATATCACTTTTAACTATGAAATTGTGGTTGTTTGAGTTCATTAGACTCGTATTTTTCAGATATCATTATTGTATAACAATAAAATTTTAAACACTTGTTAGGTCTTTTTGTTAAAAATTTTGAAATATAGCAATTTTCAATTAAAAAAATGAAATTTTTAAAAAAATGTCTTTAGGAAATATATTTTCACCATACTCTCAACATTTACTACTAGTGTTTTTATATGGATCTATGAAAAGTGTAATTTGAAAAAAAGTATGGTTTTATGGAGAAAATGTAGGCTGACATTACAGCTTAGATTAGTGCCAAGTAAAGGAATTTCTATGCCATTTTATCTAATTTGTCAGAAACTTTGCAAAAAGCATGATTGAATTCGTTTTTTCTATCCTCTAAACCAGTGGTAGGTAACGTTTTTTGTGTCGAGGAGCTCGTGAATTATAAACTTGTTCGGAGGACTGCGTGATAATTTTATAGGAATTTAAAGAAATTCTAGACACAAATATGACTAAAATAAATAAACAGTTAACAAAATTTGAAATAATTATAATCACATAATGACCATTGTCATGGCAGCCAAGTAAAAGATATTAATTACATACTGCTAGTTACAATTTTTATTCATTATTGAGATTTTTGTAACTATACGTAGTTTTTAACTAGTTTTCCATAATTTTGAGTCAAAGTAGTTTTTTCAGCAACAGCTACTGCTACACTGTTATAAGAGAAAAAAACGTAAATCTGGAAATATTTATAATGGTACACTATTAGTGCCTCGTTCACTTTATGTTGTGATTATCGGAATTAGTGGTGTTGATTATGACTTGAAGAAGATGGAGAAGAAGAAATCATCTGAAACATTGAAAGAGGAGTGAAAAATACGAAATTTTTACAAAATATGCGGAAGGTCTGGCAATAAACGTGTTTGTATACATAGTTTGTCTCTCTCTGATTTAAACGATAATTATAAAATTCTGAATAATTTTTGAGTGTCTGTTTATAATTTTATAAAATCGACAAAATATATTACGAAATTATAAACATCATAATCACGAAGCAAAATAGTATTATATGATTGAAGTTTTATATTTAATAAAGTAACTTTTCCTAATTAAGATTTTCCTAGGTCCAAGTCGCTCTTATATTTGATTTTAGAAGCTGTATATATTGCTGATATAGTGTTAATTTCTTTCAAAATTCTGTATATTAAATGAAAAAGATGAAAAAAAAATCATACATTTTTATCAATAGCTCTACGAAATTTTTCGAAAAAAGTCTCGAAATTAAAGGCCCGTATATAAAGTGATAGAAAATTAATTATAACAAATAAATCAGTTAAATAAATATTTTGAAATGTATAAGTTACATTTGTAATACTTTTTTGATTTATTTAATGTTTTAATTGGTAAATTTTTAATTTATAATTAGAAATATTAGAAAATGCAAAAACGCACTTCAAGAAAAGTATATAAACTCAATTATAAAATTAATTTCCATGAATTTCATTTTACTTTTATAATTATACATTTAATAATTTTTTTTTAAGATTTACCTTTGACGTTTTTCCTAATTTATCACAATGTTAGTTTTCTCTTTTTTTTAATTGATGTTTATTTTCAACAACATTTTCATAAATATTTAATATTGGAAATATGAAAAATAAATTAATAGGTTTAATTTTTATAAAAATGTTAGATTTTCTTATTTTAAGACAATTAAAATAAATTTTAAAATATGAAAACCATTGAATAATTATTATACAAGAATTTTCCTATTGGCCAATTCAGTGCTTCCGCTAGGCGAGACCTGGAGAAATTTTTAAAGTTAACATTTTTCAAATAAAATATTGTAATTTATATAATATTATTCGCATGAAGTCTAAATTTATTTAGTGATAATAATACTAATGAGTAATTAATTTTATTTGAAAGAAATTGTGATGATAATTAGTAAGAGCACTCTGATTTTGTTAATAGATGTGCTGTGAAATATATATAGTTCACACGCAAATATAATTTTGTGAAAGTTGATATAATGAAGAATTTATTTCATAAAATTTAATTGTTTCTATTTTCCTAAAATATGTATTTCTTTTAATCAATCTTAACATTTCACAATTTTAAATTGTCTTTCATTCCGGTCCAGTTGTATCACTTCAAAGTTCTAGTAGAAAATTGTAATAGTTATTGGAAACTGTGATATGTGAAGTATTATTAATAATATCATTAGATCCAGAAATTATTGTGCAAAATACTATGAACACTTGTGTTTTGAATGTTGATTATTGCTATTATTTTCTGTGATATGTGAAGTATTATTAATAATATCATTAGATCCAGAAATTATTGTGCAAAATACTATGAACACTTGTGTTTTGAATGTTGATTATTGCTATTATTTTCAACTGTATCAAAGTATTAAGTTAAATAATTTTTAATTTCTATTTTAATTTTTTTTTAATTTAGAGATTGTTAAAATTAAAATAAAATATTTTATAAATTTTTAAATATATTTATTGAAAATAATCTAAATTGAAAAATAATGGATTATTTAAATTGAATTAAAAAATATTTTAGACTTAATAAGATTTAAATTTGATTTATTCACGAATGTCTGATTTAAATGAAAGAATAATAAGAAATATAACGTGATGTCCAGTGCAAATCCCAATAGTAGACTAGTTTCGAGCTAGTCTACTATTAGCTCGAAACAATCATAAATAATAAACATTTAAACAAATTAAAAAAATATTAATAATTTAAATAAATTTATTTTTGGATTAGTGCTTTATTTTATTTATTAGTTCAATGCCAATGTTTTTTGATTGTTTTAATCAATTTGAAAGTTACACTTCGTTTGTTCCAGTGTTCAAAAGAAAGATTTTGGAATCGAGGAAGTGATGTAGAAATTCAATAAATGATAATAATATCATAATATCCAGAAATCAATGATTGAATTAGATTTGTTTGATATAAATAGTGAGGTTTGTTTTTGGGATTTAATATTGCATTATAGGACAATCATCGTGTTTATCAGTGAATTGATTGATATTAGTAAACGCACTTTTGTGATGCATAATAAAGCTAAATGTAAAATAGTTTTGTTATAAATTTTAAATATTTTTCAAATTTTTTAAGTTTTTTTAAAATTTTATAGAATTTGTAAATGCAAAATTTTTAATTTATAATACAATAGTTTTAGAATATAAAAGAAGAAAACTGTGATAATTTAGTTATTTTCAAGAGATAAAGATATAATCAAAATATCTAATACTTGATGAAAATAGTAATCATAATTACGAGAAATATAAATTAGTTTGGATCCCATTTCGCATATCTTTCAAACGGTTCCACGGTAACCTCAAAGTATGACAATACCTTAGAAAGTGTGGGACAATTTTTTTTGATTTTGTTACAAGATGCCGAATTTTCAAAATGTGATAACAAAAGATTGGACAGTTACATTTCTTCCGCCCGTCATACCAAACTGAATTCTTACTCTTAACATTATAATACAATTTTTGGACGAACATCATATTAACTTTAACCATATTGTTAAAATAATTTTACTGGTTTTCATTCGAGTTGTGCTCAAATGAAATTGGCATGAGTTTATATCCTTCAATAGAACTGTGTTATCAAAATATCTAAAAAACCTTTCGTGACCAAATCCTTTGAATTTTATTAACTCGTGTTCTTGTTATCTGGAAGCCCAATTCCATACGTCCCATACGTATCAGAGGTTCCATGACTTCTGGGAATTTTTAGACTTTTTTGATCATTATGATTTCATTTCTCTTTTCAGGCAAGATGATGTTATTTTCATTGCAGTTTTTTCCGCTAAATTCTCAAAGCTGAAAATTGTCTTGCTGACTTACTGTAACTTTATATCTAAGAGCTTTTTCAAATTAAAAATAAACCACTTTAACGGCTTAATTAAAGGAAAGCATTTAAAAAAATAATTAAATCTTTAAAAAGTGTTCAGACACTACTAAAATACATAACAAAATATTAGAAAACTTCAAACTCCCTTTATGAAAATAAATAAATTTTTCAAAAAAAAAATCAAATAATTTTAAATTTTAATAAATTGTTAGAGAAGTGTTATTTTGATGTCAAGAATTCAAAAAAAGAGAACGTAATAAAATAAAATTTTATTCATATTTAAACTTTTTAAATTGTAAGCATGAAAATTTTTTATAATTTTAAACGACGCTCAAAATACCTGAAACAGCGGTTGGAAACTCTATGTCAGTTAATATTAAAAAATAAGGTTATATTGTTTTAAATTAATTTATAAAAATTGTTTTTCAAACAAAATAAATATTTTTAAAAAAATATAATCTTTCTAATTAATATATTTATTTTAAAAAGTATATTTGGAGGTTGCGGTAAATAGCATATTTAATGAAATAATTACCTCTAAGAACTAACAAAACCAAAAAGGACTATAACTTCAATAAAATAATAATTAATTATTAAAAGTTGCATATTTTGTAAATTAAGAAAAATATTATATTCATCTGACATTAAAACTTAAACAATAAGTCGTAGCTTATCGATGATTTACTTGGCATAATTAATAAAATAAATAAAATTTATGAAAATATTACTTTATCTTTTAATTATAGAATTGTTCATACAATTATCGACTTGACATATGTCGATTAGAAGAAATCGATAATTCTGAAACATGTATCCAATGAAATTCAGACATACTTGCTTTATAAAATTGCTCAGTTAGCACATGCGCATCAAGCGAGTGAATAAAAATATAGGGTAAACTTTCTTCTGAAAACCGGAAAATTTCTCGGTATTATTTTAATTGCTAAATTGTATCAAAATAAATTTTGTTTTGAAAATGGTGTTTGAATTCAAATTCAAAATCCAACACAAAAGTCAACTTATTAAAACAACAGATAATGAGAAATATTGATAATAATGACAATAACAACAAATTTAACAAAATCAATATTTGAATTAATGAGTGAAAATTCTCTTAATATGTTACGAAAATTAAATCATCATAATTCTATCGAACAAAAAAGTCCATGAGATAAAACAAGAAAAAAATATAATTACCATCCAAAACAATGTGTTCACCGCAACCTCTCTATAATGGTCAATTGTTGATAAAACGCTTAGAATTAAGCAGATCAAAACCAATAGGAATCTATTAAAAGTGGAAAACATTATTGAAGCATTATAATCGAAAGAAAAACAAATTATATAAAACAAAATTCTATATAAACTAACACAGCAAAATGGTATAGGAAGCATTTCCAACCAGTGGGAAATTCTAGAAAATTATAAATTATCGTTTGTCGACTCTGAGTGTTGTTCATGTGATTCAAAATCGATCGCTGGAGATCCAATCTCACAGCGTTCGTAATCATTCTTGACTGACGTCGCTTTTCCAGTTCCGATTTTCGTTTCGTAAGCAAATAATCCTCGTCTCGGTCTTCATCGTTTTCCAATTTGTCATAAACTATTTGACTGGTTTCGTTGTCGATGATTCTCACTTCGATTTTCTCATCGTGTATATTGATAATGTGATTGTCAGAATTGTATCTCGAAGCCATTAGAAATGAATTTGGTGATTATGATTTAAAAAACAACCAAAAAAATATTCCAATTTCAATCAAAATCATCTTTTCAAAAATCACAGAAAATCATGATATGATTGTCATAATTTAAATAATCGCTAATAAATTAATACCTAGAGTATATAGAATTGAGTATTTTAAACAAATAAACAATGAGTAGAAAGCAATGATTTAATTAACGTTAAAAAACACAATAAAAAAATTAATTGAATATTATTAATTTAGAAAATTTTTCAAAACTTTAAAATGATTAAATAAAAATTTATTTAAATAAATTTCATTGAAAATTTATATAAAAAGTAAAATTTTATGTTTTTTAATTTCAAATTTTCTAGTAACCTGGTTGGTTTCTTAATATAATGTATTAAATATAGAATAGCTGGTTCGTGAGTTTTCTAATGTTGTTTAATCTCTTAATCAATTAGCGTTAGGATTGGAGCCTTTTCAAATCTTATAGCACCCAGAGACGCCCGAGATGGAGATTATATGGCTATTATATATTAGCCCCCCTTCTAAACAATAGAATATAGTTGAAAGATAATGTTTGCTATGATGGGTTACCGTAGACTGCACAACCTGAACATTGTAGAGTCATATTCTTGGTTCAAATGTCCTCATTTCTACTAGAATCTAAATTTAGCAAAGTGAAATCAGGCGAAAATCAACAGTCTTCCCTTACAAATGCTTTGGCACAAATTTAGCACTTCGCGAAGGGAAAATACGAAATTGATACTTGTAGCTGCATGTACTTGCTGTACCTACACGTTTAAATGCACCTTTGTCTTATGTTCACAATATTAACTTCGTGCGGACAAGAAAAGTACATTTGACTACGTTTACAATAATTGTATTAAAAATTTTGATCTTTTCACGAACGTTCACATTAGTGCTTTTTCGACGAATATGACAAGATACGTTTTATAAGATTAAAAGAAAAATAAATTCGATGTATTTCAATAATTTTTGATTGTATATTTTTGAGCAAATTGAGTGATTTATAGAAGTTTAAAATTCCAAATGTCCAAGAACATGCATTATTAGAATCATGTAAATCATCCCCATGACAGCCACCGACTACAACTCATCATGTGTGTGAAGGTCAAGATGATTCTAGTTTGAATAATTCTAACGAAGTAGCAGTTCAGAGTTTATTGCATTCTAATTCTAATCGCTCTCCCAATCAATGCCTAATGTTAAGTGTTAATTACTTCAAAATACTGATCTCTCAAAACCAACTAAAATTATTATTAGTTGGTTTTGAGTACCTGAAGATGATAGCTATGCTATCGAAATATATCGTACGAAAAGTTTTTTATTGGCGTTATCTTTTAATTAAATCGTTGCCAAATTTATTTAATTATTTTTTATCTTTATGTCTTTTTTACGCTTCCTTTGTCTGATGCTCAATTTTGTTACCAAGTCTTTTTTCCACCGTTCCCAGAAATAATTCGCATTTGTAACATTTTCCACTAATTCTATTCGTGACTAACTTAGGATTAAAACGTGATTCAGAATAAGTTTAATATCCTTTTATTCATCAATACACTGGACCATCAAAACATGAGAATTCAGTAACCCATTCACCTTTATTAATATTGTATTCAATGGCTCATCGAAAACAGCTACCTAGGCCATTTTTAACTTAATGACCTTCCTTGATATGTTCCTTTAGACCAGTGGTTCCCAACCTTTCTGGTACTGTAACCCCTTGATAACATTTGCCAAGTTGTGGCGACCCCAACAATAAAATTAATAGGGTTTCTCCTCAGTCACTTCATTTTTGCAGCTAACTATTATGTTTCCGACTTGTAAATATCTGATTTCACTTATATATTTTTTTACTTTATACTATAAATCAGAGAGGAGTATCACTTAAATTTAAAATGATAGTAAGAAACCACTGACTAGCGTAAATAAATTATTTTCAAAAGATCTCAGGCGACTCCTGACAAATTGCTACAAGACCCCAGTTGGGGTTGCGACCCACAGGTTAGGAACCACTGTCTTAGATATAAAACTGAAAGTACTAGGACGCTCTACTTATTTTTTATATAATTAATTAATCAAGCCAATTTCTAGCACTTTACTCAACTTCTCATAGTAATGGATCATCCGAATCTGCACCAGGCCTCAAAATTTCCTGCATTATCACTTCCCCTATTACTATAAGGGTACGTAAGAACCTTAACGGATCGAATACTATCCATCTTAGTAGACTTCTCTTGGTGAATTCTGTCGATTGTGTGTTTCTATAATATCGAATTACTGATTTTATTTTTGTTTTATAGATTGTTTTTAATGAGTGAAAATCAGTAAATATTATAAAGCATGTAATTCGGTAGCCTAAAACTCTTAAGCAAGTTATTTGGAATTTATTGGTAGGAACGACGGCAACAGCCGACCTAGGCAACATATATTTCTTATCATTGTGACAATCAGAAGCTAGTATAGATAACGACTGTAATCACCCTCGCATTCTAGGCCATTAATTCCTCAAGCCAAATGAATTCGAAATTTTATAAAAATTTGAAATTTAAATACACAATTTTGTTTTTGAATTTAAAACTTTTCATAATTGCATAGTTAAAACTCACATCGTTATTAAATTTTATTAATTCAAATAATATTCTCAATAACGTTATTCACAAATTTTGAGGAAATTCTTTCCATCTAGGAATTCACAAACCACATCAAACAACTACGTATATTCATGCAATCCTTAATTTATTTGCTATTTATCAAAATGTAAAAAATATCAACTAAGTTAATTTAATTAATTAAATTATGTTTTAACATAATACATTAAAAAAACATTTCGTCATAAAATTTATTAAAATTTTTTAATATCATTTTTTACAATATATGGGAAATTTAATCCTTATGTTCCCATTTAAAAAAAAAATTTATATAAATTTTATTTTCTTTCTATTAATTTTTATGTCCATTTCATTCTGTATTTCATTTCTTACTATAGATAGGCTGAGTCGAGATGTCGTGTTACATAGATAAAAATATTGATTTGTAGTCTGAAATGAGGATAGAAGAAATTGAAAATGAAATAATGCCAATCAGTTAATTTCCATTTTGATAATTGAGTTGGCTATTGATTTCTTCGAATTAATATAACCACGTTTTACATGCAATAAATAAGTGGAAATATTTGATTTTTCTATGCATAATTAGAATGCCGACTATTGTGTAATGGTTAATTATTTATTTCCAGTAAATTCAATGAAATAATCCATGAGAAATAATGTTCTATCAGTGAAAAATAAAAGCATTAAAAGTGATAAAGGAATTACGAAAAATGAAAAAAGCAAAAATCCTAGCGTTGTGAGTAACAGAACGAAATTTAGGGCTTTATTTGGAGGGTCTAGTCTGAAGTGGGATAAAACATTTTCTAGTGTGACTATATCTCCAGGAAAAGAGGATTTAATAACAGAGAAGTCTCAATTTTTATCGCCATTTGCAACATCAGATTCAACATTTGGTGGCAGCCTCACAAGTCTCCAGTACAATATAACTAAAATCGATTTTCAAGAAGATTTGGTGAGTACGCAAGAGCAAACAGAAAGTATATCTATTACTGAAGGTAAGTTTGTTCCCTTCGCTCATTGTCCTTTGACGTCCAACGGAATGTGGGCTCATATTCCATCAAATTGGTTTAAGATAATGAGCCAAATATTAGATATAATTGATAAAGCCATCAAAGAAAATAATATTAATGTATTATTTGAACTTCAACAGTCTAAAAAACAATTTTATGAACATTTAATCGAAAGGTTTATAATTAACTTTAAAGAAACTCCAGTCATGCGATATTCGGAGAATCCAAGTCTCATTGAAAAAGGAATTAAACACATTATCGATTTTGGAAAGGATGCTCTTAGTCGTCAACAATTGGTAGCTTGCTCACATTTAAAGAATCCGGAATTTATTTATTCTCTTAAAGGATTTAGTAAAGGCAGAAAGTACGAAAAAGCAGTTAAAACACTGAAAAACGAAAGTTTTCTGCATGGGTTGATTGGATTTATGGAAACGTTAACAGCTGATCGTAAAAAAGCACCGAGTCCAGGATCCGATATGAAAATCCTTCATAAACTTAAAAAGATTAGCAAAATGGATTTTCTTCCGAATACAATTCATTCATTGTTAAAATTTGAATCAGCTGCGCAAAATGAAAAAAACTTTATAAATATTTTAGAAGGTCCTTTAATGTATGGAACTAGCGAATTTACCGACGACATAGAACCGAGGCATTCGTTTAAACCTGACGATGAGTATGATGATTCGGACTTTTCAGAATTTAGTGAAAAGTTCTGTGAAAAAACACCTGAAAGAGATACAATAGCTGAATCGGTAGAATCAGATAAAACAGAGGACATTGAAGATTTTGATGATTCATTTAGCGAAGGTTCATATGATGATGTCGAGTTGTTTGATATATCTTTAAATTCAAAAGTCTATGAGAGACCTTTTCAGAAAACTTCGGTATATCGTGCCTTAAAATCCACTTTAATGCCAAAGATGCTGACAGAGAAAGACATTCAACATAAATTACTAAGTACAGTGAAGTCTAATAAGCCCGGACTAGATTCAATTCAAATGGAGATAGTGTTACAAAGTAGCAGGCCACCATCAAATGATGAATTTCTTCTCATGGAAGCAATGCTAAACCCTAAATTTGCACTTCAAAAATTTAATATATCAGAAGACATAGAAAGTATAAGGAATCTTTCAAAGTCCTCAAGTCCTGATTTTTTAAATTTTAAAATGGGACTTAGCGACAAGCATTCAACTCAAAAGGAAGAAATCTCTCGAATGTCTGGAGTGTTGGGAAAAGTTTTAAAAACAAACGAAGATTTTTTGAGTTCTAAAAACAACAAACTGAAAAGCAGTCGAAGTTTATCATCATTGTCAAGGATGTTCAATCAACTATCTACAAAATCCTTTGATAGTCGCCCATCAATTTTAAAGAATTTAATCAGATCTTTGCCATCAATTCCTGAAAGTCAACTCGTGAAATCAAGTAAAAAGAGCGGTTCAATTACGCGTCAATTATTTGCTGAATCTCTGAATGATCCCTTATTCGTCAATAGAACCATAATTCCCGAATCTTCTGATTTTAAATACACCAATAAAAATAAAAAATCGCAAGCGTCGAGAGAATCTTTTAAAAAAACTCGAAAAGAGAAACCCAGCAAGGTTAAAAAAGGAAGTCCTTCCACTTCTGATAATCAAACCATTAATCTATCTAAACCTTCAAAGACCAGATCGAAAAACCCTTTTGTATCTTATAAAGTAGTACCTGAGGATGTTTCTAGTATGGATACGCAAAATTCACTGAAGAAAACAGGCAAAAGATCTAAGGACAATGGGAAAAAAAGACATTCTAAAAAAACTGAATCTGTATCTGAAATCAAAGCTAACATTTTTATGATAAAAAATAAACATGGATCTAGTCGAGTAAGGAGGAGGGAATTTAGTATTTTAGACTTTAAAAACCTTCGAAGACATTACAGAGCGTTTTACAGGAGTGTCTTTCTTAGAAATATGAAAAAGCTCAACACATTTGGTCGCTTAAAATGCATTCAAAACAAGCCTGAAGTAACAAATGATGATAAAATGAGATTTGTCAATCGTAATTATTATTTTCTCAAAAACTGGACATGGCCAATGTCGGCAGTTTCAAATTTTGTACTAAAGCCTGGAGATCCGAAATATGGTATAAAAATCGTTCCCGAAAATGCACAAGTTGACAATAGTTTACTGGGAAAACTTTTAAAAACCGACCACAGACGATTAGAAGTCCAGGTAAATAGACACATTATCACTCCTATATATAATAAGAAAGTCTTTTCATCTTCACCACGGACAATGACCATTTTCCAGCCAGGCATTGGAAAGCTGAATCCTTTTAAAATTGTCTATTCATTGAAAACTAGCCATGATAAAGTTTGTGCCATAAAACCCAAAAAAGAAAAATCCAACCAAACTGTGAGTTATGTCTTGCCGGCTCTGTTCAGAGTACATATTACAGAACCGATGAAGTTTTATATAGACTATCAGATGCTGTTGAAGGATTACAGATATAAATCCAAATGTATTCCTTGCATTAAAGACTACGAAAGACGTAACTTCCGGCTGAAAATCGGTTTACTAGGGAATTCCAATCTAGCTAACACATCAAATGCGGGAAATGTTAACTTAATAAACGATCTTGCTTCAAGAAATAAACTTGAGAGATTTATCTCCGAAGAAGACTGGAAGCTTGCTATAGATTCTAAATCTCAAGAAAAGGAAAATGGCATTGAATTAGTTATAGAAAACATTACAACAGCATCAGTTTTGGTCTTTCCACGATTATTGAAAGAGCTTGCCCATGTGTCCACCTTAACAATTCACAAAGATCTCTTCAGAAGATACTTGGAAAAGCATTTCAAATTGTCATTTTGTGTATCTAGTATTGTCCCAGAACTATCTGTAAATCTCTATTTGAAACGAATAATGAATTGTGGAACAGAAACCGTATTCGATAAGGCTGTAATTATTTTTTGTGATTGTAAAATCTATTCTTTAAACTGGTTCGACTTGGATGCTTTCAAAATAAATTTGAGTCTTGCAAGAAACGCCAATAGCATATGTGAAATTTCAACAAAGAGCCTAAATGAAAAGGGTTGCAAATTAATCGACGACCATAGAACTAGTAAAGAAAAAAAACAGAATCTCCTGTCGACCTCGGATTTTATGGATAATAACTCTTTGTTGGATGCATTATTAAAGGACTTTTCAATTAAGTCAATAAGAACACAATGTAAGCCTGAAATCCCTTTTATATTATTTACATCTAATAATGATAACAGAGAGAGCTCGTTCTCAAATGATTTGGTTACCTCAAAATTTATCGAGCAAAATCAGAATTTTAAGATTTCTATTGAAAGAGGTTTGTCAGAGAATCTTCCTTTTCAAAGAAGAACATCTCGAAAAAGGATAAATAGAGAAATTAGACATGCAGAGGTTTCAATGACACAATTTGTAAAAGAAAAATTTAGACGTAATAAAAGGCATTTGTCTTTAAAAGCATTCAATTTGAAACCTAAAGGTCTTTTTCATTTTTCCAATGATAAAAGAATGGAAAGTAAAGAAATTTTACCAAAGAAAATTAAGAAATCTTTTAGAGACATTTTACAGGTTCACAACCCAGCAAAGAAATCCGATATTCCACATAAGACATTGTGTGATACATCGAGGAGGCATTCAGAAGATCCAAATTTATTTAACGATTTCATACAAAGAAATATTTCAAAGTCGAATGTAAATATAAACATGGAAAACAAATACTTAATGAACAATCAGGAGAATTTTGTTTTTAGTGGATTTGAAAATGAAGAAAAGTTTTCAAACAAAATCACAATACGAGGAAAGAAAAGTTTAAGATCGTACGGCAAGGCATCGACTGTGACTGACCAAGAGAGGGAAAGCCCTTTAATATTCATGTCATCTGGATCATTAAAGCCTGGGAGTTCTGAACTACTAAAGTCATTGTTGCAATTTAGCAGTTGTAATTACATTAATAATTACACTAATAAATTAATAAATGAAAAATTAATTATTTTATTAAAACGCATTATCGAAAATGAGTTTGTAGATTTGATGATAATATCGTTTCAAAACTTTCAAAAGCTAAACATCGGTAAAAGAATTTCTCCGAGTGAAATATTTTGTAATACATTTTCGGAAATAATTCGAGGAATTTCCGACTCAGAAATAATTACTGATAGATCTTTGGAAATCTATGACAATGCTAACGATTTGAAAGGGTTTCACCGATTAAGAGGGAATAGTTTAAAGAATAATTATAAAATGATTTCCATTGGTCGGCAATCAGCGAACAAAAATTGTCCAATGAGCTTTCGAAAATCCAAAAATCAAAATTGTAAAGATAATAATTTTAATAATGAAAATGGATTTTTGGCTGGAACTATTAAAAAAGCTCCGATGAAAAATCCTAAATGTTTACAGCTTTTAAATTTAAATTCAATTTTTTTAGAATTTTCTGTTTCAAAATATCTGGTAGAAATATCAGAGAGAAATTTAAACGGAAAATTAACAAATGAAATCCAAAATTTATCAAATTGGTGGATGGTTTCGGGACTTTTGGATAGCAAATTTGAAACCAATAAAAGGATAGTCTTGAATCCATTTAAATCTTTTAAATTGGAACCTATAGCAAATAGGTTATTGAACAGGGTTAAACAGTTAAAGACTATTCCAACAATATCATCCATAAAACCACTTAAATCTCCAAAACGGGTTGATAGACAAATTGATAAATCATGGAAATTTCGAAAAAATATTATTAACAATCGGTTTAATACTTCTCCATTCGAATTTGATGATTTCACCAATCAAAATAATTACAAAACTACCAAAAGAAAAATCCCAACTGATAGAGAAAATAGAAATTTCAAAAGAGAAACAAAACCGAAATCTGAAAAAGATTCTTTATTAATTCAAAATATTTTTAATAATATTTTTAAAGCAATAAAACTCAAAGAATTCTTATCGTATAGAAATAAAGTTTTACGAAAAAGAAAAAAAAGATAAATGAAAAAAAAAATTCAAATAAATCAAATAAAATCACATCCATAGAATAATGGAAACAAAATAATAATTTTTTTGGAATTATCGCCGAATAATTTGAAGTTGGAATTAAATTTAATTAAATTTGATTTTTTGTTTTAAATTTACAATTAAAGAAATTGGCATTTGTTTTTTATGATTAATGAATTTTTGGAATTTATTTTTCATTTGAATTATTTATGCACAACATTCTGTAAATGAGTTGTTTTGAGTTGTTTCAATAATTTGATTCAAAAAATATATTATTTGAAATTCAATTAAACTTTTATTATCTGTGACTTTGTTTTAACCATGTAAATAAATTGGAGTGATTTTTGTAAATAAATTATCCTCTTCCATGTTCTTAATATGTATTTTGTGATTTGCAGGATTTTTGGTTGAATTCGTTTTCATTTTATGATTTATTTAATTAAATAATACTTATTTTGAATTAAATATAATTATATAAATTTCCAACATCAATTATTCGATTAATTAATATCTTGCAAAATAAGTTCAGAAAAAAATCTTTTTCGATCTCTTACAGAAAGGATGACATAATTGTAATTTTTCCTTTGCTGCTGTTACCAGAAACTCCAAGTGGATTGGGTTTTTTTTCAGGGAAGGGGGGAGAGATAAATAAAAATGTATCTCATAACTTCAAAGATTTAAATTATTTTCCTAATCCCAAACAAGTTTTGCAAATATAAGCTAAAAAGTTAAATCGTTATAATGTATCATATCATGAACAATATAAAATACATATACTAATGCATACTTCTATGGATATTTAAATTTTATACCGACTTTATTCAAACAAAGTTTTCCCAAACCAAATTCAGAGATAATTGGTTACTTTTTTTCCGCAGCGCCGGTTCTTACATCGACAGTTTTTGTTAGAATTCAACACGATTTGGAACTTGGACTTCCATCAACTATCGAAATTCTGTAAGTGTTTTTTTTACAAAATCGAACTGCAAATTTTCGGCTTTTTACCAAATTTTTATTGCATTTCTAATTTAAAATAAATTTATGAATCTTAATAATAAATTTAATAAATGTTTTGTTTTAATAAACTAAAATCCGAATAAAATTAGATTCTTTTTGGTCGGTATTCATATTCATTTTCGCCATATTATGCTCTACCACTTTGAGAAAGGTTGGAATGAGGCCATCAAATTTCGAAGACTAAGGCTTTTTACAGCTGTGGGAGAGGTTGAAAATTTTGTCCTAAGATTTCATTATGTAGCATTAGAGACGATTCATATAGTTATAATTAATTAAATAATTAATGTAATTATTGTTTTTTATTAAGGGAAAACTTGGTAAATTGAACGTTTTTTTCCAAAATTTGAAAAATAGAACGCAAAGTCACTAATTTCAAAATAAGAACGAAAAGCTACTAAGTTTGGAAAATAGAACGCGAAGTAACGCAAATTTGAAAATTAGAACAAAAATTAATAAAAATTTGAAAATTAGAATTTATTTAAAAGTTAAAAATTGAAGTTGTTTAAAAACTTATATCAAAGAATTCTTCAATTGAAGAATTTAAAGACTTGTTCACTGCAGCTACTATAGAAAAGCAAATTGGTTTTAGAGTTGTGCAAAGAACAAAATATCCATTTGTTTAAAATGCAAAGAAGATATATATATTAATTTTTGTTCAAATTTTATTAACTTTTCGTTCTAATTTTCAAATTTTGGAGAAAAAAAAGTTCCAATTTTCAGAATTCCCCTTTTATTAAACATTCGGTTTTGACTTTTACTTATCTATTATTATCTGTTGTTTGGGTTATGAATTTTAAATTATTTTAAAAGGTTACATTTTGGAAATAGTCAAAAAACAGTTCCAATTAGAATTGAACGATGTAAAAATGCGAAATGGCAGAAAATCAATAAACTAAAAAATTTGAAAAACGGGTCAGATATAGATTAGACAACGGTGAAGATCATCGTGATAATGTTTTTATCTGAATACATTTAGAAATGTTCGAAAAGCAAAGGAATGTGTGAAAAACAATAAATCATAAATTAATTAATTAAGGAAAACTCGATTTGGATAGCCAACAAGAAAAACAAACAAAAGTAATTAGAAAGACAAAATTTTGAACCACATGATTTATGTGAACAAATAAAAGAATTATTAGAGGGAAAGCGCACGTAATTGTTAACTATTTTTATTGTATGATAACTTGAAAGGAAGTCGCAAAATAAGGACAGTCAAACAGATGCCATATAAAGAGAATCAAAATTTTAAACTTCTAGCATTTTGACTCAGATAGGGACACAGAACTTGAGAGTAGGATTTAAGGATAAATAACATTTATTTAAAGTAAGACAACAAAAAGTTAAGAAGATTTATTAGGCCAATTAGAATCGAGATAGTATCAGATTTTAAGGTGATAATTCTATCAGAATGCACGGAGTTAGACAATCGCAGCGGGACTCATCAGGTGATCATAACGCATATTGTTTCTTGCTATGATAATTTTGGCTTGTGTTGGGCCAGTACAAGCTTTTGTTTAAATGGATCGGAAACAGCACGCAAATACAACACGCACATTTCAAAATCGGACCCTTAAACATCTAATAAACACCTAAAAATGCGAGAAAAACACATAATTTAACATATAAAATAGAAAACATAAAATTAAATAAAAATATTAACAAACGCACCAAGATACGCACGAGTTGACATAGAAATAACATGATAACAAAAGATTTGACCGAAAAAGTGACAATTTACAAAAAAATTAAAAGAGTTCATGAATAAAGCGAACAAAAATAAAATAATTTTAATCAGAAATGATTGAAATTAAAAATAAATGAGTAAATTGTAAAAGAAATCAAAAAATAATAATAAATTAGAAATTAATTAGACACATAATTGCAAGGTCAAATTTTGTTTTAACGCATAAGAAATAACACGCAAGGTTAGGGTCACAGAACAGGTATAAATACCAATCCATTTTCACAAAGTTTTAATGCTAAATTAAGCACTAATCACTTTTTCACTCAGTGAATAAATTACTTTTATCAGAACGATTCGAAGGAGCAACTCTCGATAACCGTTTTCATTCTGCGAATCAAGTATCTTAATGTAAGCTCTACTTGATCGTATGTGTGAGGACTTTTTGTCGTATGTTGATATGCATGAACTATGAACGAGCTATGATGAAATGGTTTCAACAAATATATGTATTTATGAAAAAATGAATCTTCAGTTTGATGAGTCGAAATTTTTCTGGCCCACAGCCACACATCACACAAGAAAGTAAAATCATAACACAACTAGTCACACTGTGTAAGTGCGGTTTCTCCGCCTACAGTGTGTGCCCGTGAGAGCTCTGTCGTGCGTAACGACGGATCTCGAACGTAAATATTCTACCGTATAGGGGCAGTGGGAAGATTGAGAGCTAGACTTTTGGCTAGATCTCTTTCACCCATCTCCCATAAAATCGACCTAAATATTAAATTACACATCGGCTAAAATGATAACACCGAGTAGTCCAGTGGGCACTCGTAAAATCTAATATGAACACAAGAACCTTAGGACAAAATTAAGGCTCGGGTAGTGGGGACTTGAAAACCGATGCGATGCAGATAAATTTAATAACTAAATGGAAATTAAATTAAATTAATTTAAAGTAATTGAGTCCATAATATTAAACTAGATGTGACGTAAATAAATTATTCAAATTAGAATAATGAAATCATAACTAAATTGGTGACCAGAGCATTCATACGAGAAGACTTTTGCA
The DNA here is from genome assembly GCA_022537955.1 of Schmidtea mediterranea. Classification (NCBI taxonomy): domain Eukaryota; kingdom Metazoa; phylum Platyhelminthes; order Tricladida; family Dugesiidae; genus Schmidtea; species Schmidtea mediterranea. Next base: position 39,208,934 of record CM039682.1, read on the forward strand.
ACGTAACCAGGAGATAATAATTAATTAAATAAATGATCCAAAATTAAATACTCACGTAATAAAAATCAAGAAAATTTAATAAGTATTAATGATTTAAAGTATCCTCGGATCTAATCTAAATTAGTGAATGACTTATGAGTACGAAGCCAGAGCAACTGGAGTAAAGAAACGAAATAGTAAACGACAGAGTCGAAATAACTGATTCCGAGAAAATTACGATAGGATATAGACCCGCTAAAATTTCATAACAGTAATAAAAATTAAGGCATTAGACATTGATAAATGATAAACCAAACTAACGATTAGCGATGAACCTTTCCCACGAATTGAAAGATAAATATACGATTCATGAAGCCAAGGATAATGAAATTTATTAGGTCACGAATAACTGATAAAAAAACGACCAAAAAATCATATGAACCGCACATGAATAAATCAATTAATAGTCGTACACAATGATGATAGAACAAGATAACAAAATATCACAAATGATGCGTAGATGTAAACATAAGAACTCAGTTTTCGTGAAGGGATTCGAATAACACAGACTTGCCACGAATGATATTGAATCTTTGAAATCGAATAAAATTAGGAACACCCTGAAATTAATGAAAGCGATAAAATCAGAAGTTCCAACCAAGAGAACAAACCATAGTGCAATAACATGTCCCAACTAAAAATCCAAATGAAGATTTAGACCCTTTCCTAGCCATAATATCCTCTTCATTGAATAACGGTCATCAAGTATTCCGCCCAGCAGTTTCTCCCTAACCAGCATGTACAATTAAATCTTCTTTCAGTAATGACAATAGTCCAGAGCGACTTGTAGGGTTTTCTTGGGTCCATCGTCGTCGAATGAGAATAGTAATTCGAATGATAAGCACCAAAATTCCAATCGACAAGTGAAAATCGTGATTAAATGCACATTGATACATAGACCCAATACAGATCAAATTGTTTGTTCATACGCCAAATAAACTACGAATAGGTCATAGTCCGAGATTACCGCGGAATAAATCACCAAAAATCTGACACAAATGACAAGTCGATGACGATGATCAAATCAACTTATCATAACAAAGGAAGATGAAACGATCAATAGAAATGAACTTTTACCGCCGAACTAAACAAAATAAATAATAAACAGTATCAAATAATCAACAATAAATAACTAAAATAATTATATTAACACTCCACCGCGAAAACGAATAAATTGAATGACAGATCATTCACCCCACCACGCCCTCGCAAATAATTCACGAATATAAAAGAACCCAGTAAAAACTCACATTTCATACCACGTAAATGAACCACCTAACAACTAGCACCGATAGTGGAAGTGTTCGAGCTCGAGACCGGATCTCACGAAATGATACTCAGAGGCCTAGCGAAGGAGAAAAATCAGGTAATTTCGCACGTTATGCTTCAAATTTTTATCATAACAACATTCACCCTAGTAACACTCGATAGGAAAACAGCATAAATCACTAACGTCCATGTTTTGCACACGCAGGCGCATCGATAAGAATGATGGTAATTAATTATTTTCACACTTAGATCGCAGAGACCCGCACGGCAATTGGAGTGACAATTCTCGAGTGACTCTACAGATCCCGAGCGCTTCTGCCGCTCGATACCGACAAGTTCTGTGGGATAACGGATATCTGTTATCCACTTACGGAGACTCCAGTTGGCCAAGAAGACCAGAATATCAAGCTGAAGAGATCGAGTTGCCAAGTATCGCGATTAAGCGCGAGCCGGGCCACAATCCAGCACGAGAAGCCCGCCAGCGAGCCGAATACGCGGCCATGAAGATGGAAGAACTCGAAAGAAAGTACCACCGGAAAGCGGTGTTGGCCCGACAGCGACTAGCGCAAGTGAACAGAGATATCGCAAGTGGTGCTATCCCGAGTACCGATGGATTCCCGCCAGAATATGGAGTGTCTTTCGAACTAGATGACCCGAGGCTAATGCAGATGACAGCACCGACAAAAATGGTGATACCGGAGAAACTCGTGCAGTCAACACTTCGAAATCGGCTCGGATCGCGTCAAACAGGCGATCATACCTATGCGAGCAGGCATCCTCAATGGAATCCCAAGCACAACAATCGAAGGAGTGAACGTTTTAATGGTCAGGAATGAGTTGTATCGATATGTTTTAGTTTTTTTTAATAAATATTTGTGTCTCACGGGTTATTCTATTTTTTAGTTTTCTCAAGTAATTACTTTGACAATTAATGTAACAAAATGAGATATAAAATTTTTACTCTTTTTGCAATAACATTCTAAATATTTTATAGATGATAAATGATAGGAAAAGATAGAACGTTTTTTGTTATTAAACTTGGACCAACCAGAGTATTAACACCAACCAGCTAAAACGCATGAGACTCCGCCGACAATACATTGAAAAATTAATTAAGAGAGAGGGGCAATAGAGTTGAATCAATATTGTAAATGACTGATCATTTAAGTATTGTAATTTTAGAAATGAAAGCCACGAAAATATTGCACCAAGAGCTGAAAGGACTCAGAAGAGAAAATCAACACCTGCACCGACAACTTCTACCACAAAGCCGAGAGATGCAACAGCTGAAAGCCACTTGGGCCGAACCCGAGAAAATGAAATCATTATACCAGCGCCTCACTGCCGCACAACAGGGCTGGAAAGAGGAAAGAGTGTTGAACCAGGCGCAGCGAACACAAATCAAAGGACTGGAGGTCGCCTTGTCGGCGTGCCAGGAGGGAAGTGCAGTGACTTACCCTCTGGTATTCGCTCCGGCACAATTAGCCTATCGCGACCAAGAAAGAGCCCAATCAGCTAGCAAGAAGCCCAGATCACACGCTCGACCGGGTCGAACCGAGCGGTTGCGAAGACGTGCCCAAGGAGTAGCCAAATAAAATGAGAAACTCAATGTCTAATGATAATTTAATTTGTTTGTCATTAAATAAAAATTGTTTAGTTTACTATGTTACTATTCGTAAATAAATGTAGAAACGAAAAGTATTAAATAGAAAATGATAAAGGGACCTGAAATAGAAGACGGACATAGGCCTTCTAACGGCAGTCCGCTGAACCCGACATAGGACTAACCCTTAGCAGTTCTGATATCGGAACTCACCTTTGGACGTCCTGTGACCAGTGGTTACATTACCAACGTTGCCTAGCAACGGGTAACCATTGGAGGGAGCAAAAAACTATTTTATATGATTGGGGTGAAGGTCATCCACACCACTAACCCCACACTTGTAATTTGTGATATATAACTATATAATAGGCACTCCACGAATAATTTTCTTTTAATAAGCTCTGTTGACAATATAATGTCTTAAGCCATTGAAATCCGACCTCTTTCTCGACACTTTCCATAGAATCATAATTCTATCCATAAACACAAAACTCATTAATTCATATATTTATTCATTAAGTTGTCAAGAAACAGAAATATAAATTGTATTAAGGAGACAAATAAAGATTACAACCTTCAACCGTTTATGAAACAGGATCAGAATGATATTGAAGTTATCGTTGAGTTTTACGCAGTTAATGGCTCTTTCACATCAATGTTGACAGGTAGATATTTTGTGAATGACGAGCAAATATTATTTTTTCAGTGGCAGTCAGAAATTTTTCTATGTGGTGACGTTAGCGTTTCTTTTCCTAATTTCGAGGTGTCTAGCTTTGTCGGGTTTCGATCTTATTAACAATATGTGTTAACTTCATTTCGTTATCATTCATGACATTTTGTGTGGGAATGATGTTGGATTTGGCAGCCAACTCTGATTTGGGTATTACTTAATTTGTTTGGTTCTGTGGATTCTACTGAACCAAGTCACTCTATCAATTAATATGTTGACATTCAAAAAAATGGTGTCGGAACTTCTATGTCCAGTTCAGAAAGTATTACAGTGAATGAGCAGTTTCATTGATATTTCATTGCAACAGTTCGTTATCAATCAGTCTCAATCTACCAGATCGAGTACTGGTCATCGATGTTAGTTCTACTCATGAAATTCATTCACAATAGGATCTTTTGAATCTGATAGCCTATGTGTATAATCTATTGTTCGTTCATCGATCCCATATCAACTGCGCATGTGTAAATCAATCATAATTTCTCAATGTTCTGATAGTTAGTAGGATGGTAGTACTTAATGTAGTTGCCTTGCTCAATGTTTCTAGAATCATATGTTTTCGTTGAACCATTCGTTATCAGTGTCAGTAGTTATGTATGGTGCTTATATCTAAATCTTTTTTAACCGTGTATAAATATTATGAAAAATTCTGCAAATCATTCGCCTCTTTGATTCCTCCTAAAATCACAGCTCTTATTTCATCTATCTCAAATCATCTTTATTTAGGCAAAATTTCAGAAAAGAAAAACTCATTCTTAGACCCATCAGCTCCCTAGTTCATCACATCACATCCGAAAGATTTATTGAGTTATCGTCAAAATCCGTATCTTTCAGTGATCCAGTCTACCCTTTAGGAGTGCCAGCGAAAACAACGATTCGAATCACAGCGAAGTCCTCCGCTCGAATCTAACGTATGTCACTTGTATAAGGAGGCAGCGATCACCAGAAAAGAACTCACCCAGGACCAGAACCAGAGTTTACTCAGCCCAGATAAAAGTTGCCGACGAGAATCTTGTTCACACTTTTCAGAGCATAAATGAAATTTATTGCATGAACTTCAGGGCTCTAAACGAGGGGAAATATGATAACAAAAATTTCAAATTTATGATTTATTCAGTTTTTGAATTCATGAAAAAATATAAAGGCTCAGTAACGTGGTCTTTTGTAATATTGTCACTGATATTGTGTCTTAGTGGCCAATCAGGGCGGACGTCTTTTCTGAACCCGAGGAAGTAGATAGATATGTCACCGCTAGACCATGTCACCGCTGGACCACATACCCCCTCCCCCCACCCCCCCCCCCGGGAAAAAATTTTTTCGCGCTAAGTCCAAAAGTACAAATTTTTTAAAAGTACAAAAAATTTTTAAACAAAGACAATGACTCATTCAAGGTCATTGAAACAAAGACCATGACTCATCAGAATTTTTAAACAAAGACCATGACTCACTCAAGGTCATATGATGACTCATCATATATTTTCAAGGTCATTGGATGACTCATCAAAAATTTCGCTGGACCAAAAAAGATAGAATATTTTTCGAAATTTTTTCAAAAATTTTTCTATGTTGAAAAGTACAAATTTTTTCAAGGTCATTCAAGGTCAAGGTCATTCAAATTTTTTTTTTTTTTTTTTTTTTTTTTTTTCAAAATTTTTTCTATGTTGAAAAGTACAAATATTTTCAAGGTCATTCAAAAATTTTTTCAAAAATTTTTCTATGTTGAAAAGTACACGATTTCCTATGTCACCGCTGGACCAAAAAAGATAGAATATTTTTCGAAATTTTTTCAAAAATTTTTCTATGTTGAAAAGTACACGATTTCCTATGTCACCGCTGGACCAAAAAAGATAGAATATTTTTCGAAATTTTTTCAAAAATTTTTCTATGTTGAAAAGTACAAATTTTTTCAAGGTCATTCAAGGTCAAGGTCATTCAAATTTTTTTTTTTTTTTTTTTTTTTTTTCAAAATTTTTTCTATGTTGAAAAGTACAAATATTTTCAAGGTCATTCAAAAATTTTTTCAAAATTTTTTCTATGTTGAAAAGTACACGATTTCCTATGTCACCGCTGGACCAAAAAAGATAGAATATTTTTCGAAATTTTTTCAAAAATTTTTCTATGTTGAAAAGTACACGATTTCCTATGTCACCGCTGGACCAAAAAAGATAGAATATTTTTCGAAATTTTTTCAAAAATTTTTCTATGTTTAAAAGTACACGATTTCCTATGTCACCGCTGGACCAAAAAAGATAGAATATTTTTCGAAATTTTTTCAAAATTTTTTCTATGTTTAAAAGTACACGATTTCCTATGTCACCGCTGGACCAAAAAAGATAGAATATTTTTCGAAATTTTTTCAAAATTTTTTCTATGTTGAAAAGTACAAATTTTTTCAAGGTCATTCAAGGTCAAGGTCATTCAAATTTTTTTTTTTTTTTTTTTTTTTTTTTTCAAAATTTTTTCTATGTTGAAAAGTACAAATATTTTCAAGGTCATTCAAAAATTTTTTCAAAAATTTTTCTATGTTGAAAAGTACACGATTTCCTATGTCACCGCTGGACCAAAAAAGATAGAATATTTTTCGAAATTTTTTCAAAAATTTTTCTATGTTGAAAAGTACACGATTTCCTATGTCACCGCTGGACCAAAAAAGATAGAATATTTTTCGAAATTTTTTCAAAAATTTTTCTATGTTGAAAAGTACAAATTTTTTCAAGGTCATTCAAGGTCAAGGTCATTCAAATTTTTTTTTTTTTTTTTTTTTTTTTTCAAAATTTTTTCTATGTTGAAAAGTACAAATATTTTCAAGGTCATTCAAAAATTTTTTCAAAATTTTTTCTATGTTGAAAAGTACACGATTTCCTATGTCACCGCTGGACCAAAAAAGATAGAATATTTTTCGAAATTTTTTCAAAAATTTTTCTATGTTGAAAAGTACACGATTTCCTATGTCACCGCTGGACCAAAAAAGATAGAATATTTTTCGAAATTTTTTCAAAAATTTTTCTATGTTTAAAAGTACACGATTTCCTATGTCACCGCTGGACCAAAAAAGATAGAATATTTTTCGAAATTTTTTCAAAATTTTTTCTATGTTTAAAAGTACACGATTTCCTATGTCACCGCTGGACCAAAAAAGATAGAATATTTTTCGAAATTTTTTCAAAATTTTTTCTATGTTGAAAAGTACAAATTTTTTCAAGGTCATTTAAAAGTAGGTCAAGGTCATTCAAATTTTTTTTTTTTTTTTTTTTTTTCAAAATTTTTTCTATGTTTAAAAGTACATATATTTTCAAGGTCATTCAAAAATTTTTTCAAAAATTTTTCTATGTTTAAAAGTACACGATTTCCTATGTCACCGCTAGACCAAAAAAGATAGAATATTTTTCGAAATTTTTTCAAAATTTTTTCTATGTTTAAAAGTACACGATTTCCTATGTCACCGCTAGACCAAAAAAGATAGAATATTTTTCGAAATTTTTTCAAAAATTTTTCTATGTTGAAAAGTACAAATATTTTTTCAAGGTCACGGATTTTTTAATCATTTTTTAATTATAATATATCTACTTACTTTTATAAGTAGTATATATTTTGTAAATTTAATTTTATTATTATTTTATAAAATATTATTATTTTTAAAAATATTATTATTTTTATTATTGTACTACTTACTTTTATAAGTAGTATATTTATATATTTTTTAATTATTATTTTTATTATTATTATTACTATTATTATTATTTTTATAAATATTACTATTATTATTATTTTTATTATTGTACTACTTACTTTTATAAGTAGTATATATATATATATATTTTAATTATTATTTTTATTATTATTACTATTATTATTTTTATTATTATTACTATTATTATTATTATTATTATTACTATTTTTATTATTATTTTTATTATTATTATTATTATTATTAATATTATTACTATTATTAATAAAAACTATATACAAATAAAACACATTATTATTTTTATTACTATTATTACTCTTATTAATAAAAAACAAATAAAACACATTATTATTAATATTACTATTATTATTATTACTATTATTAATAAAAAACATATTATTACCAAAATAAAACTAACAACAAAATAAAACTATTATTACCAACAAAATACATTATTACTAAATTAATACTAATAAAATTATTATTAACAATAAAAAACAAACAAATAAAACATATTATTATCAACAAACAAAGACCAAATTGTTAATATTATTATCAATAAATCAAGTTTTCTCGATGCATTTTTCTCTCTCGATTTTTTCATAAAATAAAAATTATTAATTATAAAATAAATAAAAACTCTAAATAAATTGTTAACACAAATTAATAACTAATAAATCGTAAAATACATTTTATTTGAAAAAATTAATCAGATAAAAGTATATCATCGATGTCTCTACTGAAATATGAGCAGGAGCTGACATAACTTGGACTGTGAGTTCCTTGATAGCTTGGAGATACTTGATCAATGACATCAAATCCTAAATAGTGCCCAAATGCGAGACTGGTATTTTTCCCCACCCAATTACGCTTATCGTCGTTATTGGTAAGCGCAATTTTATTATTTTTAAAAGTGAATAATTGGTGGTTCCGCGTCCCTATCCTAGTTTGAGGCACCGTAAATATAGTGTCATTTTCAAAACAGTCTAAATATGACTGGTGATCAATCTCTGTCCCCAACAACTTCACCCCCTTAGCTCTCATCGAATCTTTTGTACCTAAAAGACTATAGCACTTGGGTCTTAAGAAAACCCACTCCTTATACCCGAGACCTTTACTTTCATCTTTAAATTTTCCGATAACGGAATCTAATTTCCTCGAGTATAAGGGATGTGCTGGGTCGTAATTCGATGTATCTAGAAGGCTGTCTCTTATCATTGCCGGCAAAAGAGTGTCTAGCCTACAGTTCTTAACCTCAAGGAAAAACGAATCCGTGTCGCCGGCAACAATATTTATTTCACAATTAAATTCATCGCGATATTTCGCTAGCTCTTTGTATTGTAATTCGTACATTCTAAGTTTAGACAGGTCTAGAACTGTTTGTCCGATATAACTAGGCCTGTCTAAACATATCGAATCCTTATTCAGATGAGTAGCAATCAGATTATCATCAATTATGATAGATTTTCTGAAAGTCGGTTTTGAGGCATATACAATCATCTTTTCATCAGAATTGCATAGCCTCAAATTCATCCGTTTTTTAAGGTTTTCGACTGACTTTCCGTACAAACTATTATTATAAAGTTTAAACAAGTCCCTATATAGCTCGCTAGTACTTTGAGCTCTTAATTTTGTGTTTTTGTCTATGTATGCATGAAATATAGGTGCTTGCTTGAATTTAATTGCGCGATGAACTTTAACAACATTCACACCGAGAGAAAGATAAAGCCTGAGAAGTCGCCAATGAAGAACATGGTTCTTTTTTGGCCAATGCGTGAGCATCAACTTCTCAACTTTAGAACTTAAGCACATCTTTTCCGGCCCAATCGGAAAATCATTCAAAAATTATGTAAATAATCAGGGATATCAATATCAACTTCCATAGTATATCCATATGGAAGGATTTCAATATCCGCAACATTCATACACTCATTCAATACATCATCCAAACCATCATACACCCAAACAAAATCAGCGTAAGGAAGACTTTGGCTAAGTGCCCAACCATACAAATTATTTATATCTATATACAAGAGTTCTGTATCCTCAGAACTTGCGACATAATGTTTGTTAACAAATGTTAACCCACCCCGTATTCCTCCCTCATAGAAATTAAACATTTCCATGTCCTGCAAAAGTTCTATGGGTTCCTGTAATGTCATGAGAGCTGACGCCCATGACATACCAGGAATTCCATAAAAATTAAGAGGTTCTAGAGTATTATAAGCAATTGCTTTTGCGCGAAATTGCTGAAAATAATCTGCAAGAAGGAATACGTCTAATTTTAAGTAGGTTAGCATGTAATCTAGCATTGTCTCGCAATTTTGCTGTGTCCAAATTTGTTGGGCTGTAGCATATTCATCAACAGATACAGAACCCCAAATAGGAGGCAATTCAGTCGTCGATTCAAGAACCTCAAGAGATTTCGCAAAGTCATAAGGGAAAATAGCCTTGGCTCTAACAATTGCACCATCAAAAACAGAATCAGTTAAAGGCAAATCAGTAAGTGTCTTAACCGCTTTTGCTAAAGATGAATTAATAAATTGCATGCTGTCTATAAAACGAACAGGCAATTTATTAATGTATGCGATGAGGGAGATAAATTTTTCGGTAGTGGTCGGAATAATATTTAATTCCCAAGAAGAAAAATTATTTAGACCATACTTTAAAATATGATGGAGATCATATCCCCTCAAATTATGGAAAACCACAGGTAATTGTTTCTGGATTCGTCGAGAAACATTACACTTCATACAAGCAGCCCCTAAATACTTACCTGAGAAATGACAATGATCCTTAACTTTATCCCTAATAAATTTTTTACACAGATAACATGTGCGACAATCCTTGAACTCTCGGTCCTCCTTAAAAGATAGTGGTCCTATAGGTTTTTGACAATGAACCTCATAATATGGCAAGACAATCGAAAGAGCGATTTCATCAATCTTTTTAAAAACGCCAAAACGCAATCATCGCCAATAAAATTAAAATATTGTTTTGTGTTTGTGTAGTTGTTAATTAATAATAGACCTGCTGCTATCGGCATATGTATTTGATGATGCCTTATATCCAGTGGTAAAATTGACTCAAAATCCGCATAAATTACGAATGGCGGGGTAATGGATTTTGCGAAATTTGTAAATTTTAAATATTTATTTTTAGGCAAAGTATAAAGGGTAGTGCCTGTTTGATTTTTACTGCACAAGGCAACGTGGGCGTCAAATGCAGGTTTTAATCTAAAACCGTTAAGACAATGAGGACACCAATGAACAGAGATTTGCACATTGCAAGATGTAGTTGCATGGCAGTTCATTAATTTATTTAAATCAAAAACAGCTGTATAGTGATAATTATCACCGTCCTCCAAAAGAAGTAAATAAATAGGTGTACCGTCAGTAACCTTGGACCGGTGAATTATATCTAAATGCGGATGATGGGGATATAGTTTATATCATCTAGAGTTTTAGACGGTTTTTCGTTAAAAGTCAAAACATTGATAGCCAGATTTAAGTCCTTGTTCTTTCTTTCGAACTTGGGAATATTACAGAGTCTCATAGGACAATCGTCAATGGGGTCAAAATTTAATTCGTCCAAATAATTCTCATAAGAAGAAACTCTGTTTCTATGGGTGCGAACTACACTTCGTTTTAAAAGGGCTAATATACTATATATAAAACAGTGATGGTCAGTGTTTTGAACGTTAACTATAGCTTTTTTGCCAGATAAAGATTTCGGTGTTGGGATATAACTATGGCCAGCTAGTCTATTTATAGGGAAATACTTTGTTAATATAAAATCAATTTCTTTGATTTTAACAACCCGCCATCCGCTCCCTAAATATGTGAATCTTTCTATTTTATTATTTAATTTAGTAATACCATCAAGCAGAAAATTATCCGAGAAAAGTTCTGCCTTATTACTAAAGAAGTTGTCTTTTATTTCACCATCTTTTTCAAATTGTATAAGAATGGTGAATTATATTTTAACCGACCCCATTTGGTTAATTTCATATTTTAATCTATTAACTATTTTATTTGTTAATGAGATTTGTATTAGATTCTGACGTTCTACATCAAATCTAATACTTTTATGAGTCCCATTTAAATCTGACCTTATTTCGGGTTCATTATCGATATTGATCGAACCTCCTATTTGATTATCGTTAATGATGATTTCTTCATCATCACTAATGATAATTTCTTCATCATCGCTAATGATGATTTCAACCCTTTTAAGTTTAGAGGGAACACACTGGATATTTGCAGCAGGTCGTTTATTATGTTTCGACGTATTATTATTGTTATTATTACTATTATTATTATGTTTCGATGTATTATTGTTGTTATTACGTCTCGACATATTATTATTATTATTATTATTATTATTATTATTGTGTTTCGACGTATTATTGTTGTTGTTATTATTATTATTATTTTTATTGTGTTTCGACGTATTATTGTTGTTATTACGTCTCGGCATATTATTATTATTGTCATTATTGTCATTATTGTCATTATTTTTACTATTTTTATTATTTTTTCTGTTATTATTTTTTCTTTTCATTATTTTCCGTAGAAGAGCCTTTTTATTTAAAGTGAATTGATTTAAGTGGGAAGAGTGATCCTTATAAAAAACTAAATATTTTACATCCTGGGCAGTCTCGCATTTAGGGCATATAAAAAACTTGATGCCATAAAATTTTTGTCCATAGTATCGCTTCATTTCAGCATGGCATTCTAAAGAATGACACGCTGAAGAGATGCAGTACTTTGGATATAATTTGCCTGTTAAAAATAATAAATTTAAATATATGTTTTCAATATAATTTTCAATAAAAGTTTTCAATAAAGTATTCAATAAAGTATTCAATATAATTTTCAATAAAATTTTCAATAAAAGTTTTCAATAAAGTATTCAATATAATTTTCAATAAAAGTTTTCAATAAAAGTTTTCAATAAAAGTATTCAATGTGTGTGTGTTTTCAATAAAGTATTCAATATATTTTTCAATAAAAGTTTTTAATAAAAGTTTACAATAAAGTATTCAATAAAGTATTCAATATAATTTTCAATAAAATTTTCAATAAAAGTATTCAATATATGTTTTCAATATAATTTACAATAAAAGTTTTCAATAAAGTATTCAATATAATTTTCAATATAATTTTCAATAAAAGTATTCAATATATGTTTTCAATATAATTTTCAATAATAAATTTAAATATATGTTTTCAATATATGTTTTCAATATAATTTTCAATAATAAATTTAAATATATGTTTTCAATAAAAGTATTCAATAAATTTGTCAATAATAAATTTAAATATATGTTTTCAATAAAAGTTTACAATAAAAGTTTTTATCAATTATTAACATTTATTATTATTTAATCCAAATGGATTAAATAAAAACAACTGTTAATAATAATAACATTTTATTAAAAATAAAAATAAATAAAAAACTCACATTTATCAGTATCATCATCTGTAGAGCTGTCTTCCCCAGAAACGGAGGCATCCATATCTTCCCCAGAAACGGAGGCATCCATATCTTCCCCAGAAACGGGGGCATCCATATCTTCCCCAGAAACGGGGGCATCCCCAGAAATGGGGGCATAATTGTGGTCTTCCCCAGAAACGGGGGCATCAGCATTTTCATCTTCATCCAAATCTACTAAAATGGTTTTAAAAATAATAAAATAAAATAAAAAATTTACCATGATCGATTTCATCTTCGCTATCACTGATAACAATGATTTCCGTCGGTGTTACAATAACTTCTAAAACAATAATAATAATAAATTAATAATTTAATAAATAAATTTACCACTATCATCGATTATAATAACTTCGTTATCTTTTTCGGTGACATCATACCAATTAAATGTACCTTAATAATAAATAAATAAAAGAAATAATAAAATAAAAAATTTACCGTTTCCCTCCGCTAATAATTGTTTAAGAATACTTGTTTTCTCCATTTTGAATATTTTGTTAATTTGAAATTTTTGAATTAATTGTGACAACTTTGGATATTGTCAATGTTTATAAAGAGAATCAAATTTTCAGGATTTAACCAATCACATTTAAGCAATACACACATATAGGTGAGAGATTTTTATGCATGCAGCCTATAGTGTGTAGGTATGTTTTCTTTGTAAAACACATGCAGTCTACACTGTGACTGCATGCGTTCTTTGTAAATCACACACATACTTTTGTTTGTATGTGTTTTCTTTGTAAATCACATACATACATTATGTTTGCATGTGTTTTCTTTATTCAATTTTGTGTATGCATGCACTTATCATGTGATGATCACGCACTTATAATGCACTGTCTTTGTGATCACGCACTTATCATGCAATGTCTTTGTTAACATTAATTAATTAAACACATAATAATAATATTAATAATAATAATAAATAATAATAAAATAATAATAATAATAAAAATAATAATAAATAACAATGTTAATAGTTAAAACATAACAATAAACATTAATACATTTATTATACATCAAATCGCTTGGATAATAACCAAGCTAAACAATGTTGACCACATGTTAATGTCCATGGTTTTTGATACATAGTTTTATTATAGACAATAGGTTTACCCATTGTTTGAAGTTTCGAAACCATTAAAGCCGGATAATAGAAACCCATAGGATCAAATACTAATATCTTGCTAGGTTTCATATATATTGCCAACCAATGTTCTCCACCAAGATGAGACGATTGAGTATTGACGATTATGGCTTGATTATTACGTAAATATGGAATTTTATCAAGAGGAAATACCCCTAAAAATTCATGTCCTAGTATTTGTTTTCCAATTCGATAGACCTGAACAGAACTACATCAATAATATTAATAATACATTTAAAAACTTACTCCATGACAAATTATCATAAATTATCTATACATTTATACCATTCAAACCAACATTTTCAAACCAACAATGTTTGTTCAAACCAACACTGTTCTGTTTGCAGTTATTTGAACCTCATTTTCAAATACTCCATATATTACAACATGTACCGGTTCAGTTGTAGCTTTAGAAAACTTTATATCTAATCGTAAATTTCCATTTTGAGGTAATTGACTCTGATTTAAATCAAAATCGGGGCCAAAACAAATGTAAAAAATGGATATTTGCTTTTAAAATCTTCAAGAGTTATACCACAATTAAGGTTTTTATCCAAATAACCCATATTTCTCACTATACTCTGCATATATGTAGCACAATAATTATCATTTTCGAAATCTTGAGTATATGTTTCTCTATAATCACTATTTTCGATAAAGTTAGCGATGTTACTCCAAAGTTTTTGAAAATTGAGCACGATGTTAAGTATGATCCATTATATTGAGATTCACTTTGAAATGTTACCAATATAAAGTTGGGCATTCTTCTATCTCCAAATATTTGTTCCTTATAGAAAGAAGCTGAACCTTTAGCAATAGCAAATTGAACAATTTCCTTTGTTTTCAATGGATATATTGCATGCTTAGAATTAAGCCCCAATTGATGACCGGCTAATACAGAGGGCTCAACCCGAACTCTTCTCACCAATAATTTTGCATCGACTAATTGAAGAATTGGAGCTGTGGTGGCACTTGTTAGTGATAATGCCGAATCAGATCTTTTCAATCTAATGTGCACATTAACACCTGGGAGTAAATATTTTGGTTGATCCATAAAATCGAGTTGTAATGATGAGCACATGGTAAATAATTTCGATCCTTTAATCCACTTTTTCCTATCGTCATCACTACCATAACCCATAGGAGTTAAACATGTATTTTTAGTATCGCTATTGTAATTTATAATAGTTTCTATTAGAGCTTTGTGAATATATGTACTGTTACCACCCTCAATCTTGATATTATTAAATCCGAGAACTGCATCTTTAAAAAGTGTATGAAACAAGAAATTGTTTGGTATAACATCACTAGGTTCACCCAACGGTTTTCTATCTTTATCTACAACTTTGACCTGAACAGTTAACAATGTATCGTTCAAATCTAGATATTCAGTTTGGGAACCATTAATATAAAATTCAATATCAGTTCTACTATCCATAATAGAATTCATCGGGAATACATCTTCAAAGGCCCCCATTTCAATTACTGCTTGGGGAGATGGTCTATCAAATAAGCACAATTCAGATTTACCACAAATCATTTTTGAAATATAGTTCCATGGCCTTTCATTCGTTTGTTTATATGTTTATGATGCCTTTTACGTTTTTGAGCCGGTGCTTCAGGTTTTTGAAACATACCCGGTAGAACTTTCCCTAACTCGGATAATGCATTTGATTTTAGAGATGGCAATATTTTCTGCTCATTCATTATCACATCTTTAGCTGTTTTCATACCAAAACTACCAAGGCGTTTAAGAATAGGAAGTGCAAATCTACCAATTGTTCTCAACCAACCTGATCCATACTGTTTACCAATAAAATATGGTAATTCGCCACCACTTTGGCTACCACTATACATACTAATAATATCGTTATTGGCCATCTAATTTACGAAAATGTAATGTCAAATGAGTTTTTGTATCTTTACTAAATTCAATAAATTTACCGCTATCATCACGAATATTTATTTCTATATTGTTTATACATGATGTTGATACCGGTAAGTACATGGGATTATCGATATTTATATTGACAACTTCATCCTGGTCATGTTTATCAACCCAAACAGATTTCAATAGAGGAACCAAAGAATCACCAACAATTATAGGATCGATGATGTTAGTATATATGAACATTTGTCTATGAAGTTTTATTATTTTTGGTTTGCGTACACCAAAAGCACTTGCCCTATATGTTTGCTTATCTAATCCCAATGTATTAGCCAAATTCTTATCAAATGTAACTTCACAAATGTTATTATTCAGACTGAATTTACATATTCCATCTTTAAGAAATTCAATAGTTTTAAATATGTGTAAACAATTTAACGAAATATATTTATGTAATTCTTCAAGGGTTTCAATATATAATTCATTAGTAAATGTAAATGTATCTTCCACCTCATTAATATATGATACAGATATTTTGATGTTTTCGATCGTTACACTTTTCTCATCAAATGTTTTGAAACGTATTTGGTATTCAGTACCAGGAACAACGATGTTAAGCTTATCACTACCCATTCGCTTGGCATCCTCAATACTTTCAAACTTTATTGTAAATGGGCTAAAATCACAACTAACATTCAATCCATCTTTAAAAAACATGCCACTATTTTCATCTAAAATCTGATTCGGAATATGACAATATCGTTCAAAATTATTGATTGTGAAAATACCACTACATGTTTTGGGAACACGTTTCTTGTAACCGATTTTACAATGACTATAAAATGGAAATGTATTGTACACAAATGTAAAGTCTTGCAAAGCAACTTCCCAATTTCCATGTAAATACATAGGATTTTGAAGATTAACCATAAATTTACTCGCTTGATTTTCCGGATGGATTAGTGGGCAACTATTGCTAGGTAAAATTGTATAGAAACTCATTTTACTAGGTCTTTTGATGATATCCACGAGGGTTTTTGATATCCATGCCATTTGACATAGTATTGTTTATCCTTACCCACCATTTTAGTTTTCAATATTTCTGAATTCTGAACACTGTAGGTTTGGAAATAACTTGTAATTCCTGTTCATAGAATTTCCCTTGTATTAAATTGTTATCACTATCTTTAATAACATACATTACAGGACTCTGTTTAGTATTAATTTTAGTAATTTGAAATACCTCATCACTCCAATTACTATCGAAATTTTTGATGAAAGGTGAAGCAGATATTTTACTAATTCTAACGTGATCACCAACTTTATATTTTGGTTTTGTAATAGTAACTTTCTTAGACTGCACTCGTGTTTTTGAGCTGATATCTACGGGTCTCAAACCATTCAGACCTCGATGTGATGAATTATTATAACTAACAAGTATTTTCGGTAATACATTTATCCATATTTTATTACCTTGATGCACGAAATATTTCTTCAATCTATCCCTCAATGTCCGGTTAAATCTTTCAACATGAGCAGCTTTGTATTGAGAATGTACAGAATAATGATTTATTTTGAGCCGATCCAGGATTTGCTTAACTTTACTATTGTAAAACTCCTTGCCTATAATAATAATAATAATAATAATAATAAAATAATAATAATAATAATAATAATAATAATAATAATAATAATACCTAAATCGGTTTGCAAATTGTCTGGATGTCCATTTTTAAACATTGAGTTAATTGCTTTAGATATTTCCTCTGCAGATTTTGTCTTTGTTGGTAGACCGCGGGCAAAACGACTGAAAACATCGATACACGTTAAAATATATTTATAACCCTTGTTAATTTTCGAATACGGTATCATCTCCATCAAATCCATTTGCCATAAATCATTAATACCGAATGTCTTATAAGCTCTTGTTGGAAATCTTTTCCGCATCGGTTTGTTTAAACTGTACGCAAGCTGATCTGACAACCACTTTTGCGTTTCCTTTTTCGAATTTGGGACTCTTTTCTTTAACTTTGCCACTCCACCGAAACCTGCCTCGTCTTCTGGGTTCGTCCAAATCTTCTCCATTACAACAAGATGATTTAAATTTTAATTTAACATTAGGTAATGATTGACCCATCGTTTATTGTGATAATAATGATAATGCTAATGGTAACATTGCTCCGATAAAACCACCTTGTTGTTTATATATGATTTTTCTCATTTGCTTACGATTTTATTATTTACTAGCGATAACAAAGGCTTACGATGTTTATTCAATACTAGTTTTTTAGAATTACTGATTTTAATTTTACCTCTGACTACTTTTAATAGAATTTTGAGTAAATCATCGACAACAAAAGTTGGAAATGATTGTAAAATAGACATTCTTTTCATACTCGAAGCCTTTAACAATGCATTAAAATATGGGAAACTCCTATGATTTTTAACAATTTTAACTTTTTTCTTACTCTTTTTAATAATATTTTTCGAAATAAGATTCATTGCAGGGTAATTCTCGGTTATTAGCTTTTTAGATGGTGTATAACTAGTTTTTGGTGGAACACGTTTCTTTATAGTCTTTTTAATATTATGTCTAAGTTTTCGGATATTTTTAAGCCTGGATTTCATAAACATTTTTACATGTTAAAGTTTTCAACTTTGTTTATATACGATGGCACCTTCTTTATTGAAAATATCGGTTTTTACCCTTAAATCGTCATTGCATTGTTGTGTGAAATCAAGAAATATATATCCATGTGGTGATTTTGTAGCATCTTGAAATGCACTGATGAGAAAATTACGATTATTAGGGTATGCCTGTCGAGCAAGAAAATCAATAACTGTTGCATCTCTAGGATTCTTGAAAATAACTAAATATTGAACATTTAAATTCCTTGTTCGATGTGCACCACCCTGGTGAAATAGATTTTGAGTAATAAAGATCACAGTAACACCAACATGTCTACTGATTTTTGTGAATAAATTATTAAAATCCTTTTCTTTATTAGCTTCCTGATACAAATCATCAATAATGATGACATCACCTTTCCTTAAACGACTTGACCAGTTTTTATCGAAACCCTTTACTATTTTCATGTTTTTCAATTTACAGAAATTATCCTGAGTTAATCCATGTTCTTCATCTGCACCCCTATGCCAATAAATCTTGTTGAATTTGGTTTGAAATAAATTAGATTTCAGTAATTTACACACAAACATAGTTTTACCACTACCACTTGGGCCGACGATTTGATATACAGCATCATTTCTTAAGTCCATTATTAATTTGTATAATTATAGGTTTTTGTTTATATTATATGATTTAATGAACTCTTCCTAAAAATTATATATATATAGCTTAATATTTCTTTATTGTTTAATTATGTTATCAAATATAAATTATAAAGGAACATTCGATGTATCAAAAATGACGTTTCCAAATGGTAAACCCCAGCAAATTGTAGATAGGAGTGGAAAATACCCTATAATATTTTTCAAATCAGGCAAATGCAGAATCATGGGATGTAAGAAACCTTTAGATGTCAATAAATTACAATATAGAATAAAGGATCTTAAAATACAGTCAATTACAGTTACCATGGATATAGGACAATCTATCAATCTATACAACATGTCAACAAAATGTCTTTGTATGTTCGAACCAGAATTATTTCCTGCGCTTAGGCTTTTAAAATACAACCCAATGTGTGTTAACGTGTTTGCTAGTGGCAAAATAGTCATATTAGGGGTGCGAAATCTAGAGTACAAAAATATTGTTTGTGACATACAAAATGAAATCACCGGATTGGTCGATATCTGATTGGCTAATGTTTGATTAAAACAAATTGCTTATTCATTTTATTTCATTTTTAAAATGGAAAATATTATGATGACGAGTACAAAATTAAGCAAAAAGAGATCGAAAATTATGGTAAATTTATTATTTATTATTTATTGATATTAATATCTTTGTTTCCAGATAAATATCAGGCCGTATTACTGGAAAGGTTATTCTTTTTCTATCCTCAACTCAGAGCAATAGTCAAAGACCAGCCTGAATCAGTAATTCCAGATTTGGTCTATACAACGACCAACATATGGATTTTTAACATAATTGATCAAGCTCTATGGGATATTAAGCTTGACAGAAGACCAAAGGAGATGGAACCCGAATACCCCTGTATTCTGGGTTGTAGCTGCTGCGATTTTCGATACCAGCGCTACGTGGAATGGTGCCTGGCAAAATCAGTTAGAAATTCTTCGAAATACCAACTTTTTCGAAAATAAATGTTTTGAATTTTATTTTTTGTTTTGTTTTAGTGTTGATAATAATAGTTTTATTTTTGTTAGTGTTGGTAATAATATTAATAGTTTTATTTTTGTTAGTTTTGGTAATAATAATAATAATAATAGTAATAATAGTAATTTTATTAGTATAATAATAATAATAGTAATAATAATAATATAATAATAATAGTAATAATACATTTTATATAGATGATATGTGTAAAATCATAAAACTCAACGGGTTAATTTACATAGAGTCACGCACTTAACATGCAATTATCATGCACTTAACATGCATGATTCTGATTGGTTAATCAGTATCTGTCAAGGGTATAAAAGTGCGTCACCACCTTATAAAAATCATAAATCAAATATGACCAAGAAAATAAGCGTCCAACCAGTTCAGATGTTCCACAATTATAAAATGTATTTTTTAAAGGAGCCTATCAATATGCAATTGGCAAATCCGGTCAAACTCAATAAGACTCAATTTCAATCTCTTGCTGGCACTCTCTCAATGTTAGATATCAAGGATATTGATAATACGTTCAAAAAGATCAATTCCAATTTAAAATGCAATGAAAATGCGTTCTTCACGAGTCAATATACCAGATATTATGATGCATTTACAGAAATTGGATTCAAAGAACAGGAAAACTGGTATATAACAATAACAATCCAAGGATATAAAGCTGATCAAAATGATGTGCTTTCTCCAATCTGGAAAATTGTTACTGCTAGACTTTCACAGTTATTTTAGTGTTTAGTGTTTAATAAATGTATTAATGTTTCTTTGTTATTCTATAAACAAAATTATAAGTAGTTTTAAAATATTGTTAAAATGATGTCTGAAAAAGGTAAAATATAAAATATAAAATAATTAATTAATTTGGTTTAGAATATTTAATAAACTTTTTGTTTGATAAACTTGAAGAAATAACCGGTGTAAAAATTAGAGATATGTTGACTCTAGTTGAAGCATTGAGTAAAGAATCGGATTGCGAATCTGAATGTCAGAGTGATGAAATTGTTAATGATACTGAAATTATTAATGATTCTGAAGAAATTATTGAGGATACTGAAGATACTGAAGAAAATATTAATGATGTTGAAGAAGCTACCGAAAAAGATGAGCCTACCGAATTCAAGAATTGTATTGATCATGTTATAGAAAATATTATGATAGAATCTTGTGGTGATGAACAATGTACATGTAATAATCAATAAATCTTTAAAATATAGTTTTTTATTAATAATAATAACAAAGAAATATTTATTAAAATCTACGATAAACTTTGTTACATAAATATAAAACAGATACTCCAGTGAATAGTTTTAATAAAAATTTGCAATTCTCGATATAAATATCAGAGCGTTTGGCTTCTGCGGCAACTTGAATAATAGCCGTCCATCCACCGTTTGATTCTACCCACGGATCAATTTTGTTTCTATCACCTAAATAATAATAAATTAATAACAATATAAAGTAATATACCTCTATAGACCATTGGAAATAATTTTCATAGTCGGATCCAGATTTTAATATCATGTGTTTCATGTACATTAATCCTACTATTATTCGCATCCATTTATTATTTTCATCAAACATGTAACTAAATATTGATTGGAATGCCTTCTTTCTCTCCAATGGTGGCAAATTAAGAATTTTTTCATAGTCGAATGGGATGTCTTCAACGATTTTCTCGGTACGGTTTACCATAAATTTCATGTTTTTAATGATTTCATCTTCTTCTCTATTATTAGAGACCAGCTCATTCAACAAAGTTATAAAAAATTTAGTTTCTGGCATTTTATAAAAATACATGAAAGTGTAAGCTTATTTATACTATATTCGACCAATCAGAATCATGTAATACTAAGAAAATATGTAAAAATATATAATGGAAATGGCAATGATGATTTGTTGGCACTGTTGACTTCTTTCAAGTTGTTGCCACCACTGTTAACTGGGTGTTGTTGTAATTTCATTATACGATTGAACTGATCAGTTGTTTTATTAGAATAAAATTTTATACTATATTGAACTTGATTCATCATTTTCTCATTAAGTTTACGATTTTCTTTCAATTCTAATACTGATTTTCTTAATTCATTTTTGATAGTACCAATGGTCTTATTTAGATATATAATATCATCATATAATTCGTTTTTAGCTCTTTTTAAAGTCTCATATGTATGTTCAAATCGGAATTCTAAATTACTCATTCTTTCAGATAATCTTTTGACTGGAGTTTTCAAATATCTAGGCCTATCTATCATATACAAAATATCCATCAATACTGCTGTATCAGGACATACACATCTTGTTGAATTTTTACCTTGAACGGTTACAACAATTGAGTTGGCCATATTAAAAACTAATAATATTATTAAAATTTCTTTAATCATTTTCAAAACATTATAAATTAATATTTATTGTTTATAGCTAAAGATGTGTGTGTGTGTGTGTCTAAATTAGTATAAAAGTAATTGTTATTTCATTTTTTATCATTAAAATGGTTGTACCGAGCGCAGTTCAAGCTATGAATGAAATTAAACATTACGGTAATTTATTATTATTATTATTATTATTATTACTTGCTTTTAGATGATTATTTTAAAGTTATTAAAGAACGTCTGGAATTCTATTATCCAGAAATACATGGAATCATGGATAAGCCGGCATCAATAATTCCAGACTTGATATTCAATCATACATCAATATGGATATTTACTGTAATAGATGAGTTCCTATGGGATATCGAACAAAACAATTTGTCAAAAGATATGGAACCCGAATACCCTTGTGGTGATGGATGTCATTGCTGCGCCGCCCGATATCGGAAGTATGTGGAATGGGCTTTGAATAAAGCTCTTAGACAATACTACTATAGTAGAATTGTCTCTTTATAATAAATTTGTTGTATATGTCTCGGTTTTCAATATATAATAATAATATTTATAAACATAATAATAAAAATAATAATATTTTATAAAATAATAATAAAATTAAATTTACAAAATATATACTACTTATAAAAGTAAGTAGATATATTATAATTAAAAAATGATTAAAAAATCCGTGACCTTGAAAAAATATTTGTACTTTTCAACATAGAAAAATTTTTGAAAAAATTTCGAAAAATATTCTATCTTTTTTGGTCTAGCGGTGACATAGGAAATCGTGTACTTTTAAACATAGAAAAAATTTTGAAAAAATTTCGAAAAATATTCTATCTTTTTTGGTCCAGCGGTGACATAGGAAATCGTGTACTTTTAAACATAGAAAAATTTTTGAAAAAAAAAAAAAAAAAAAAAAAAATTTGAATGACCTTGACCTTGAATGACCTTGAAAAAATTTGTACTTTTCAACATAGAAAAATTTTTGAAAAAATTTCGAAAAATATTCTATCTTTTTTGGTCCAGCGGTGACATAGGAAATCGTGTACTTTTCAACATAGAAAAAATTTTGAAAAAATTTTTGAATGACCTTGAAAATATTTGTACTTTTCAACATAGAAAAAATTTTGAAAAAAAAAAAAAAAAAAAAAAATTTGAATGACCTTGACCTTGAATGACCTTGAAAAAATTTGTACTTTTCAACATAGAAAAATTTTTGAAAAAATTTCGAAAAATATTCTATCTTTTTTGGTCCAGCGGTGACATAGGAAATCGTGTACTTTTAAACATAGAAAAAATTTTGAAAAAATTTCGAAAAATATTCTATCTTTTTTGGTCCAGCGGTGACATAGGAAATCGTGTACTTTTAAACATAGAAAATTTTTTGAAGGAAATCGTGTACTTTTAAACATAGAAAAAATTTTGAAAAATGTATGAGTCATGGTCTTTGTTTCAATGACATTGAAAAAATATGATGAGTCATCCAATGACCTTGAATGAGTCATGGTCTTTGTTTAAAAATTTTTGATGAGTCATCCAATGACCTTGAAAATATATGATGAGTCATCATATGACCTTGAGTGAGTCATGGTCTTTGTTTAAAAATTCTGATGAGTCATGGTCTTTGTTTCAATGACCTTGAATGAGTCATTGTCTTTGTTTAAAAATTTTTTGTACTTTTAAAAAATTTGTACTTTTGGACTTAGCGCGAAAAAATTTTTTCCCGGGGGGGGGGTGGGGGGAGGGGGTATGTGGTCCAGCGGTGACATGGTCTAGCGGTGACATATCTATCTACTCGAGGACACTTCCAAATTGCCCCCAAAGTGTCTAGACTTCTTACGATATGATATATATATTTATGTATTAATATTTGTATTTTACTCATTTGGATCATATAAATCATAAAAAAATCAAATTGATCTAAATTGTTATTTTTTGCTTGTCGACAACAGAGAAATTCACTTGTATGGTTTCCTATACTATTGACGAATATCAATTTTTCAATTCTTTTCAATTCTCTCCAAAGTGATCCTATTGTTTGAGTATTAGCACCAGTTTCACTATTGACAATTTTTCGAAGCAGTAACATTTTAATCGTGAGTTGGGAGGAAACGGACAGCTCCAATAAGTCAAAATATATGTCGATTAAAAAATGAGCTAGAAAACGTTTAGAGTATTTTAATAAAAATTTTGCTAATTCTGTATCAAACCAGTTGAAGAATATTAAAATTTTCTAAGTTTCACTTTTTCTGAAACTGGACATATCAAATATTCCGGCCTTTGGAAATTCAACGAAATCGCTCTCTCGGTTTCTTCGTAGTTCCTAATTGATAACATATTATTCCGGCCAAAATAACTGCTTCAGAAATCTAGTTTCTTTACCAAAAGAACTTTATTTGTATTTGATTAAAGATTTTCTGTCTTTTACATCTTTCTTCATCTTTAATACGCTTCCATTTTTTTCTATAATTAGCCAAATTATTTATTAAATAATTATTTATTGATCTTCTTTAAATTAAATTAAAATCAACAAATTAATAAAATGAAAGTTTAATATTTATTAACGAAACTGAACGAGCGGCACGGAATTACGTTCAATATAAATTGGAGAACTCTGCAACAGAAACATTTATGAAAATTTTATAGTTAACTTTTACAGACCTTTATAAACATTTTGTAATTTTTACATTCAATATATTTTTCTTTGATCAGTTGGGCAAATTTGACATTTTCCGTGCAAGATCTCTGCAAATTACGTCATTTCAGCTGGTCAAATATACAAGAAATTACAATATCCATTTCATTGGCGGGATTTATCTGAATTCTCGTTGGAATCTCTCTGATCAGCTGTAAGTCGAATAACTACAGTTGATTGGATAATAATTATTAATAATAAATAAAATAATAACATCAAAGAAATTATAAAAAAATTAATAGTAAAGAGAATTAAAAAATAAAAGCAATTCACCTGTTTATCAGTTACTAATTTTGTCGTTTGAGACATATTTTGTATTTTGCAACTGCTTACAGATCTGTCAGTAGTATTGTTCATTTTTCTTTTCTTTGGAAATATATTATGAGCATTTTGTTCTTCATCTTGGAAGTTGCTGAAAATGGTTCTACTGGTAGATTCTAGGATCAGTGTATTAGCTGGAATCCTTTGCAGTCCAGGAATGGAAATATTGTCAAAATCATTATTAAATTCGTCTAAAAAATATTCAAAATTTGTTTCCATCGTGCACAAAAAACAGAATTGTTATAGATTTCAATTCTTCTGTTTTACTACAATGAAATGTTTCTATTGTGTTAAATTCAATGGTACATAGGTCTAATGCGGGGCTAGTAATACTGAGAGAATGAAGGCAACATAATGATATTCATTGGAAATCCCTAATATTTATATTCCATGCCGTATCTGAATAAATGGCAAACGAAATAATAATTTTTACAGAACGCATTGAAATTCCAAAATATATCGAAACGATTCCGTAGCAATTCCAATCCTTGCATTTGGAATTTTACTAACATCTACTAAGTACACTAAGCTTGCTAATCTTTCTTCAGAGCAATCACTCTGATTTCCTGCATCTTTCTCGTATTTGTTAAGTTTATCATTTGAGAGTAAACAACCCTGTGTTAGTTCGGTCTCGCGTGTTATTAATCATAATGAGTGTAAGCCAGTGATAAAGGTCCAAGCGCATCTAACTCTGATATCTGATTGTGCGGCCTTATATCAGACGGACACGTAATTCCATTAATGGGCCTACAAATGAACTTTCCAAACTTCCAAATACAGCAATTGCGATCATTTTCCATCATAAATGTATATAAATTAAATTTAGTAATAATTATAAATAGAAATCAATAAAATTATAATTAATTTTCAATATGAATATTTAACTGCCTTACCATGACTATGCATTGCAAATTTCCGTTTCATTGTCGGCAAATTAGTTGTGGATAAGTTAAAGAATTTCGAAACCGATAAATTTGGTTTGGGAGAATTGTTTTCCTGATTCCTTCTGAGTGAATGTTGATGAGCATTGCTATTGGTATCGCTTTCACTATCCGTATCACTGATAGTTATGATCTGGTCGCGATCGCGATCAAAATCAATGGCGTTTATGTCGTGCGCACGAAGTTCACCCAGCGAATTATTGTGCACTTGCTTGTTTGGATGGTTTGTAGAAGGCTCCCTAGAAAGATAAGTTATTTTTGAGGTTTGATGAAGAATAACAAATCGAAAGTTTACTCTTTGCAAGGCAATTTATCGAGTGAAGGAAACGGATTTTGTTTGGGATTGTTGTTTTCTTTGTCGTGCGATTTGGGAAGGGCTCTGTACGGGTTGCAATATTCATCAACAGAAGCGAGCATAACGGCGAATCCGATTTCAGAATCATTAATTAACCGCTTGTTTATTCCTTTCAGAATGAGAGATATTTCATTCACGAGATTTGTTGTAACGGCCTCCTGCATTACGATACTATCACAATGGGCAAGTTTTACTCTCAGCGATTGATCACGGCAATCGGAATCGGTGAGCAGCATTGCAATTCCCCCACCGGACAATACAGCTTCACTGAGTAGAGAAAGTTTTTCTTGAGTTAAAAAATAAAACTGTTTGTTGTTGAATAAACATTTGCGCTTAGGATTCGGTTTATAATCCAATCCAATAAAGCAATCATCTGGATTGTGAATTTCTGGCAAGTAACTGATAAATTTTACAGAATTAACAGAGCTATAAAAGTTTTGATTGTGAGGCTTTGATTTGTATAATCAAATCTGGGTAGAAGTTTTCCAGGAGAACTGAAAGCGTTAATTTGGAACTTGGTTGACAAAATGCCTTTCGATTTAAATGGAAATATTCTGATCAGTAATTTAGGAAATCTGACCTCATTATAACTATGAATGATGAATTAGTTACTTAAGTAGATGTGAGTCCCACGCGCCACCCTCAGTTACCGCGCACTCGTTAGCAACCAAATCCCCCTAGCGAAAACTCATAACGGGCATTATTGACTTTTAACGATTTTTTTAATTTTTATTGATTTAAAAGTGCAAATTTTTTAGAAATTCAAGTATTGATTTTAGAGTGAAATTATTGATTTTAAGTGCAAATTTTTAGAAAATAATTCAAGAATTGATTTAAAAGTTCAATTATTGACTTTTAAGTGAAATTTTACTTTTTTGTTTTAGCGCGGGTATTTGAGACGTTCAAAAATTTATTTCGGCAAAAATAGCGAGAATGACGTTGTCTATATAATTGCTAACCATATTCTTTTAAAAATTAATGAAAAAAAACTATTAAGAATGTCGATTTTGTATTCGAAAGTTTACTATGAGATTATTTTATCGTGAATACAAACCAAAGCCTTATACAAAACATTTAAAAAGTCATATTTACTGATCGGGATCGGGTAAAATTTGATTAATTCCTTTAAAATAATCCACCATTGCCTTGACAAAATCAATTTTAACAATTTTTATTTGCTTGATTAAAGCACATACAACCTGAGAAATGAAGAAAATATCATAATTTAAATTAACATAATACTTTTAAATTTATATAACTACCTTAAATGTAGCTTTTAAATTACTCATAACCATATATTCAACTTTATCATTACAATTTTCTAACAAATTCCCACCGATAATAGACAAATATTGTTTTAACAAAACTCTGTCTGCATTAGACAGAGTCGAACAGACGATATCAAAAGCTACAAATGAACAACTATTAAAAATAAACTTGCAAAAATTGTGAATAATGCTTAGTTACTTTAAATCAACTCCGGGTTGAGCACCAAAAGTAACGATATCGCCATCTTTAATATTTCCTTTCTTGTTAATTAAAGGTGCTTTATTAATAAATGTGCCAAATTTGGAGCAATCATCAATTGTAATATAATTGAGATCACATTCCCAAATTAAAACTGCATGTTTTCGGCTGATAGACGTGTGGGTAAGAATGACATCTGCAGATACTCTGCCAATTGTATATGTAACGGATGGAAGAAAATATTTAACTAAAGTAGATTTTATTTTAAATAAGGAAAAACTAATTTACCAATATTTTTATTTTTATTTTCCAACTTCCAAGGCATTTAGAATATATTTTAATAAAGCCAATTACAATATAAAGTTAAATATTTATTATTTAAACAAAAGAAGTTATTTTTAATTTATATTCCAATAAATTTGAAAATGGAAAGTTAAATTAGATCTAGTAAAAACATCACTCCCAGCTTTTTGAAGGTAAAATACTTTAACTAAAATTTTTTTCTAAATTTTTTAAATTGCGAATCAATTTTATTTAATTAATAATAAAATATTAGCATAATAGATGAATTTAATAATATTTTATTTGATCCGGTAAATAACACAGATTTTCTGCTCCAATTTATAAAGATATGTTCGTCAGATACTTCAACATCCTTATACTAAGAACGATTATAAAAATGCATCGATGTATCAAGTTAAGAAAATAGATGGACTAATACATGAATAACTTTAGGTTTGTTATAACTCATCAGAAATGCATCATGAAAACGCCGCAATAAGTTGACTAAATACCCAAACATAAAAACACCAAAAATGAAACGAGATATCAGAAATAGTATTAATTAATTTAATAAAACACAGTAGTGTATAAAATCATATTATCGATCAAGGAGCGGAGATTAAACAAAAAATACCATAGGAAATAATATAAACTACATCCAAAGAGAGTGGCATCCCTTTCGGGCTGTCTTGATTATTATAGTCCAAGATAAAATTATATGTTAGGTTCCTATTGGAGGATCACAATAGAGTATATGATTCAAAATGTACAAAGAATATCATATCCAATAACTCAGTATTAAAAGTGAAAGTAATTTACGTATCACAGATATTGTCACAGAAAAAAATACACTCAAGAACAACAACTATAACTACGGGTATTTACTATCCGATCCATAGATAACCTTCTTAACATTAGAAGGAATGAAAATAGATATACCTAGAAGAAAGGTGTGGTCATTTTTTATCGCGATATAATATTAATGTTTTTTCTTTACAAATTAGGATAATAAAAGCTATTTAAATCAATCCACTGCCTTAAGAAAATTTATAATTTGCAAAGCAAAGCAAAAATCAGACTACGCTATTGAATTTTATTACGCGTCATTGGTTTGCTTTACATATAATTTACCATTACCTGTGGAATAGGGTTGTCATACGTCCGGGTTTTGAGTTCCGTGTCCCAGTGTCTCGGTCCAATATTTATTTGCCCCGGTGGATTTAAAATTTACGAATGAATTGTTGGGCCAGAACGTAAACGGCCTTGAGAAATGTTTAAATGGATCGGTAACACACATGCAAATATAACATGCAAATTTAAATAAACTTATTGAAACATCAATTAAACCCTATCAAATATGAGAAAAAAGAGAATTAAATATAAAATAATAAACATAAAAATAAATAAAAATAATAACAAAACGCACCAAGATCCGCACGATACCAACACAAACATAACAAGAAAACACAACAAATTCGACAAAATTGAAAAATTAATAAAAGTTCATGAAAATGAAACTTAAATCAAAAAATTTTGAATTAGTAATAATTCAATAAAAATTCTAAATGAAAAATTATTAAAATAAATCAAAAAATAATAAAATTAAAGAATAGAATTCACTAGAAAATAACAAGGTCGAATTTTGTTTTACTGCATCAAATTTAACATGCGAGGTTAGGGACAGAAAATAGGTATAAATACTGATCCATTTTCACATTAAATTTAACCGTTTTTCGAAACAAACCATAACACACCGTTTTTGAAATTATAAAACCATTTTAAAAACTATTTTTCAAATCTTACTTTTAGGTGAGAAATGTTTATTTTGGAGCCCTCTCTCCACGTCACATCCTTGCAACCTCGGTAGAGCTCTGCTTGGATGTCGGCGTGGGGGGAGAGGTATTTTTATTTGTTATTTAATGCAATATTTTGAAAATTTTATGTATGGATTGAAATGGAGGGTAATTTATGTTTATTTGTTTAATAAATATTATTAATATTAATAAATTGTTTTTATATATTTAAATAAACTAAAATTAAATCTGTCGAAATTTTTCCGGCCCACAGCCAACACATATTGCAAGATAGTAAAATCTACATAGTACAGATTTGTGTAAGAGAGTGGAAAATCGCCAATGATATGTACCCGTGAAGACTCAGCGTGCGGAACGCAGGGGTCGTAACGTCAATATTATCCCTATAGATGAAACGAGAAATAAGGAAGAAGTTTCTGGCTGCTTCCTCGTTTCTCATTTCTGTAAAATCGACCTAAATTTATATTACACACGGCTCAAAATCATCACACCGAGTAGTCCAGTGGGCACTCAATAAATATAATATAAACACAATATGCGCCTAAGGTCTATTAAAGGGAAAGGGTACGGGAATAAATTAAATTGAAATTGTTGCTATAGATAAATGACTTGAATCCACAGTTTGAAATATAATAATAAAGACTCATTAGATAAGTAATTCATTAATTCAATTATTGATAAAAATTAAGCGGTTATTAAGTAAAAGAAAGACCTCATTGATTAAATTAAGTTAATCCAAATAATTTGAGCAAAACTAATATAATTCAATGATTAAGGAACCGAATTTTCTTTAAAATAAATTGCCGAGTGAAGCTAAATAATATAAATTCATTGATTAACAACAATTCGTTGATTGAAGTGGTTGATTTACCCAAGGAATTCATTGGTTAAAATTAAAGGAATTTGGATAAAAGTAGGATAATTCTTCGATAAACGTCAGGTAAATATTCAAGCAAACATAAAGTAAAGTTTGATTCGTCGATTAAAAAAAAGGTGGAATTAATTTAAAGTAGAATAGCACATTGATTAAAGTACTTTACCAATTAGGAAAAAAAGGAATTAAACGATTCACTGAAGAATTATCGATTAACAGTAAATTGACGAACGAGAAAATTAAGTATATCATTAGTTAAACCCCTTTAATTAAAGTGACTATTAAGTAAAACTAACGTGATCCATTGATCAACAAACGAAACTTTCTTTTGTAAATGGTAGACTAAAGTGAATAATATGAATTCCTTGATAAATCCACCCGTTGATTAGAATAACGAAAATTGTCGATTAGATTGAATAACACATTAATTAGAATTAAAATAATAAGTCAAATAGATCTCCGAGAGAAAAGAAAAAACTTTTAAATCACAGTTTGATTCATTGATTAGAATATGAAAATATTTTATTAAATTACGAATAACTCGAACGACGAAAATTAATATAATTCATGGATAACATAATTCCTGGATTCAAATCAGAATGAATTTTGGGTCGAAGTGACAGAAGCCATTAGATAAAAACCACATGTTTCTTTAAATAATATGAATTCGTAGACTAACTAAAGTAATTAATGATGAAGCGGAACGGGTTATTACCTAAATAAATTAACAAATTACAAAAAATCAAAGCTTAAGATGATAGATAAAAATTTGTACTAACATTACATAAATTATTACTCCCGATTAATTTTGTGAACCAATAAAATTCCACCTAGAAAATTTCCAAGATGTGAGATTTCACCCACTCAAAAGTTTCGGCGGTCACGAGAAGTTCCCTTAGAAAAGGTCGATAAAATACAATCAAATTGAATAACATAATAACCTACCAAAATCGATCCAGCCGAGCTTAGGCGAATCTGTTGATTGAGAAATCTGAAAACGAAATACAATGAATCTAATTACCAGATATAAACAAACTAAACTAAATCGTTCCAACCGCTTAAGCTGCAACGGCAAGATCCGCCGGAAATCGTTCATGTAAGATCATCAAACCATACGTCTACGCACCATTAAATTATCCGGTTCAACATCCGGCCTTGCCCTTAAAAGTTCGATTAACCTGTATACAAAATTGTTAAATAGACCTTTGAATGAAATTATAAATTCTCTTACGTCAATATACTGAGATTACCCACATGCCATCTAATATATAATATTTTAAAAGTTAATATACACATTTAGATTAAAACAAATTAATAAGTAGATTTATCCCACATATGTTACCAATTATACTAGTATATATCACACTATAAAGGAGTGCATACTAAAGGGCCAGGTCCGTAAGATAATTTAACCCCTCTTATCAACGTCCCATCGAGTCAAGGAAAGTAATATTCACGTTTTAACCTATCACTCCAGCAAATAATCGTCGGCCGGGACGTAAGGAGCGTGCCCGACGTCGAGCAACCCAGCTTCAAACCCATTAACTCATAAATGCTGCATGTTTTGTTGATTCGAATAGAGTAGTCGTATTCATAGTAAATTTATTTCTCTGATACATTTGTATGCCAGCGTTGTCATAAATATTCGCATCCCGTCACTAAATCTTCGTCTCATCTTTCCGCAGTCAAATAGGAACCTAATCTCGAATTTCTACAAGGGACAGAGCAAAGCGAGCATAGGTCTTCTATCGACAGCTCGTGAACCCGAGGGTTGTCCGAGCAACTATAGTACTAGCGACAATACTCATTTTTTGCGGACAATCCACCACTTGAACACATTACCAACATTGCCTAGATGATGTTTCGCATTTCCTTTTTGCTTGTATAGTGCTGTTTGAGGCTTTCGCTTTTGAAATCCGGAGTACTCATCTTAATGTTTACTGCTAAATTTGCACTGTGTAATTACCCAACCTATGCTATACTAATCTTGGTATACTTATACATATATTTGTTATATTTTGAGTTTTTTCTCTTTCCGAAATCAAAATTTGCAGTTGTGTTTTTTTATAAATAACCACAAAATTTTCATATTTCGCCTTTTTACTAGCAGATTTTTTACCGAAATTGTTTATTGGGATAACCATAGTTATGAAGGGTATGACGTAAGCTTTAGAAAATACTAATTTTTATAATGAAAATAAGAAATATAAATTGAGTAGAACATATTGTAAATAGGAAAATTACGTAATCTTATGTCATGGTTTCGATCGAGTCAAACCGAACAGTATACCAATATTGACGATGGACATGGGTAAGAAACGACACAATAGGTCAATCAAACATTCCATTGTCTTAAGGTGATTGCCTCAACATCTTATTTTCAGACCAGTCAATGTTCTACATCACAAATAAATCAGGTCAGTACATGCGACAGCTTACTACGAAAGTTTTCAAAATGTCAATGGTCTACTACTGTTTGTCGATGGGATTGATTGTATTGGAACAACGAGCGATACCACAGAATATCGAATGGTTTACTAAGTTGTTTTGTGTTTATGCTCCGGTAAATTGCTAATTTCAGTTTTTCAAAAATTACCGTATCAAATCATTAGTACTGGCCTTTGTTATCTGAATGACACCGAAGAGGCGCTTGTGTAAATCAAGCAAGACCTACGTAGTCCAATCACATTGTGAAATCGATTACTGATCGAGAAAATGCGATTAAACAAAAAAGATGTGTACAAAACAATAAGCAGTGTATTTCATGTAAATAACCTGATTTGCATTACCTTATGATTATGACACTTACCATCAAAATTTCCTTCCACGATCAGTTTTCTATTGATATACAACTATTTAGTAGATTCACAAATATATCAAAACTATAAATTTGTATAGTAATCAGTTCAATCTGCTCAAGTGAAAACATTTCAATAATTGTTAAGAATTAAACTCATTGATCTTATGTTGCTTGAATAAAATATTTATTGTGAAAACATTAATCGCTGACATTACCGAATAAAATAATAACTGATCCAATCAAATTTTTTTTAAAAACCTATTTTAAAATTTCAAACTTATTAAAAAGAAAAAATTAAACGTTATCAAAATTTAAAAATGAGAATCAAAATAATAACCACATAATAACCATTATATCGCAATTGAATACTATAATTATTAATTACACGATTAAAATTTGTCACATTGCGGCAATTCAAATAATAATAATATAGTAATAATAATAATAATAAAGATAAATAAAGATTAAATTTTCCAAAAAATAATCAATCAGAATATATACTACTGTACATGATCGGTACGCTACAATTTACAGTGACTGAGATTATAATACAAATAGCTGCACTATCTTCATCTTCTTCGGCATCATTATCATTATTCATCATCATATTATTATTAACATTTAATTATCAATAAAAATATAAATATAATATTTGATAGACCTCTTTGTGACCTAGACTTTATCAAGCAAAGATGACTCGTCTGTCAATTCGAAATCTGAATTATTTCTAAGGGATTTGATATCACAACATTCATCTTCGTCGTAACAATCATTAAATACGTTATCATATTTGCGTTTGAGAGAATTTGATAAAATTCCATCCTCTGTTGTCTTATCAATACCGTTGACCAATGAAATCGAGTCGGCGTTTAATGAAGCATCATCAATATCATTATTATTATTATCGTCGTCATCGTCATCATCTTCATCGTCGTCGTCATCCTCATCATTATCATCGTCAGATTCATTTATACAATTATTGTTGACTTTGCTTTTTCCATTAGTTTCAATGATTCCATCGACAACTTTCTCGTCGTAATCTTCATCTTCATCATATTCATCGATATTTTCTTCTGCTTCGTCTTCATCGGAAATTTCAACGACTTCGTTTGGATAAAGATTCATATCTTTACCGCCGGTATTTGGGGCTTTGCCACTAGTGCGATTAGAGTTCATCATTTCTCCTTCTAAAATATAATCAATTGGATAAGTTTTTTAATAATAATATTTTAAACAACTTAGTTCTATAATTTCTATTATTTCAACGAAATAATAATGGGTAAATAATATAAAAATTTAAAATAATGAATCAATAATAATTATCAATCAAAAAATATTATTAAAGTTTTGAATTAATGTTTCAAAATGAAGATAATTAAATCAACTGCATTTTTACAGCCATGAGACTTCCCGGATAATTTCTACATAAAATGGGATTTTGGAAAGGATTTACCTTAAATTTACAGTTGGGTGGTTATAAGGCATTTCAATTCTCAGAATTCTCTTATGAAATGAATCATGTAATTTCTATGAAGTAATGAATTTTATAGGACAGTATTGTTAAATAGTCATACGAAGTTCGTAAATTTAATTTTATGAAGATTATAACTGTGTTTAAAAAATCTTTAGAATCAGAAACCATCGAAAATAATCTGAAAATAGCTATAAATAATGATAGAACAATCATGGATAAATATATATAACCACACGAAGAAATATTGAAATTGACAACCTCCTTCAATCATGCTAATGTATGAATTGTTGACTGTACTTTAAATAATAATCGCTATGCTAAATATTATCAAAACGGCTAACCATACGCAACTAGAATAGGCTATTACGATCTTTCAAGCCAATGACATTGAATGTACTGTATAGTACGAATGTTATTTGTACTGGATGGAATAAATCTCAAAAATTTGCATAAAATGTTCATAACAACCAACTTTTAAAGAAATTTATAAATGGAATTTGCTTTATAAACTTGTCCAAATATAAAAAATAAACTTGATGGCAGACATTTATCATTCCGAATAACAAAAACTCATTTAATTATCACATACATATCGCATATTCTATTAGATAAAATTATAAAAGTATTGATTTAAATTAATAAACAATGTCAATAATCTGCATATTATTAAATACAATTTTTTCAATTTCAAAAAGAGCCTCCCAGAAATTATAGGCTCTTATCGTACAAATACTTTAAAAATGTTATTGTTAACCTGGCACAATAATATTTTCCAAAAAAATGTAAACAACTTTAAAATGTTATCAGAAAATTGAGATCCAAATATTGAACAATAAATATTCAAAAACAAAAAATTCACAGTAGTTTCATTTACTATGATTCCATTAATTTAATTTATTCGTTTCAATTTAATATTCACATTTCTAACACGATTACCCCAGATAATTTGCACAAGTTAGTTTCTCAGTGAAAAAAAATGAATCAAAATATGACAGTATTCTATACAATATCAGAAACGTTTTAGATTATAGTATGTATTACCGTCCAAATTGTTAGGAAAATCCCAGTAAAACTAATGATTATGAATTTAAGGAACTATAATTGTAAAGCCAATATTTATAAATGGCTTCTTTTATCATTTACATTTGATTATTAATGAATAGAAAATGCGCCCAATGGGATCGCTTTATTCTGTCTCGAGGTTGTAAACGTTGAGATCTGTGTATTAAGAAATACCTGTTGCTTTATAAAGGAAAAATATCCACCAAGCACTTTTCGATTTAAAATAGCCTAAAAATATAATACTTGTCTTACCAAAGAAAATCAATTATCCTACTTCGGCACAGATGTCTAATTGAAAGATTTTATGCACGTTTGAAAGGCAAAATCTGAGGATCAACTATGGCGCGGAATCAAAGAGAAAGAATAAAAATTGTTAGACTTTAAATAACTTGTTATTTTTTTTATCATGTCTCTGATTTTGAATTTTCTGGGTTTCGGTAGTAAGTAAATTATAGCGTCGGTAAATCATGGCCAGTTTTTTATAGACACGCAAAGACATGTAGAACTAGTTTTGTATTTTATCAAGAGTTTACATAAGAACATTGTATTCACACGTGAAACGGAGAAAAAGTCATAGATTGCGTTATTTGATTTTTTAATTTAACGCAAAGATAAGCACTGTGAGACAGAGATTTTTATAAAACCAACTGATACCGGTGTTTTTTTATCTTTATAACCGTGTATAATTTCAGTAAAGTGATGATAAATTGGTTGAGTTGTCGATAAAGAATTGCTTTTCGGAATCATTTTTGTTTCATTATGTCAGAGTGCAATTTGACTAATGGGTATAAATCGATTATAATAGGTAGATAAGTAAGCAGTTGGGAAATTTAGATTATAAAATCTTTTCAAATTCGCCTAAGTTACGCAATAAGCCAAAAACCCCGGTTTTATTGTGTTCGGATCTCGTTTATAAATCCCTTGAGTCGATCAATATTAATGAGAACAAGGAGTCAAATAAGAATATCTGATTACAATATGTGAAGCTTTGCTGATAGGATCAATGGAAACGATAATTAATGTTTTGAAAGTTATTAAATAGTTTGGATGGTAAATTGCCAATTAAATAACTTGATTTAAAATTTTAATACTTTTATCCTGAGTAATGATAACAGTGAACCCATCGAAATATATCGGTTCTTATGCTAAGTCTAATTAATTTAACCATCAATGTAATATAACGACTTAAAATCAATACTGCACAAATTAACCAATCGAAGTATTCAATAATTTAAAAATGACAGATAATAATGGCATTGTAACTATTTTAATTGTTTGGACAGTTAAAAGAATTACAAAATCAATATAAACACTGATTAAAACTAACTTCGAGTAAATAAATGTTTTATTGATTACAATCATTGGCAGTTTGAGATGAGAAATTCAATTAACAAATGTGAAAAATGAAACTGAAACGAATTCGGGTTCAATGGATTTAGATGAACCTTCTTATAAATAAACACATCATAATATCGAGGTGGTGAAGAGTCAGAATAAGGAAAACCAATCATAATGACACCCAAGTGCCTAAAATCAAGACATCTAAACTTTGTAACAGAAACGAGACCTTTTGTAGATATTAAACGCCCATTCGACAATAAAGGCACCGTTGAAACCGCAAGAATCAAGAACTGTGGAAAGTACCATGAGCTTGCTAAAGAAATCCAGGAGAAAACACATATCTACAGAAATGTTGAAACCTGTGTAATGTGTTCCAGTGGAATCGAGTTTTAATAGATTTAATTTCCCATTAAAACCCATTATATGTGCCGATGTTATTTATTTTTAAATTTATAATTAGATGCATGTGTAGAGATTGCAAAATTAAAAAATCCGCATCATTTTAACAAAAAATCAATTTTAAAAAAGATTATTGGCGTCTCCGAGAAAAATGATTCTTTAATTGTCACTACAAATTTTGCAAGGATTTCCTGACTGAACTGTTTTTTTCGTTTCTTAATCTAGATCCTACTGTCAAATCCCAGTTGAGCTAGATTCTATTCACAGAACACCTATTAG
This sequence comes from Schmidtea mediterranea, assembly GCA_022537955.1. Classification (NCBI taxonomy): domain Eukaryota; kingdom Metazoa; phylum Platyhelminthes; order Tricladida; family Dugesiidae; genus Schmidtea; species Schmidtea mediterranea. The sequence continues at coordinate 39,247,585 of CM039682.1, forward strand.
TTTGTTAATCTCTTCGGTAATGCAATACTTTTTAGCGTCACGTTGGCATGGTGATAGATGACCTCTAAAATTTTCCTAATTTCGAAACTTACAAATTCTATCCTCAAGAAACATTATATTGACTGAATTTCGAAAAATCTTTAATTTTTATGTGATCCCGTCATATATAGATCATCTACTTAGATAAATTATTAAACTAAAAGCTTTTTGAAAACCGTTCATTTTAAGGTCAAATATAATAATCCTGGTTGAGCTCACCCTGGGACACCTGCGTTACCATTTGACAGACGTAAACCGTCCCAGTCACACTCCCCAGCTGACCCTGTCCTCGGAACAATTCGAAAGTATCCAAAGATCGCTTTCTTTTCTCCGCAATAAACGTACCTGAATCACCTGGACTGCATTACTGAGTAATTAAAGAAATGATCAGAGTATTGGTATTTCATTGTCGACCAAAGTCTCCCACTTATACTACACCTCTAATATATTCTAACAAATTCGGACTAAAGTCAAGCTCAACAGGGAGAGTCTTCTTTCCCTGCTATATTTCTTTTGACTGTAGTTTTGCTAGATAATAGATAGGGACAATAGGAATCTCGTTAAGGTCAAAATAAACTATAATCTTTTTATTGATTTTTCTTTATAAACGCTGCATTTCTAGCACACGACGACTTTTAAAAAAGAAACTAAACCTCTTTTCACATGTTAAAAACCAATTAAAGACTTTCTCAAAAACCAGAAACTGTCAGTGTGCTGATGAGTTTTCTCAATTTCTGATTAAAGTTTATTCTTAACCTCTTGTCTATATTTATTTATCTCATTATCTCAGAGCTGTAAGTTCGAAACATTTTCAATCAGTCAAAACTACCTTGTTACTTAAATGTCCATAAAGGAAATTACGATTCAGACTCACCACTGATGCGTTAAATATAGCCATATGTTGTTCTTACTCCATAAAAACCCAATACACTATAGTCTTCTCGAATCCCGGGAAAATATTACACAATCATTGAGTTAAAAAAAGTTATTATGTAAGCAACGCTTTTTTAATAAAAGGCAAGAAAATTCAAATAAATATCTAAATATAGAGTTGAACATATTTTATTTATAAAATTTCAATTTTATTGATTAAAAACTAAAATTAGAATTTTTACACCGGATTAATAAATAATTATCAATTATTAATTTGATAGAAAAACCTGATAAATTTATTTTAATTATATTTCAATTTATCATATTCAATCAAATTGAACATTATTGATTATATTCCATTCGATCGGTATCAGATGACGAAATTACTGAAAATCATTTAAAACCAATAGAATACATGGGTAAGCTTGATATAGGGATTCCACGTGAGCTCAAATAAATTCACTTGATAAAACCCATAAATACATACGATAACTTCTTTAAACATGAAAAAAATAATCCATTTTCAAAAAAACGTATGATAATTGGTGATGACGAATGAATATTGGTGGAGAAAGCGTGCGGATATGTTGTCGGGTTGATGGAATTTTAATGACATTAGGTATCTTGAGCTCCTTCCAAAAAACAAACAATCAATTCGGAATTGTATTGATCATAACTTGAAGAACACCATGATAATGCAAAAACAGTTTTGGTCACTATATTGATGCTTGATGTAAATTCTACTTGGAAAAGTCCTTTTAGGTGGCAATTTATGCAAGCATTTACAGATCGCTGGATAACGTGTTAACGGTTACTCCAATATGGCGAATTATAACAATCGGCCAACCTGAAACTTACTTATGCAATTACTGTTACAACTCTTAACTTTGAATCAATCAATTATAGCTAAATTTTCAATGGCACCCTACTTTTTCTTTTTTAATAACGTTTGTGAATATTATTGACAATAGTCCCGAGAATAATCAATAATGGAACACTTACGATTAAATATTTGTACAGTTAATGAATAGTTTATTATTAATATATTTCTAAACCCTTGATGTTACATTTGTAGAGACCCTCCCCATTTGCATTAATGAGAAATAAATTCCGAGTAAAATTCAAAAATAGTTAAAGCGAAATCTTAGAATTTTAACATAACCAAAATGTGTAGTTTAATTTGCATTTTTCTTACTAAAATATAAACCGAACGCTATATATAGCATTAGAAATAGCGGCGATTGAACCAATAAAAGGTATGCAATTTAAAAAACAAAGTAAATAATGTAATGTATTATTGAATAACAATGTTAATTAAATTAATCGTCATTTTTATTAAACTTCAATAAATTATTTAAAATTTTAATTAATCAGATGAAACCATCAAAATGATGAAACATGTTCCCTTTAAAACTTACTCAATATTATAACACACATCACTTTCCGTTTATATTGAAAATTATTTTATAATTAATGGGGCAATTAATTTGGGAAAATATATAAATTAAAACTAAATTAACCTTCCGTCTCGTATTCATCATCTTCATCATCGTCTTCTGATTCACTTCCATCCGAAAGTTCATATACATCTTTTATATTTGATTCATTAACAATCTCGATTTCTTCTTCCTCGTCCTCATATTCTTCGCTTTCATTTAATTCTTCTTCGTTTTTCCTTTAAAACAAATGTTTATTGCCAGCATGAAACTTTTTTTACAAGCATACTCATCGAATCCATCCAAATACTTTAATGTAGGTACAATACCAAAAATTTCCTTTCTATAGTTCTCTTCAAAAGAAACAGCACAATTAAAAAGGTCTAAAATTTCTAATTGGTAAAAATTTCCTAGACATTCAATGTCTTTTATATTTTTAATACGATTATTTGTCAGTAGTAACTGAGAAATTTTGTTGCATTTTGTTAAATTTTCAAGACCAGTTGATATTTTATTATCACTAAGATCCAACTAAATAAAAAATATGACAATTACTAATATTAAAAATGAACCTTTTCCAGATTTGGAAGCGACGGAAAACCTTTGAGCGTTGTAAGACCAACATTTACCAATGACAATTCACGTAAATTAATATATGAGCTATCTAATCCTTCAATTTCATTAGCTTTAGAATTATCTAATATCAATTCTGTTATCTAAAGAAAGTATAATTAAGACAGTATGCAAACAAATTTTACTTCTCGAGGGTCTCTGTTTCTCAATTCAAGTTGTAATCTCTCTCTTAATGTTATCATGTTCTGGGATAACAACAAATATGGATTCACCAGACTGTATATTAAAAAATATGTTTAACCAAAAAAAATATAAAGCTTTTAGTTCGTTTAAACACCTAATCATGTGATAGAAATATTTTTATGATTTAAACATTAAACTTATAATATAATGTAAATCAAAGGAATATTTATTTTTCAGAAAATAAATTAAATAAAAATTTTAATAGATTTTGGAAATACTTTAACAGCTAAAAATTAAGCATTAATAATTCAAAAACGACTTCTAGTTGATTTTAAACTTTAAAATAAATTATTTTGATTATTTAAAATAATTCAAATTATAAAATACTAAAACTTATTAAGTTGTTTAAATTTCTTGACTTTGTTTGTGAGTCAATAACATGTTTATTCCCTCAAATTATTAAACCAGAACTTTAAGCTATAATGTGTTCAAATAGTTTTGTAATTCTTAACCTAATTAGTATTATTTACAAGATTAAATGTTAAAAACGGTTTTTTAATTTAATATTTATTAAAATTGAAAAAAAAAGTGTGTTCAATTCTAAATTAAGTTATTTATCCTAAACATTTTTGAATTTATGTTAACTTTATAATTAAAAGTAGTATTACGTTGTGATTTACGGATAAAAAGTTGCATAATCAGTGTAAATTGTTGAAAATCAGAGTAAATTTTAAGCGAAAAAAATGAAATTTGAGAAAACAAACTGTTATTTTACTCAAATGTTACTTACAAATTTTAAATAGTTTTTAATTTCTGAAATAAAAAAAAGTTGAATTAAAAATTTCAAAACAACACACTTTTAATTTTCTTACTGATTTGCGTACTACTGAACTAGATATTTTAATTTTTTTAGTGACCATTTATATTTGATATCTTAAGATTGATATATTAATTCGTTCGGATACAATTAAGACCACAAACCAGAAATTGAAGTCTCAGTAAAGAAAAATCGAATAATTGGAAGTAAAGTTGCAGAGTCTCTAACTGGTTAACCATCATTTTGAAAATAGAAATATTCTCCTTGGAAGAGGAGTTATAAAATGAAGTCAGACCCCTCAATGAATCTAAAATACTAGAAGGACCGTTTTGTAATGATTCACCTCAAAATATAATCTAACAACCTCTGTGACAAGTGCTTTTTGAGCCTTCGAAATAATCTAAAGTCCTTGCAATATCCCAATTAATAATGAGTGTCGACAGACCATTTACGCAGCGCCAACAATAGTTATATTCGATTTTATTACAGATAAATTTTTTTGCTTCACTAAAATTTAGGGACTATATAGAAGAGCGAAGCAAATTTTTTGATCCTTTTTATATTTTCTAATATTGTTGCTAGCTATATTTCAGAGTCCCAAAATTTGGAGGATCTTATCAAATGACCCTCTGACCCCCTTCTTCCAGAATCTGGGTGGATCCGTTATGAATGGACGAACCATTTATTCATACACTAAAAGTAATGTAAAAGCCGTAGACTCTGATACACTTTTAATGCCCTTTTACAATCTATTCAACAGTATTGCGGACGAATTCGTAAATAATTATAGTAAAAACAAATAATTTATTAATGTTAATATAATTTTATTATTGTGTTGAATTCTGTCAACTTGCGTCTGTGTGCGCAGTAAATTTCATAAATTATCTTAATTTATTGAAATAGTTTGATGAATATAGTGCCATTGAATCTCAAGGCGAAACGCAAAGACATGATATGAGATGTTTGAGATTATTTATTCACTAGATATCTATGTGATAAATCAAGCCGTTACCTGTACGTGCTCTTCTATATAATTATTTTGATGTTACATGTGATTAGTGTAATTTTTTTATTTATTGAATATAAAATTTGGTAATGATTTTAAATGTTCGGAGTTGTTTAGTAAATGTGAACGAATAATTGTATACTGGATAATTGTATCAAAAAACAATGATCTTTGATTATCATCCAATGAAAACCTCTAATGAATTTCACAATAAATTTTTTTTCCCAACAAATAATTGATATTAATTGAGATTTCTTTGTCAACAAATGTTTATTATTTTTTAGTAAATATTTTGAGATTTGAAAATGACATCTTGAATAAATTGTTTTAATATTTAAATATCGATGGAAAATTTTGAAAAGAGTTTATTACTTAATTTTATTAAGACCTTAGATTCTCAAGATATTGAGAAAATTTTCCTTTCTCCATATACTTGCGCAGTTATTTTTCGGTAATTTTTAGCTTCTTAGTATATAATTTATTTAATATTTAGTGAATTGTCAAATCTTAGTAAACACATCGTTTGTCGTGTGTTATTTATTGACGAAACTGTGCGTAAGAGCCTTATAGCTTCATGGGTAAATAAAGATTATTCCTACATGTTAACAAAATCTCTTGAAGAACTAAATGATTTGATTATATTTACAAGAGTCAGTAATGGACCTCAAGGTGAATGTATGCGCCTTAACAAAAAATTTCAAGAAAACCTCAAATATGCTCTTTTTGGAGGGTAATACATGTAATCTAAATTTTCAAATCTTAAATTTAAATTTAAATAAAAATTTCATTTAATTTTAAAGTTAATTTAAATAAAAAAAAATAAAACTTATAACTTAAATTTAATTAATTAAATAAATTTTTTAGAGAAACATGTACATTAGTCAAAGAATATAATGAATCGAATTTTAAATCAATTGCTTCGGATGTTTTAACCAAAAAAGCAATTGACAAATGGGAAGTAGGATATAATAACAACGATTTAATTTAAATTATTAATAGTCGGTTTTATCTTTAGTTGCTGGTATTATTCATAAAACATCGAACAATAATATTGTTCGTAGTGTTATTGTGAATGCTGGTTACATCAAGTAAAATTAATTGAATTCTTACAAGTAATGTAATTAAAAATTATATTCAAAATTTAGAAACGATGAAATAACAAATGAAGGATTTCAGTTTCTTTTATTACAAAAAAAGAAACAAGTTTGGCAGTTTCTTATTTCTTATTTGGAATATATTAAGGTTAATAATAATTCAATTTTTTTCAACAGTTTTATAAGTAGGTTATTGATTACCATGGTAATCACAATAATTAAAGTAATGTTTTTGACAAATAGTATTGATAATAATATAATTTCCCTGATTTTTGTCTATTGAATCTTTGCATTGGCTTATTATGAATAATAATTGTTCAGGAACCTTCAAGTATTATCGATATTCTACCATTGCTATTCCAAATCGGTTGCGGATCAATTGATCAAGTATGGATATCTCAAAAATCAACCAGAATATCTGATACCAAAATTACTAGGTATATACTTGCACAACACCGACAAAGGCTCAACGCGAAATGTTGCAGCATTTTTTGGAATTCGGTTTCATCGTTTCTGAAACGGAACCGCATCTGGCATTCCATGTGACGCCGTTATTGGTCGATTTGCTGTCTGGCAATGATCGAATGTCACTAAAGGAAGGCCGTGACCAGTCTGCATCATCGATCATTAGCAGTTTGGGATATATCATTATGGAATCAAGTGATCTCATATATGCTCACACAGGTAACTGACTCCTTCCCCCACTCTTCTCTGATTTTTCTTTGTTACGATGACGTTTCAGATTCAAAATTACAAATTGCAGTCTTAGAAATGTTTTGCAAACTGCATAAACGTTTCCCTTTCGCCGCTGCCTATCATATAACAGATCAATCGATTTTCAGGGCGCTTGATAAAGGAATCACTTCAGATCAGATAATATCCTTTCTCATGAACAACGGCCATCCGGCAATGAAAGAAGTTTGTTGATGATTGCATTTAATGCCATTGTGATTATGTCATTCTAGAAATCCGTTGTTCCGATCACGTTGGTGGATAAAATCAAATTAGTGGAATTCAACCGCAACCGCACAAGGCCAGTTAGCGGTTACATGTATCAAAATTTTACTAATCAATCTGAATTCGACACGCTCGTCAATTTTGCTGAGGTAATAATATTATCATTATTTTTATTATCATTGGTAAGGATTATTTTATAATCAACATTTTTTTCAGTTAATATTTACTTTCTAGCAATGACTTATTTTATTATTTATTTTTTTTAATAATTTTTTATTTTAATTTATTATTATTATTTGTAGCCTAAAAATGCGATTGCCTGGAAGAATCGCGAGAAGCTCATGGTGATGGTATACGAAGACAGCCATATGATGATTCGTAAATTCTGGAAAAATAGGAAGAATTCAGATTATCTTTGATGAAGAAATCTCTATGATCATTATAAATATAGCTCACCATTTAATCTTCAGATATTGTATTTTTATTTGTTAATACACTTTCTATCGTGTTTTGTAAATTGTTGAATAATGATTCAAATTCCTCGAGTTTTCATATATTTATTAGCATTATGCATTTAAACAAGTATTTGACATAATTATGATTTTGCTATTCTACACTCAAATCTTCACTTATAACATCCACTTAGATGTCAAATATAACTTAAATTTCGACTGAGCATTCCGGATTTGCGTTTTCGTCGCATTTCATGGTTTTCTGCTTAAAAGTAACATTTCTTGATATGATTTTAATATTTTTCTCTGTTTGCTGGTTTTACCATTTGCATATCTTCTACAATTCATTTTTCCTGTTTATTTATTTAAAATTTTACTGGTTTTGATTACAAGTGGTATTGTGGCATTTTGCCACACTTTCTTTTTCATCTATAAGTTGAATTTATTTTCCCCGAATTTAAAATATTTTTTTAATATTTATAATATAATGATTATCTCTGCAACTGAAACATTTTATTAGACTACTTAAATCACATTGTTTGCTGACTTAATTATTCACAGGTTTTTGTTTAAACAGATGTAGGTTAGATTTACAATATTACCTATTTGATTGGCGTTTAAAACATTTCTGCTATCTTTTTCTCGTAGCTGCCGTTGAATAATTTGATTGTATTTGGTTTTGTAATTTTACGACAACTTGCTCGTTTTAAATTTCAAGTGTATTTTCTTCTTTTACTTTTTCTAGCGTTTCTTCTGAAGTCTTTGGTTTAAAGAGTTCTAAGGCACTTGCTACGTACGAAACTGATAAGAACATTTACCATTGTTTCACGAAATATATTTGATAATTTCAATAGTTTTTACTTTAAATTTTCTCTTTTCATTGAGTAAAATCCAATTTCGATCTTTTCACCATGCTTGTTCTTTTCACAATTCACTTCTTTTACAATATTTTCGTCTAAATATCTTAGGATATCCAATTTATCCGGTTTGGTAACTTATTTGAAATCATCGAAGACTAAGGTTAAAACCAACCAAAAATATGAACTTTATTTATATACTCAAACAAATTATTACTTTTTAAAAATCAACAAAATTTTTATTTATTCCAATTTTAGTTAAAATATTTAAAACAATTCCATCATATTTACTCATAGCACTTTGCATTTTGATCTTTGGACTATAAAGAAGACATGACTATTTTACTCACACAATCGCTATTGTGCTCAATAATATTTGTCCATCCTTCAGTCGACAATATTTATGGCATTACACCCATTACATGTAAATTATAATAATGAATAATTAAATTATATTTACTAAATTCAAATAACCTCAATATAAATCCCAATATTAAAACAACTCTAAGTTATACAAAAATCAAAGAATGAATTTAAATCTTATACCATAATAAATTTAAAGTTACATATATTAAAATTTTGAAATAAAACATATTCTATAAAAATATTATTAGATAAAAATCAAAAACAAATCAGGTACATAAGTATTCAAAATGTTAAATTATTTCCACGAACAAAATATATCTCTTTCTGACAAATTGTTTAAATAAGTGAATAGAAATAATTTAAATAAATTAAAGGATTATTAACTACTTATTTATTGAAAAAATTATTTATGTTAAACATTACACAATGATATTTAATTTGAAATAATTTTAGGATAAACAATTACTTAGCTAAAGTAAAGTTAAATAAATCTTCAAATTAAATTAAATCGGAAAATTTATTCACCAGCATTTATGATTGTTTTGTAATGACAATTCGTGAAGCTATTGGAGTGGTATTAATTGCATACAGTTTTATCATTCCATTAATAATAGTTGTCGGTTTCAATAGCAAAATTAAAATTCTATTGATCTTCATTGGGTAATAATTTTGTTCAAAATTTTGTCTAAATAATCTAGTACTTCAGGAATACGGTTTACATGAGTACAATTATTATCGGTACTTCTATTAGCAATTCTACAGGATTTAATAATAATGTTGCGCTGATTTTGAATCCACTGATTCAGGAATTCGGGCGATACATTATGTTTTCCTTGATCAAGTTATGACTAAATAATACTTGAAAGCCTTTCAATTGCTATTTAATCTAGTGCTACTGACAAAATTTTCAGCCAGCATTTGAGAGAAAATCGAACTGTGTTGTCACAGATAGAATCACAATCAGAATCTCAAACTATCAGCGTAAATTCCACACTCAAAGATTTAAAAATCATAAATTTCATAAATGCCGCATTTTTTAGTGGAGTTGGGTTTGCTTTTGCTCAGATTACAAATCACTTAATGCTATTTATTTGCGATCTCAGCGGTCCCGGATCACCGTTTTATAATAATCCAAAGGATGATTATTTCATTTTATTAACAAGTGCAACTTTTTTATTTTATTAAGTTAAATCAAATTTAAGTCCAAATTTGAATATTTAGAGTTTCAATAACATTAATAAAAAATCTCATTTAATATTCTACTTATAATTTGTCAGTATTTTAAATAAATCTTATTTCTAAAAATAAATTATTTCCAGTATATAATTTAAAAAGAAACTAATTTAATATTTAATTAATCAAATTATGGTGTTTTGTCTGTAAATACAATCAATAATTGCATATCATTTTTATTTTACTTTTATTTTGAAATGGGAATTTTCAGTTATGCTTCGTATTTAGTTTTACTATGTTAACGCTTACTACTTGTTGTGTTCTTTGATTTACTTTACTTGATGTGCTATCGTGTTTTTGAGTAAACTTGAAGTGCGTGCACACATGAAATTTTAGACCCATTTCAGTCAATCGACAAATTCTCATTCTTGCCTAACATTGAGCAACTCAGGTTAAGAAGATTTCATAAAAGATTTTTCTTTGATAAAACCCAATCCTATCCTTGAATCGTTCATATCTTGTCCATCTGGAAGTTCATAACTCTTCAAATGTCGATGAAAAGCCTACAGTTTCAATTTCTTCTTTAAAATTAAAAGCAATATATAACAACTTTTCTTTAATATCTAGGACAATTTCTCTTTCGGCTGTAGTTGTAAAACTGTAATCTTGCTCTGTAAGGATTTTTATTAAATAATCTGTCAAATCTCTTCGAGCCAAATCCATTCTGACTATATCGAAGAACATTTCTTCCCCATCCGCTAACGATGTTGCGTTGGTTGGAGCAATAGATTTAATATGAACAAAGTCATTTTTATCGCAGCGTTCATTGTCATTACTAATAATTCCGTATCCATTCTTCGAATTAAACCATTTAACGCGCCATCATTAAAATATTCATAAAAATAACACGAAGACTTTTCAGTAGACAAAATATATTTGAATAAACCAACGCAACACAAAATTCCTAAAAACCCGCCAAATCAAAAGCGTTTAAAACAAACGAATTAATCCCAAACTTAATTTCATAAAATATTCCAAATCATAAATCCGACAAAATAAACTCGATTCGACCAAAATTAAATCAATTCAAAGTGAACTTAAATTTAACAAAATAGTCACAAAAATTAAATTAAAATTTGATTTCATTTGAGAAATGACTTTCTGATCATTTTTGGAACATTTCAACTTGTTCTGTCCACTTTGACTTCAAACACATTAGTCGAGTCATTTTCAATCTAAAATTAGAAAAATACATTGAGTGAAGGGATTTTCTCACTCATTTGTAAAGTTTTATCTTTATTTTTATTCTGAGAGATAATGAAATTGGTTAAATGATTGTTACGTGACACGAATAATTACTGACTAGGGGATTGCCCGACTTAGAACCGATATAATACCCCATCACCCGCCCAGTTATCGTGAAAATGTAAACAAATCTAATCTTACACACATTATACCATTTAATTTTATCCTTTTCAACTACAAAACCATACAAAGTACAATAAGCATGGTTTTGGGCCCAGATTCGGGTTTTTCCACTAAAATTGACTTAAAAATTATGTTATTTGACCATTTAAACAAAAATTCAAAAAAATGGCAACCTCATTAAAACAAAATTTTAAAATGGTGACCTTTCCCATTTTAATACTAAACACATGCAAAATTTCAAGCGGGTATCTAAAACGGTTTGAGAAATAAACCCAAAATGTTTTATTGTTCCAGAGTCAGTCATTCAGTCAGTGATGAGCGTAAATATATATGTAAATGACATTCGTTGAAGGTATTGCTACTTTTGAAGTTCACATTCTTGTTTTCTAAATTCTACTGATTTTAGCTCCAATCCATATTTTTATATCTTGCCTTCCAAATATGTCCTGAAAACGGCCATAACGGAAGCTACCTTCCAATATTGCCAGCAAGTAGAAACCACTAAAACAAAATGAATTCCTACATATTCATAAATAGTATTTCCTTTATTTTAATTCAAACTCTAAGCTAGCATTAATTCGTACTTAGAAGGACAACAGACGAATTACCTGATATTTAGAACTCGTTAAGCGTTAATGTAAAGAAAACAGAACAATTAAATATTGTGCAAAAGAGAAACTCATAGATAAATTTAAACAATCATTATTTATCCGGTGTAATACAATGATAAATTACTTTTTTAATAGTTACAATTCTTTATTTTTATAAATGATTCGTTTAAATATTAATATATACATAAATTCAATCGAACAGGTGCTTTAGCCGCTTTTCGTGCAATCGACAATATAAGCTGGAATATTATAATGTTTGTGGGAATAGATAGGAAAACCTGGTTCGGTCCGGTAGTTGTCGTAATCCTCCATTGCAGCATGACACAAATAGTTATTATTACTATTGTTACCTAAATTTCTATCTGAAAATATTTTTTGTTATAGTCTAGCTATATTCAAGTTAATGAAACTGCTGGTACATGCATAATAATTGTTGTTTCATTTGTCACAATATTTTGTGCTATTTGGGCCTTTCAAATTGCAGGGGGAAAAATTTTGAGACCACCATGTTTTAAAGAGATTGCAATCGGTGCACATCTTTCAACGAATACCTCAAAAGAGTCAATTTCAATACAAGCAAATAGAAAAGAAAGCCTCGATGTTGTACTTCACCAAGTTAAACACCCTCCTTTATCAAAACCACCTTTATTAAAAAAATATGAACATGAAAGTAAAAAACTCAATGTTTTCAATCAAGAGTTTCATACTTTACAAAGCACGCAACATGTTTCATTTCAATAGATATTGTGTACAATGAAGGCTCTAAGATTGAGATTTACTTAAGTAAGTTTCAAATTTTAACTTTTTTGATCTTCATTTTAAATTAATTTTCTGTTTTCTAATTGATTTAAAAATTTTTAAAATCGTCTTTTAAAAAATTTATAAATTAATTTTTTTAAAATTTAACAATTTTAACTGAAAATTAATAAAATATAAATATAAAATTCAAAGTGAAAGAATATAATATTCAAGAATTTTTAAAAGTTTATTAAAAGTATATAAAAGGTTTTCGTCGTTTACAAAGAAAAAACCCTCCAATAACACTTCATAAATAGTTCAAGATTTTTACTTCTAAAAGTTCTTAAAATCGATCTTAGTTTGATCTAATTATAATTTTTCTTTTGGATTTTTTTTAATATTTATATCAACGTCAACAACAGATCTGATTGGTGATTTCACTGATTTCTTCTTTAGTGTTAATTGTTGGATGTTTATCTAAGATAAGAATTGTCTATTTAAATTTCAGATTCTTTTGGATGTTGTCACTGGCTTAGATTTTAATTGAAATATTTTTTCTTTCCTTCCTTGATTGGCATTTTTAGAAAATTGTATCATGGTGTTGAGATTGTATGAAATTTGTAAATGAAATAGAAACTCAATCTGACTTCTCGTGTTCACAATCAATAAAATATTAGTAATCAATCCCAACAAAATCTTTATTTTCAATTTACAAAGTTTCAGATTTGTACGCAACACAGAATCCAAACACAAAGTAATCTTTCTTTAGTTATTTCCCGTCGCTCCTCCCGGCAACTTTCAATTTAACAAAATAACTTATTTCAACCAACTGGCACTTTCTGTTTATTCCTCTCTGCTTTTATAGCAGTTTCTCGACCTTAAATTTTACTGCTCAAGGAAAATAATATTTTTTTACTGGATGGCAATTTATTGCCAATTAAGCTAATCTCGGTCATTCCATTAAGCTGACATTCAATTGAGTAGCACTTGAATTAATGGGTTCGCCGGTAAATAATTTAATATATTAATTAGTTTGTTTAAAGATTCTTGACCCTTCAATGTACCTCTGATCACTTTAATAGTATTTTATTCGTCTTCGAAATCAAAATTGCCACTTGTTACCACTTTTCAGCCAGAAAAATATCAGTTTTTACTTTTTTCAAATTTTTAATTAATTTTAATTGATTTTTATAATTTCTAAATTTTATATTTTATTTCTTGTAATTTACATAGCCCCAAAAATGGTTATATAATCTAGTATTTTGAAAAAGCAATCTATTTCAAAATGTCGTTTCCAATAGCGTTAAACAATACTCAATTTTCCATCGAAATGTTTTGATAACCAATAAAGACCATACAGAAAAAACATTAGAAAAAAAGAAAATAACAATTTTATTTAAAAAAATATATTTAATTTGACTTTTTTGAGAAATATAAGTGTCTTGATATTCAAGTAAAAATTATATACGATATCATTAATTATGATATGCTTTTTTCTATTTATTAATAAAATTTAAATAAATAAGAATGTTAGCCAATTTCCGCAATGTTTATTCATAAAATATGAAATATTTCGACCGATAAACGCCACTGATAACTCATAACAAAAACTTAACTAGACTTTCGCTTTCTTCTCTTTTCTGATAAATTTGAGTGAAAGAAAATATATACTCCATTGCTCTTCTTTGCTTCTCTCTTACTCATAAAAAGGTTAAATATAATAAAACGCTTGAAATATCTCCAAGTTTTATGTTTTAATAATTAAATTGGCCAGTAATAAACTATAATAAATACTCATATTTGATATCCCTTTGAGTAATCTCTTTTATAGGTTTGTTGTGTAGTATATGTATTTTTCTCATCAATTTCTCCTGCTTTCCAATAGTATATTCCAGAAGTAGGCAACATGTGGCTCGCGAGCCGCTTGCAACTCTTTCGATGTTTTTGATAAAAATTATAAAACGCTATAAATTTATTCTACTGACTATATTAAATAGAATATATTACGAAATAGTATTTTTATTAAATGGATAATAAAGTCTATTGAAAAGTAATTTTGTCATTTATGAGGGGTTACGGTCTAGTATAAAATAAAAATTCCAAAAACTAAATTTTATTAATTTTTGACATTTTAGATTATTTATTTTTATTGTATTTAATTTATAAATATTTTAATACAGGTATCAAAAATAAATCAATATTTCGTTGCATTCGTTTCTTTGTTTAGGCAGTGTTTATAATGTAATATAATTATTTTACATTTCTTGTAATTATTATTTTTTAAAATAAAAGTAAGGTCTTTTCACTTACCTTTTACATTATGTAATAATTTATTATGTAATAGCAAAAACGATTTTTTTATAACTTCGGTATAAAAAATATTTGAACTTCTACAATAAAATTCATTTGACCTGTTCATTTCTTCATTGTGAGGTGTCATTGTGAAACTGAAACCTAGTTTTGTTAGGATTTTCATCAAATAATCAGTCAAACCTCTCTCAGTCAAATCCATTCTGCAAATTACATAAGATAACACATGACCTTCATAGATTGGCACAGGATTTGATACTCAATCTCTAGAATCCATAACGATACTTGTCGTGCACCCAGGTGCATAGAAAGAAAGAACTGCTTTGATTGAAACATACATAGCTTGCGGATTGAATGTCACAAACATAATTTCAGTCATCTTTTCACGGATCGTCTTAAATACAAAAAAGTATTAATAATTTCCAAAAAATATCAAATCCACTAAATCAATTGCGAACACAGGCGCGAAAGTAAATAATAAAACATGCACACAGTCGCGACTCAAAACACCCATGTGGACAGACTCAAATTTTGAATTAAAAAAATTTTTCCGAAATTACATTTGATTTTATAGCTCTTGGTTTTAGAGATTATCATTTCGTATAAGTCAGTTACGAAATGTGGTAAAAATAAATTTTCCTTCTTTCTTGCACTTCTTTTAGATTCCAATTAGTAAATTCGGATCCTGTAAAATAAAATCATTTAAAATCTGTTCAAATCATATATTAAATTGTTGTGTTATTTTTTAAATATTATTATTTTTTAGAAATTTTGAAATCGCCTCAATCCACAAAAAAATAACAAAAATTAAATATCTTTAAGTCATCAGAAAATAAATTAATAAATTTTCTCAAAAACTTAAACATTAAACAAATAAATTATTTTATAAAAGCAATTTATTGGGGAAAAAAATGAAATTTTTTACTTTCACTATATTTTGAGTCCAATTTTTCCCCTTTTTTTTCTTAAATGAAAATAATGATTTATGGTTATTCTTTATCAACTTGCCAGTTATTAAATCTCCCAACAACTCCGAACAAGAATGTCCTGTCAAATAACGCAAGAAATTTAATCTTATTTAATCAAATGGTCTGCGTAAAGTCTGAAATTAACTTTGTTTTATCAAACTTAATATCGATTGAATTAATGTTGTTTTAATTACGAAATTTTAAGAGCCAGATTTATTTCAATTTAATACTCAAAAGTCATTAAATATTTATAACCCTTTGAGTGCGGTCTCCAAACCGATTCCATCAAGCTCACATTGAACTGGAATTATGGAAAAAACATAAAAATTTCAATACTAAAAATGAATTTTTATTGCTCCTAATGAGGTTTTAAATTAGTTTTCTAAATTAAATTTTTTTTAAAATTAGGATTGGTAGGTTTTAGAAGAACTATGTGATTTCATGAAATTGAATAGGAAGAAAAGAAATTTTTTGAACCATTAAATTGAGAAATAAAAAGGAAAAAATACAGATATGATACGCAATTTAGCCAAAAATTGGTTTCAATTATTTTTTTCTATATTTTGAATTTCGACCAATTTTAGCTTGAGCGATCTTAGACAAAAGAGTTAAATAGCTTGAAGCGATTGGTAAATGTAAATAAAATTTTTTAGATCATCTATTGTCATATCCAAAACTTGAATAAAAATAACAAAATTTCAGTTGGAAAACAAAATAAAAATTATGTCAAAGATTTCATTTTTTATATAAAAATAATGTTGAGTTATTTTATATGATTCGGTGGAATATTTAACTATTTGACTCCAAGTTCTCTTGATGAAAAGAATGACTCAACACGAGTAACTGTTATTAATATTACACTTTACAATCGTTCATATTCTATCAATGCAATTGGATGAATGCACTTGATCTAGGGGTAGGAAAACATTATAAGAGACCGTCTCAAATAAGTTGATTAAATGAATCTGATGTTACTAAACAAAAACTTTCCTTTTTTTCTTTTGAATTATTTCTTGCTTTCATTCTATTTTGTCTGAGCCAGGAACATGTTTTATAGGAAACTCTCGCCTCATCAAAATTTTCATTAAATTATTTCCTTTCAAGAAACTGGAAAATTTAATTATTTTATTTTCTTCGCTATACAGTTGCTCTTTATACGGATTTTCGCTATAACGGCCTTCTTTAATTATGGAACTGTTTCAATTTACAGCTAAAATGTTTCGTTATACGGCAACAAAAAAAATCGACAAAAATGTAAAATCCCTTCAATATAATTAATTTTTCTGTCTGGATGAAATAACTTCAGATTGTTGTATTTTGCTAATTTCCATTACAAAAATGTCATAAAAACTACAGAAAATGCTATTTCATAATGTAGAGATTCAGATGTCATTAAAACAAAAAATAGGAAAACTATAAATTTTGCAATCTGAAAACTAAAATTGATTTAAGCTTATAAATTATTACATTTATTGCGGTTACTGCCGAAAGAACCCAAAATTATAAAATAAAATTATACTTGTTTGTTTTCTGTTTTTATGAATAGGAAAAATTGAAAAGATTTCAAATCATTTTTGGTACGTAATTAAAATGGGTAAATCTATATTTTCGTTATAAAACTTAATTTATTATTTCTTTATATATAATTCTTTCAAAAAACCAAATGCCACCGAAACGTTTAACAATTTCCGAGACCAATAAATTTAAAAAGAGAAGCCGAAAACCTATCACGTTAGAGACTATACTAGAAGTTTTACGTCGTATTAAAGCTGGTGAGAAAATTTTCCTAATTTGTAACAGGCGAAGTCTACCGTTCAAACTATTCGTAATAAAAGAGAAAAAATTAAAGCTCTAAATTAAAGTGTTTAAAAATTAACCCGCCAAAGAAGCAGCATTATATAAAAAATTGAAAAGTAATTTTGGGAAATGTTTTTATGTGATTGCAGTAATGTTTTCGCCATTCCGTGACTTAGGTCGATCTTATTTTAATCAATACCTAAAAATAATTAATTTTCAATTTAATATTCCAATTATAATTTACGTTTTCCGACGATTTTCTTCTACATTTCCAAATTTCTAAAAAGGTTTCAAATTGTAAATTTATTGAATAAATTATATTTTACATTTCTTTTCTTTGATTCTCTCCTACTCATGGAAGGATGGAATGCGATAATATCATTAAATTGCAAATGTTTATTATTATTTTTCTTATTATTTTTCACTGAATTTAAGTAATTGTCCATATTTTTTTCTCCTGATTTCAAGTGGGTGAATAAATTAATTATTGTGATAATACTTTTATGTATACTTGTGCAACATACTAAATTTAACATGTTATTAAATTAATTTTGTTTAAAAATGTTTTGATTTTAAATTTAAAACTTTTTAAAATATAATTTAAAATTGAAGTAATTTGTTTAAATATATTTAATATTAAATATATAAAATATAAATAAAATAAAATGCTAAACAAAGTCTTGTTTATATTGTTCTAGAATCTAACAAGAATCCATTTGATTACCAAAATGAAAATTGAAAACTAATTACGTAAAATAGCGACCAAAAGATAAAGAGAAGATGACAATAAAGATATCCTTCTCAACCTCCATAGGATTTAATGCCATTTCTCAGAGGCAATTAAATTAAATGAACTATGGAAATTAACATTTATCGGAATAAATAGAAACAGTAACGAACTGTCAATTAAGAATTCGTTAATTATTAATTTCTCAATTCGTATTTTCTTTTCCCTGCTGATGGAAATTCAATAAAAGAGATCCTGAAAGTCTTGATAATTTTTTTTCCTTTTCTCTTAAAAATAAAATTTGATTTTTATGATTAATAAATGAGAACCAATCAATTTTTGATATGTCACTTTTGGATTTATCTTATTCTATTAGTATTTGTATTTCTAAAAAAATTATATTTTTTAAAAATCTAGATATTTTTAATACAAAATATAGTCGACTCCCGATTTTCCTAAATCACTGTATCTAGTTTTTTTAAAAAAAGAAATATATTAATATAAATAAAAAACAATTTATAATATTTATTATTTACTAAATATAACGGTTTTTATATCAATGCGAAATTTTTTAATTAATTGAAAAATTTAAATAAAACACTTTATTAAAAGTTTTTTTATTTGTGATTATCTTGGGAATAATATCAAAAAAAAATTGATCAGTTTAACATCATTATCAACAGCAAAAAAGCGAATTTATATCTGTAACTCAGTAGTAAATGATTTTGCTGAAAATATAATCATTTATTTTTATTTCCACTTTCAATCTGTTTTCTTTTAATATTTCAATTATTTTCATTATGAAACACTTGCTAAAAGTGCATCAGATATGTCCAAAATTGAACCAGTAACCTACACATGAGCTCACATCATGACTTATGAAGAAAAGAATTTCGTCTCTCTATTTTTACAGAAATTACATCGCACTGAAATTTGTAAGAACTGTCTATAATACAAGAAAGCAACCAATAAATTATATTATAAGAAACATAAAAACCCACATGTTTATTGAAAATTCATTAGCAGATGCAATCATTATTTATTATACACCAAACTGCAGTGAGATAATTTCTCCATAATAAAAGATGATATGAAAATCAATTTACTGAATTTTGTTATTTAAAAAATCCAGCGGATTTCCGCCATTTTTGAGATGGCTACTAAGTAAGTTATTTTTTAAAATGATTTTTAGACTTGAATTATGATTTCATAAGGAAAAAAATCATTATTCAATCTCTCAAATATGACTTTTATCCCACAAATATATATATATATACGATTTATTTAAAAAATTTTTGAAGTAATATAAAACAAATTAATCTTCATAAAAATGATTTTTTTCAAACACCTTAGAAAAAAGTTCGAATATGTACTGTAAGAATAATTAAATAAAAGAGTTAATTTTCATGTAAAAAATACGTAAAAAATGTTTTGTAATTTTTTGAAATATTTTTGTAAAAACAAACTAAAATAAAAACTAATGAAATAAATAAACATGATATTATTAATTGTAAAGCGATTATAATTATTACAAAATAAATAAATAATATTTACAAATTATATTTGTTAGTTAACTTGTCATAATATCACAACAACCTAAGAGTTATATTACGCCGTAATTTTCCTGTAATTATAGTAACGGGAAATCTTTTGATTCATATCGTTCTCCAAAGTCTGCTGGTAATACTGCCACAGCCGTTCAAGGCTTTGGCTTTGCGATCAACCAATCTCAAGAATGGCGTTTGCTCGCACCATTGTTTGTAGTTCGGTAACGGTAATGCTTGTAATACTTTAACGCAAGTGAGGGAGTATGCGGGAACTGAACCAACGTTCAATACGTTATTCAAAGCAAAATGAAACGTTATAAGCGGAATAAATACATCAATTATTCTGAATCTTCTCTTTTTTCTTTTAAGCTTACACCACCTACTTATAGTTATTCACCGCACTCCAAATGAACCTGTGGCAACCACCTCCTCCTGAATCGGTGCAGCGCTCACTTTGGGAATCACTGATTTAACTGAGCAACAAATGCTAACTGCAGACCCTTTATCGTCACTTGAAAGGAGTTATAAACTTCCAGATGGACAAGACATTACTATTGAAAATCAAAGATTCAGAAACTACAGATGGAAGCCTTCATATTAATAATAATAATAATAATAATAATAAAAATAATAATAATAATAATAATAATAATAATAATAATAATAATAATAATAATAATAATAATAATAATAATAATGATAATAATAATAATAATAATAATAATAATAATAATAATAATAATAATAACAATAATAATAATAATAGTAATAATAATAATCATAATCATTTTTTTTTGTAAAATTCCATGTTTCAAAGAAATAATCTTAATTATATTGGTGCCAAAGTTTATCTAATAATTCTTCATTAAAGTCCAAGTTTTTCATCTTTGCTTTGGATGTGATTAATGTGGATAATGTAAGAATTCGTACAAAACTATTCCTAATCTGATATTAATTGCTTCGGTGATAATTTTTCAGCAATTCTAATTTTACGGATTTCTGCTTATTTAGACTTTTAATTGGAGAATTTTCACTTAGCAAATATGCTATTTGCCACTAAAAATTTTGATTCGATTCTCTTTCCCTTGAATGGAGAAAGTGTAAATAAATCTTGTATTAGAGAAGAAAGCTGAAATTATTATTTTGATTATAATTATATTTTAAAAGTAATATGAAGGAACATTGAGATTTTAGATGTTATGATAAAAAAAGTAACTTTAATAATAATAATAACACTAATAATAATAATAATGACATAAAGAATTATTTTATTGATTAACTATGAATCAGTTGATTAATAAAAAATTCTTTATATCATTGCAAAATCAAAATCAATCAGAGGTGAAAACTAGACAAATTTCTTTTGATAATAATAATAATAATAAATAAAAAAGATCTTGATGCCATGCACATATTATTAATCAAAGCAACTTTACAATTCACTGCTAATCACATTCGGTCAAAATTTCAATTCACAATTACTGGATTGAATTCATATCAAACTGCAATGAAATACATTCTCTTTAATATAAATTAATAGTTGAAGATTTATTCCAATAATACTTAAATTTTATAAACTAAATGAAAGTTTTAATTATTCGAATTTTTTTTAGTAGATTATAAAATAATGACACAAATAATGACACAATGGACAGGAAAGAATTAATATTATATCGCAATGATAAAATAAAATTTAAAATAATAAATAAAATATTGCTATAATATAATTATAAGAAAAACTGTAGAGAAGACATAAAAATAGTAGTCAAGTATTTGTTAATAGAATTGATTGTAACTTCTTGTTTTACGATATCAGTAATATCAAATATAAACATCTGATTTATTCAATTCCCATAACCGGATGTTGGATTTATTTATTCTGAATTTTTTCAATTCAATTTTTTTTCTTGAAATTGTTTTCTAACGCGATAAAATCTTCTCATTAATTTTTATCAGTTTATTTGATGAGAATTTTAATTTGAACATTTTTTTGTTAATAAATTATAAATGAATTAATTATAAATGTCATTTAACATGGAGAAAATCGCCGTTCAAATCGGGAAAACAATGAGTCTGCAAATGCTCATTATTGCAGTGTTATTCTATATAGCAGGTGAACCTGGGTATTCATTTACATTTTTACTATAATTAGTCACGAGCTTTTGTTTTAATGGATAAATTATTAAATGAACAATTTCCACTATCGCTATTATTATTATAATTATTTATTATTATTATTATTATTATTATTATTATTATTATTATTATTATTATTATTATTATTAAATAATTAAATAAAT
Organism: Schmidtea mediterranea; assembly: GCA_022537955.1. Lineage (NCBI taxonomy): Eukaryota > Metazoa > Platyhelminthes > Tricladida > Dugesiidae > Schmidtea > Schmidtea mediterranea. The sequence goes on from CM039682.1 coordinate 39,269,837, forward strand.
TTGGCAACGATTTAATTAAAAGATAACGCCAATAAAAACTCTTCGTACGATATATTTCGACGACATAACTGTCATCTTCAGGTACACAAAACCAACTAAAAATATTATGAATTAACTTATAATTTAAACAAATTATTATACAAATTTAATTTTCTAATAAATAAACACTTAAAAAATATTCAAATACTTTTAAATAATTTTTAAATGTTATTTATATAAATATTATAACATAAATATTTTAATAATATTAAATTTTTTTTTAAAAAACAATACATAAGCATGATTTAACATACTTAAACTATTTAAAAACACTTCAAACATTCGTAGTCACAGCACTTTGCACATTAATCTTTGGATCCAATGACCTTATCAGCAATGCTTCACATTTCACGCGTTCCCAATAATTATTAAAACTTTTCAACAAAATTCTAAAATCAGACATTCCTATTTCACTTTTACAGACTCTATTGTGCTCACTAATATTGGTCAAACGCTTCAATCGACAATGCTCTAGAACTCGAGTACAGAGATGACGGGAAGTCTCTCCAATGTATGTGGCATTACATCCATTACATGTAAATTGATAAACGAGATCAGAACACAATCCAACCGGAGTTTTTGATTTATTAATAAACATATTGCGTACCCTACACGAATTAGAGACGATCTAATACTCTGAATTTCCCATCTGTTTACTTAACTTTCTTTATAATTTGTAAAACCTTCAGAGTACGGCAATACTAACACAAATTTAGGCTCAATCTTTTTATATCCATTTTACTAATAATTTGTTTAAATTATAAGTTAATTCATAATATTTTTAGTTGGTTTTGTGTACCCGAAGACGACAGTTATGCTGTCGAAATATATCGTACGAAGAGTTTTTTATTGGCGTTATCTTTTAATTATTATTAATAATAATATTATTATTATTATTATTATTATTATTATTATTATTATTATTATTATTATTATTATTATTATTATTATTAAATTGATAAATATCAATGAACAAAATTGTTGTATGAATTTTGTGTTTATTAGTGGATTTCAAGTCATACTTAGATTGTGTTCGGATCTTGGTTATAAATATATATGTCATTGGAATGATTACCCGTCATTTGCGCTCTCAAGTTTTCGATCACAGTCGATTTATGGAATTGATTGATATTATTAAACAGAATTTTGTGTTGCATGGTGAAAATAAATGTAAAATAGTTTTGTTTAAAAATTTTAAACTATTTTATTGAGAATTTATTAAAATTTTGTTAATATCTCGATTTTATAAAATTTTATAAAAAATTTAAAAAACAGAATTTATAATCTTTAGTATAATGTTTTAAAATATAAAAGAAGAAATTGGTTTGAAAAAAAGTGGTTTATTCTAAATAGTTTCAAGTTCGAATATACCTGACGATGACATCGAGTCTGTAGAAATATATTGTAGTATAATATATGTTGGATTAGCGCTTTCTTTTATTATTATTATTATTATTATTAATATTATCATTAATATTATATTTATTATCACAGTAATTTTATTGCAGAAGAATAACTGATATTGGAAAGGAGGGCGGAAAAAGCGACACGGCTTTCAGTTTCATATTGGTATTTTCTCGGTTTCCTATCAATTAAGTCTAACAAAAATTAATGACTATTTTAACGTTACCTTTCTCACAGCTTGCGTTGTATATATTCACGAATACTCAATGAAGTTGCCATTACCGTGGCTAAAAATAAGATTGGTGGTGAATTATACACTGTTGCCTTTGCAGAAGTATAACTCAAAAATGATGCAAGGCCCAAACTTTCAAAAAAATGTGATAGCTTTGTTTATTTTTACTTTTTTCATCTTACAAGAATAATTTTTTTTCAAAGATTTTCATTAAAATATAAGCGAATCTCTTCATAATAATTTAAATATAAAAAAAATAAACTAAAACCGAAGTAAAATTTTTAACATATTTGTAATGAAACAAACATTTTATTAAATATTAAACGATTCTGATTGGTCAAAAAATTCTAAATAAAATAGCAAGAAAATAATGGAAAAAGTTTATTAGTAATTGTTAATAATGAATGAAAAGGATATAATAATGGAGAAATATAACAAAACACTGTCCGGACTATTAAAACACAGCACAATCCACGGTCTAAATCATGTCTATACAGCCAATAGTAGAATTTCTAAAATTCTTTGGCTTTTTCTATTTCTTTTGGGTTTTTGTGGATTTTTTTTCAATCTTGTTTTTATTGTACAGAGATATTTGTCTAATCCGATCCTCATCAGCCATCATGTAGACAACGAACCGTTCATGTGGCCAGATTTGACATTTTGCAATCCGACAGCTCCTTTTCCTTTGCATCAAAGTAATTCTGCTTTTGATCATTGGAGGAATACTTTGATGAAATCCAAAGACGTTGTAAAGTTGTTAGCCTCTAAAAGTCGGCTGTTTAGAATAATCCAAGATTTCAATAGTACAGACAATGAGTTAGAAGAAATGACAGTGACAATGTCAACAGCTGATCCTCAAAAGTTGCTTTCTGATGACTTTAAAAGCAATGTTTTATTTTATGGATATACTACTCAACATACTGGTGTATATTTGGTCAAAGAGTACAGTAATTCTGGAACCGAAGTAGACAGCAATGATTTAAAGCAGTTCTTCTCCACTCAATATGTACAGATTCGAAACAACATTCCATGTCACACCTTCCAAATTGATAAGTCTAAAACCCTGAAAAAAGTTGACTTAAATTCGGTAATGTTCGTAATTCGATTCAATTATCCCAGCTATGTGATATTTAACTCAAGCTACATTTTTAGATCCATTTTCCTATATATAACCAACAACAATAGTTTACCACAGAAAGATGAAGTGCTGATTTTACCAGGTTTTAACAACGAAATAAACATCAGACAAACCAGATATCTCCACAGTACCAATAAGAGAATCTGTCGCAATGAAATATATCAAGTCGAACTCTACGACGCTTTGTTGACATCGACAAATGTTTTCGAAGGTGACCATGAAGACTGCAGAAAGATCGCCAGCCAAAAACTATACGTGAACAAATGCAAATGTTACAGTCCGTTTTTACCCATATACAAAGACGAAAAACATTTTCCTAAACTTTGTTTAAACACATCCATTTTTACTAAGGAACAAATATTATCAAATGCCAACTGCATGGTTCATGTTTTCGAGATGTACAAAGAGAAATTTCAATTCGACAAAATTGAAGAAGTTGAATGCAATAAATATAAACCCGTCAAGTGTAACGAAGTCGTTTATAAAACTGATCAACGAAAAGAAATGTGGATTGAACTGTGGTCGGAAACCTTTAATGATAGACGAAGGACATTCATTCAAGATAACTATCAGCCTTTATTCAACAGAGATTGGAAAAACCGAGATTTTGTTAAAGAAATGAGAGATGACGTTGCAATGCTATTAATAAAAAGATCCTCCAAGTATGGAGATCGTTATAAAGAAGAATTCGAATATCCAGTTTCCGAACTGATTTCAGATGTCGGTGGACTAATGGGTCTTTGGTTAGGATTGAGTGTGGTGGGAATGTTTGAAATTGTCGAATTCATTTATCTCATCCTATTTCAATTGAAATTTACCAGGAAAAAAAGTTTAGATTTGTCGACAAAGTTTGAAACGGAATATACGAAATCTCCTGAACCATTCCATTCGGTTCGAGTGAAAATTCCCACTTACAATAACAAACTGAATTCCGAATCTCCTTGCTGTGAAATTCATTACTGTTCACATCCATACAGCGATACTTTACATAACGAAAACGGATACTTGTTTTCTATTAATGACAACCACGAACCGCATAAGTGCATCCAGTCGATGATAAGTTCGTTTTAGAGTCGAATATAAATACTGAGATTTTGAGATTTTCATTTTGTATAGATTCTGGGAGTAAAAGTTTGGAAATATAATGAATTATAATGTTAATGAATAATTTGGAGGTTTTATTATTATTATTATTATTATTATTATTCTTATTATTATTATTATTATTATTATTATTAATTTTAATAATTTGCAATCTTTATATTTTATTTCATGTATTTTGTAAATCCCAAAAATTGTAAGAGAAATGTATCAAAAATATGTAGTGGTATTTCTCTATCGATAACTTTGAACGATATTTTCATATTCCGAATAAAACATTAGATCCACATATTTAACAAAAATGGATTAAATATTAGTTGTTATTTTACTTCATTTGCAATACAATATTGAAGACGCCATACAAATGGGTGGTGATAAGCTGAATATTTCTATTACAAGAGAAGGATAATTATTACGTTCTAAATTATTTGACGTTTCAAAAATAATTGAACTTCCCTAACAAATATTCATATATACTAACATTATTGACGCTATAATTGTTGCTGGCACTTATTTTCCTCTATTGAAATCTGTCTGAATTGAAAAAAATCAATTTTTAAATTCAAATTCAATTACCGCATTCAACTCAAAATCAAAATATATTTAAATTTAAATTTTGAATTCAACACATGACTAAATTTAAATTCAAATTTTAATGATTTATAATGTAATTATTTTTAAATAAATAAATAATTGATTTAATATTTTTTCCTTTAGAACCTTCTTGTGACCCCCAATTAAATAAAAATTATTTGATACAGAATTATCTCAGCGACAGTTAGCTGTTTTCATCAATTTCCCCCGAAATATATTGATTGTTTCTTTTCAAATTTAATTAATTAATTGTAATTAATTTTGTGCAATCCCAACATTTCCCTCGTATCAGCAGTTGTATTCAAAAAATGCTGACTTTGATTTAAACAATTTAAACAAAAATTGCTAGATTATTTAAAATTGAAATTAAATTTCCAATTATTTCACGAAAATTGGGAGCAGTGTTGACGAAGGCAGATTTTGCAGCCTATTTAGATTATCAACAATTCTCCCTTCCGAATATCGCGTTTATCAAATAAAAGTTTGATTACTTCTCATAGTAATAATAATAATCAAATTATTATTTGAACTATTTTCGAATATTTTTCATTAAAATTCGAATGAAAAAAATTTTCATCTCAGAGAACGAAGCAAGAAATCCGAACTGTTTTTTCATAAAAATTTTCCGAGATTACCGGAAATAATTAGTAGAAAATTTTCCACAGAACATACAGGTTTAGGGGAAAACGTAAATCAAACATAAATCCGGTTGAAGCCAGGGCTTAATGAGGTTTGACTGTTTCAATTATAAATTTTTTATTAAAATATATTTAATTCGATAATATTTTAGTTTTCCGTGGGGCATCATTTATTGGATTTTAGAAAGAATGTGCAAAGTCCAGAATAAATATTACAAAGAATCTTTCAGACATAAAATCAAATTAATTCGGTGATGGTTAAAAAATGTGTAAAAAATAGAATTTTAAAATAAAAAAAATTATTTGATTTATTAAAACAATTAAAATTTTTTAAAATTTCAACTGAAAAAAGACTGACCAAGAATAAATTCAGAATTAAAAATTATTATTAAAAAAAATTGAGATTATAAATGGGTAAAATAGATTTTTACATAGATTTTTACACTTTTATTATTGAATTGCTTATTAGATAATTTTCATGAATAAAGATAATAAATTAAGATTTCAAAGATAAAAAAAATTTCATGTTTTGTGTTGCATTTGTCTGATGAGCAAATTAGAAGCCTGCTGTCCATATTGTGAAGCTTGTTGTTGTCGTTGACAGTACAATAGCCTTCTTTTTTCCATTAGGATAAACTGTTTTGTACTTGTAGTTGTGTTGAAAAAAATCGTTCTGGTTTTATTTCTCTGTAAACTTTTTGAAGAAATTCCATCCGTCCCAATCATCATTATCATCCTTATCTTATTTATCTTCGTCTCTTACTGGGCTCAGTTCTTGTGGGTTTTCGGTAATCATAACAACTTCTTCATCTAACTTTTCGTAATTATAGGCCATGTTGTCTCGAAGAAATTTGTCAATGTCAATTTTCAGTTTTTAATAGGGAATAGGGGAAAGTTCATAATTCGAATTAAAATTTTATCTATGAGTTATTGTTTCTTAATTAATTATAGATATAAATTTAATCGAAAATAGATCATTATTTGGTATTTCATAGATAATTATAAAAAATTATTTGGATATCTATGTAATATTATTGTTAGATCTATGAAATCCTAAAAATAGATCGGCGAAATATTTTTCTCGTTTTTTATACTTTTTATTATTAATTTTTTTTGATTTTTATTTGTTTTACACATCTTATACAACCTTAAAATTTTACAGAATTCAATCGGTTTCTTCAGTAAAACAAGGGGTATTTTACTTACCTTACTAGGTAATTTACAGTATAAAAATTATTTTAATTATGGAAATTTTGACTTGGAAAATACTCTGAAAACAAAGAGTGAAAATAAACACAAAACAATTATATATATTTATAAAATTATTTACCATTGTTTTAATGCTGATATGTGATAAACAATAAATTGTTTTCATATAATTCTCATATATTATTCGCATATTCTTAATCCACAAGACGTTGTTTACAATATATGTATTGTACACAAATATAATGATAATTCTATTTCATTTCTTGAGTTATTGTGTTGTGATAATCTCTAGAAATTTTATTTTATTCCACTTTGACACCGGCATTGTTGAATTGTCTCTTTTCTCCCATTTATTTCAAATATTTTGAATTTTTAATAACATAATTGTAGAATACCGCAAATTTAATGACATTATGAATATAATAGAAACTCATAAAATTGCAATCAAATGTCACTGAAATAAAATGGGAAGTTTTCATTGGTTAATTAAATTTTCAAGATTTATAATAATAATAATAATAATAATAGTAATAATAATAATAATAATAATAATAATAATAATAATAATAAAAAAATAAATAATATTAATAATATATTAGAATTGAGTAAATAATTTCTGATTTTTGGAAAATTTAAAAGTTTTTATTCTCATCTATAAAATTTATAATATTGGTAAATCTAATTTGGAAAAATATTTTTGGAAATTTGTTTAAATAAATATATTTTTTGAATTAATTTGAGGGAAAGAAAATATCAGAGAAAATATCGGTCGAAATATTATATATTTTATGTATAAACATTGCGGAAATTGGCTAACATTGTTATTTATTTAATAATAATAATATATTATTATTATTATTATTATTATTATTATTATTATTATTATTATTATTATTATTATTATTATTATTATTATTTTGTTTTGTTTTAATCCAATAAAATGTGAAATTTTATACGCTAGTTAAATGTTTGAAAGAGACTTTAAATGAAATTGACAAAAGATTGAAGATCTATTAAAAAATATTGAAAATGAAATTTTTTATTGTCAAAAAGACAGAAAAACTTAATAGAATCGGCAGTGCCACGTGTAGTAGAATATAAGGGAAAGCAGATGTATTCTACTGGTATTCCCAATTTGACTGCTACTCCCTATGAAAGTAGACAACGTTTGCTGAATACAGATAACAAAAATTCGAACAGAATGTGAAAAGTAATTACAAAGCTGCACGACACAATATGGAACATTAAATAATTTTTACCATAAAATTTATCCATGCAAAGCAATTTTGACTAATGTAGCATTTCATTCCATCCGTGAATAGAATTAATATAATTGACAACGGATAAAGAATGAGCAGAACTTTTGGTTACTAGCTAATGGACTGGGAGAAGATTCGGGAAGTTTCATTGCAAATATCATAAAGTTAAAATACTTTATATTTCTTATTTTAATGAGATCATAATTATGCTGCCATTTCTGAGTATCTCAGAGCAGAACACTTTTGTTCAAAAGAAATAAAGAACATCCAAGAACTTGCAATTATGGTTACAGATGAATATATTAGTAAATTTTAAATCCCGTTTTACAGTGCCATCCATTTCCCAATCTTTTCGAGATCATTCACTTTATCCTCACAACTCTTTGTCATTTTCTGTTTGGTAGGCTTCATTTCTGTTCAACTATGTATATTTAGTTTTCTGTCAATAAATTATATATCATACATGTTTACAATAAGAACTCCCGTAATATAAGAAAAAAAAATCAATAACCTTATAATATAGAAACATACACACCTATTTGTGTGATGATGTCATTTGTTCGAATGAATAATAACTCTATATTACAAGATTATAATTTTATATGACAAATATTACTTTAAAATTTATAAAATAAATCCAAAAAATCTCATACATAAATTCTTAAAAACCTAAAAAGCCATAGATGGATTAAGTATACATTTTAGTAAATACTTATGATGGGTATTAAAATTATAAACTACAATTTTAATTTTACAATAAGATTCTAACTATAAATAATAGCAATAAAAACAAGTATATATTTATTAAGTAATAATGATTAATAATGATCATCACAAGTATATCAATGATTTGATGAAAACTTTGATAAACATTTTGATAATCGGTTTGATGAGCAGACTGTGTGCAGTTTACTGATTATTCTGTAAATTGTCTATTATTCGCTATCATATATGCAATATTTTGCTTCATTATATCTATTTTCAAATGTATTTAAATTTTGTTTCATTATTTAATATATAATATAATGTAATATGATAATATATATGTATATAATATAATGTAATATAATATAATATAATCATATCATATCATACAATATCATATATTAAATTATATTATGTTATATTATTTTATATTATATTATGTAATGAGACCATTAATCAAGAATTTTTATGCCTTACTTTGTCACAATTTGGAGATATGAAAAATAATCATTTATCAATTTCACTAAAATTATATATATTAGATAAACCTTTATCCGAAATAATTTAATAAAACAATTTTGTAAATGAACTTACTTCCGATGTTGGTGTTTTTTATTCAAAACAGTCAATTAAAATATGAACTAGAAAAATATGTGCCCGGAATAAAGAAGACTAAAATTCAATTTTAAACACATTTTATTCAATTTTCGATTTTAGTATATTATATTATTTATTCTACGGAACTATAAACAATAAAATTTGAACAGTTTATTGTATAACCTGAACCCATTTAAAGTAGCCTATATACAATTACTGTAACTCACATTTATCTCTAATCATTATATGTTAATAGAATATATTTATATTATTATTAATGATGTTATTATCATGTTATTATTTACATCAGTGGTTTCTTAAGTGATGGCACGCGGATACTTTAAATTTAAGTTAAAATTAATTTTAAAATATTTGTTACCTCTTTTAGTCCCTCTTGCTATCGCTTGTCCTTTATGTAAGTGACCCTCGATCTTCAACAGAAACTTGTCACCGGCGCGTCGCTCGCAAAACATTAGGAACCACTGATTTACATTTATTATTATTATTATTATTATTATTATTATTATTATTATTATTATTATTATTATTATTATTATTATTATTATTATTATTATTATTATTATTATTATTATTATTATTATTATTATTATTATTATTATTATTATTATTATTATTATTATTATTATTATTATTATTATTATTATGTAAACATCTTTATTAAATTTGAAATATTGAAAGAGTGATTCCTTATTCTTTAGGAATTTGCGAAGATTTTATTTTGGAAAATTCTTTAAATTTTGATTGTTATATTTTATTATTTTTATTACAGTTATAACAATATTTTCTTTATAATGATTAAAATGATTGTATTCCAATCTGATTATGACAATAAATCTTTTTAATTTTGTAAGCTTTAATCATCAATTTTATATTCAGAAAGATCCATTAATTATATTTTTATAATTATATTTTTATATTTAAAACCATAAATAACAAGCAAAAGTACAATTAAGTAAACTAAATAGACATTCATTTTTAAGTTACCTTATTTATAATTTATTTTTAGCTTTAAAAAATAATGCCTCTATATAAAATAATGTATAGAACATTTAGAAATAAAATTTTACATTTGCTTGGTTTTTTGTTTAACTTTACATATACTAAGGTTTTATTACCTTTATTTTCACTTAGGATGAAATTATATTACGATTAATGCTATAAATATAATTGTTATTAATAATTACTTGATTTAAAATATATATAAAGATTTCCACCTGTTTAATATAAAAATTTTGAATTACATAACTCATCAATGCAAAACGGAAATTTAAACAAGAAAAATGCAGTCATTTTTGACGGGCTAGTAAACCCTATGCTTGCCCAATACGGTTGGATAAAAATCATAAAATTATAAATATAGATTTGCATAATTTACTAAAAACAAATTTTCATCTGAAGTTTTACCGATATTATTAAACTGATTCATATAAAGCTATAGAAAATACACTTGACATTTATATGCGACATACAAAATAATAATTTTACATTTTTGCGTGATCGGATTATTGCCCACACGAAAAATACACACAAGAAAAATACCCACATAGCAAATTAATAGAGAAAAATGCACTACAAATTAAAAAATTCGATTATAATAATAATAATAAAATAATAATAATTATTATAATAATAATAAATAAATAATAATAAATTAATAATAATAATAATAAATAAAAATAAATAATTAATAATAATTAATAATAATAATAATAAATAAAAATAAATAATTAATAATAATTAATAATAATAATAATAAATAAATAATTGAATATTATTCTTGATTTTTTATATATTTATTTTATTGTAGTGCTTTTTTCTATGTCTGATTTTTTCTATGTGAGGATTTTTCGTGTGAGCAATACTGTCTGTGTGCATTTTTCGTGTGGGCATTTATCACCGTAATCATATTTTTGTAGTCAGCGCTAATAAATGTTATTGGTTTCAAAATATATACATACAATATACTAAACAAAGATTTTTAATAAAAAGTTATAAACTTGAAAGATTATTTGTTTGTCAATCATAACTTTATAAATTAAAAATTTGATTCTTTTTATATGCTAACAAAAAAATGTTTATATTGATTTAACTTACATACAACTTTTGAATATGAATTTATTAATTATGCAAAGCTTTGTGCAACGACACACACTCATACAACCGAAATTTATATTATTTATATCATATATTCACTGATTTCAATTAAAAACCAAATAATTGTCAGTGATTATTTCTACTATAAATACGATTAATACTCGAAATACTGAAAGGGACAATTCTGATAATCATAAATTACTTATTAATAATATATGTTGAATATTTTGGAAGAAATTTAGAAAAGAAGCAAACCATATTTATAGTAAAATTAAAATACAAGGGAAAAGACAAATTATTTATAATTCTCAAGGAAACTTGAACCCAACAACCAATAAATTACTCGAATTTGTCAAACTTCTCAATGAGACTCAATATTTATGACTCTATTGGCAAGGATATTTGTGATTTATTCTTATAACATTTGCTCTATATTTCCCATAAAAAATCACCGTCATTTCGTTATTTTTCTGTAAATATTATGGCAGAGATTCTCGATATGATAAGAAAAAAACTAATGTAGTTTCTGTTAATTATTATTATTTTTATATTTTATATCTCCCGAAATTATCGGATTAATTCTTTGTAGCATTTTTATAAATGAAATTGAAATTAAAAATACAGTTTAAGTTATTTGCATTTTTAGAACAAGTATACCGTTTATTAGCGCATATAACGCATATTTTCACGTATATTTCAAGTTTTTCTACCGAATTTAAATTACTTTATATGAAATCTTACAGTAAATCAATTATATTTTACTAGTCTAGTTAAAATTTGCTGTTTATTTTTGGATGCTGGTTATACCTACCTGAGCGTGATATGCACGAAAATACGGTATTTCATTTTGAAGTTTTATGTTGACTTACAATATTTTCTTGACTCACAGGCTCTCTACAATAAGGTTTAATTAAATTGTTTTACTTCCCAAAACGTTTTTACCTCAGAATCCTGGCAAAACTTCAAGCATTTAAGTTGATCAGGTAGTCTTAGGTCAAAGGTCATTAACTCTTTCTATAATTATAACGGTATCTTTTGAAAGAGCACCACGGATTGTTTTATGAGGTATGAAAAACTCGTAATTATTATTTATATTTGTTATTTTTATTACTTATTATATTAACCAATCCACTGCCAACTACGAGTATAGTTGTAGTTAAAATATGGTTTTTACATATATAATACATAAATTTCATACATGCACACAAAATCCCGTGTTTTTATTTTTAATATTTCATGAAAATTCAACGTTGGCAAATGGTGTACACACGACAAAATCGAGATGGCAGTAAATGGGTTAAAAGTGCTTTAAATAAAAGTAATTAATTGTTATTCAATAACTTTTTAAACATTAATTTTATTAAAAAAGGTATAAATTATTTTCAAAATCTATTATTTAAATATTTAATTTGAAATAATCTGGATTTAAGGGCTTGACATGGAAACTGATGTAACTCATTTAAGTCATTGCATGCAGTTTTTTGTATTTTCAAAAGAGGAAGGCAACGCGTGGAAGAAACCTCCAAGAATATTCAAGGCTCCATTCACACGATTACTCTCTCTTCCACATCTTGTTCCTACGATTACAAGAAAATTACTCTGCTTCACTTTAATTTATTGTGTATTATAAAGCAAAAATATTTGAAAGAAAGATCTTTTTAATTGAATCCTTAGTATAAATTAGAAGCAATTAATTATGTTGATAATAAGATGCTTTTTCATAATGTTTCGTGAAATTATAACAGTTTAAAAGTGTACTATGAAATTATTTATGGTGGTGAGGTGTGCTGAAAGATGAAAAAGGTTTGGAAGCACTGGTACACCGAGCGACCTGCGAGGACATTAAATTGTACCCTGGAATTATTAAAATGATTTTTAAAGTAAGAATGTTTTATTTTACTTTCTTCTTTAATCAAACATTTTGTGAATAATATTTCCAGATGGCGATGATAATTAATAATAATTGGGCTACTAAAGCTCGTCGTTTACTTCTTGACAGACAAAATCATGTCGAAAATTAAATGACATCGAAGAGAGAAGACTTGTTATTCTGATCTCATTTTTAATGCTGCAAAATCGCTTTCATTAACTTCAATTATTCATTTTTTTATCGGCATAGATATTCTTCAATCGAATCTATAAATTAACTAAATTTAAAAAAGAAATCTTACATATTTCTATGATTTCCTCTGTTTAGAATAGTTAATTCTTTGTGAAGCATCAGAAATGGCTTCAAAAAATTCATTATTTATTTTTAAAATTTATTGTTTAATTATTAATATTTTTAAACAATTTTGTCAACCAAATTGTGTGCAGGTATATTTTTCTTTTCTCACTTTAAATTTTTTTATCCTTCTATAGTATAAGGTCATTTCTAATGTCCCAGGTCTTATCTATTACCAATTTTGTCAATGACACACACACACAAATTTTCTTTAGATTAATTTTCTGATTTATTATTTAATGTTAAATATGATGTCCATTTAGATCCAATTTAATGTCAGTTGGTGCATAATATATTCATAATTGATAGACTCGGTTACTAAATCATCATTATATAATTGAATAAATTTTGTTATTTAATTATCAAATTAATAGGCATCAAGAATAATTTTAAAAATTTTAAAAAAAAGTATTTAATATTAAAACAAATACAATTTTCCAACTGAATACATAATTTTGCTTTATTTAATTTCATTGCCCAAGAAATAATTATATAACTGATAAATATTTATTCCGAAAGATAAATAAAATATTTCGGTACAATTTCCCATCCGTTTATCAAAAGTAACCTTTTAGAGATTTTTATTTTTTTAATATTTTGTAAAATAATTGAAAAACATCACAAAGTTTTCATGGAAAATCTCGATTGACGCTGTGGTAATTTTTGATTTATTAATTTAATTTTGTAAAATTTTCAATAAATTTATCTAAATTTACCACTTTTTCTATAAATGTTATAATTGATAAAATTCTAAAATATTTAAAATTAAAACCGTTCATATGTTGCAATTATATATATATATATATATATATATATATATATATATATATATATATACAAATTTTAAAGATATTTTTAAATTTATTTTATTAAAATTTTATAAATCTATGCAATTTTTGTCAAATCTCTGATTGAAGACAATATAGATTTTGTATTGAAATAACTTTTAGCATGAGTTCCGAAATTAACAATTGAAATGTTATTTTAACTGATAAAATGAATATAACGGAAATATAACAAGTGTACATTTTAATTGTATTAGAAAATTTGAGAGAATATATTCAATCCAATTTCTGTTCTTTAATTGAAAAGTGAAAAAGCAAGTGACATTATTTGGTTAAGTTAGTGTCTACCTGCGGGTTACCGATTAAAACAAATGGGAATATAAATTAAATTCTTTAATTTTTAAGTGGTTTTGATTAAAGTTAAGTCACTATTTGTTGATAAAGAATTAATATTATTCTTCTTTCTTCTGTTGCAACATTTATGAACACAACGGACCGTTTGAATTAGTGTCTGGTGAGTTATTTTGTTGACATTTATGATCAGTTTTAATCAAGTGTTAATCTTACTTTGCCACTGCCGAATAGTATGAAAACCGTCAACCTCATATATAATAATAATAATAAAAGGTAATATCATTTGGTATCACAATTAAAAATTCAAGTCTAAATTTTCTAGTAATTATAAAAAACGTAGAAAGAGAAAATCTCATTTGGTTACCAACCATTTATCCTAATTTTCTGACTCTCGGAAGGAAAAAATAAAAAATATCATAAAAGAAATTTGAAAAGTCTGATTTATTTTCAATTAATATTAAATTATATTTTTTACTGTCTTATTTAGCATGTATTTAGAAATTAAATTGACTGAATTGTCTATAAAATTTATTTGATTAATATAAATACACTTTTCCCTATAAGGTAACAAAGTCCGTAAAATATAACATTTAGCAAAAATATTTTTAACTGCTTCTATTTTTTTCCCTTGGATTATTTTTTTTTCATTCGTTTATATAATGCTTTATTTATTATAAAAATTGAAAATATAATTTATTTCTATTAAATTAATTAAACAAAATATTTTTGTACTACTACTTAATATTAAAGAGCTATCTAATATAAAATAGAGAAAACAGAAAACACAAGAAACCTTTGTTAGTATTTACTACAATAAACACAATATCTCTTTATATGCACCTTTGGGATAGGGTTAAGTCCACCCACAGCAGATGACCGTTTCTGATACACACGCTAAATTTTAATTGGTTAATATTAGATACACTTTTATGTTTCAAATAATTCGTGCACTTGAACTATCTGCTCAATTTCAACCCATCCTTTTTATAAATGTTTTAAGTCAATAAACTAATCATATTAAATTATAATCCAATAACTATTTTGTTTTTAGTTGTCATAATTGGGTAGGCAACCTCTTGCTTCTTTACTAACCACGAAAACTAACTTCGGTTTATTGATTTTATGAGAGAATTAATCAAATTATCTGTTCGGGTTTTCCATATGGCTCTGGCTTTCTATACGTCTAATAAATTATTCATTAATTTTTAATTAATTTTTATCTAAGGACTTTCCATAGATTTTTTTAATCGCATATTTGAATTCGTCTCTTCATTTTCTATAAGTACATACCTTTTTAATATATCAATAATAATATAATAATAATAATAATAATAATAATAATAATAATAATAATAATAATAATAATAATAATAATAATAATAATAATAATAATAGACTTTTTCATTAACCCCAACATATAATATATAACCTCACTGTGCGTTATCAAAATAATATTTCTTTTTTTTACTTGTCAAAAACAAACCTAACAAAGTAAAAAATTTCTCTTTTTTATTTTATTAAAATTAGATATTTAATTATCAAATTTCCAGGAATAATATAATAGGAATGGTCAAATTAAATATATTAAATTGATTGATATTTAGAAATTAATTTTCTTTCGTTGAATAAAATTTTCTTAAATTATATCTTCGCAATTAATCTACTTTTAACTCGAAATGACACTGTTTAATTTATCACAACCTATTATTAAAACAAATTAAAAATCCGACAGTTTTATCAAAAGAATTTTCTTAAATTAATTTTCTAAAAGTTTTGTTGAAATTTATGCCGAAATCAGCATTTGTTCAAATTAAAATAAATTTTAATTAAAATTTTTGTATCATTATGTTTTAGATGAAATTTTTCATAAATGATTTAAAGAAAAATTATTTTTCGTTTGGCATGACGGACAGAGGCCATGATTGGATTTAATTATAGACAATGAATTTCTCTGGTAATTGACTTCCTGCCTCTGGTAAAATACCGCAAGGATCTCTAATGCGAAAGTATTTATATAAATATTTGCCAGAGAATAAATAAATGGAACTTTAATTAGTGGTCCAGGTAATGAAATTACGGTGGACTTTCAAATTGCCTAGTAATAAGCAGTAGACTCTCTGGTCAGGTGAGCTATTTATGACCGAAACTATATTTAAAATATCAGTTTCTTAGAGCATATAATATTTTCAAATGTTGCCTATTATTATTAATATTAATAAAATCCAATTTGCATTTTATAAAAAAAATTTAATAAATATCTAAAACTTTGATATTCTTTTACTAAATTTCAGATTTGCAACATTTTGCCCGCCTGGAGCAGAGTTAGATAAACTTTAAAATCTTTTTTTCTGTCGATAGCGGAATAACTTATTTAAATATATAACCATATATGCCAATTTATAGAATATATTTATTTATAATAAAATCAAAATTCCAACATACAAAATCATCGCTATTTGCACTGCTACAAATTCATAAAATAATTAAAAAGAGGAGTATTACAAGCTTAAAATATATTATTGATATAGGTCAATCATATGCATGCACACTTCTAATCGTTAAACACACAAACATTCACACATTAGTTATCATACATCGAGGTAATAATGACCTGGTTAGATATTTGAAATTAATATTAAATATTATTATTCGGGCTCCAAAAAAATCACATCTATTTATAAAATGTTAAATTTGTCTTGACTTTAGGTATTAAAATTATAATTATACAATACATTTAAAGATAAAATTAAAAATTTTTATATCTTTATATTTTAATTTTAAATAATTCAAGGTCTTTATTGGGATATTTTCAAAAAATAGATGTGGTTTTTTTTTATTAAATTGACCCTTAAATTTCAAATGGGCCGAAAAGAAGGAGAAGTAGCTTCGATATATATCATCCATATTTTAAGACAAACGAAGGGGTTACTGAGTGTTTTATTTGAAATGTAGATTTAAAGACTGATTTTTAACCCCTGTAAAAATAAATGTGGTTTTTAGTTGTGGTATTTTTTGGAGCCCTAATATTTATCTCAGCTTACAACGGGATAGTATTAGTATTATTAGTATTATTTTTAGTATTATTTTTTAGTATTGGTATTATTATATATTGGTATTATTAGAACTATTTTTACAATTTTTATAATTATATAAAAATTTGCGTGATTGAAATTTATGAAACCTAATTATGAACAAAAATGAAAATCTGAAATTCTTAAAAATAAACTAATCAAAAAATGACATTCAACTGGCTAGTGAAGAAAGTGTAATTCGACAACAAATTCTTGTCATAAAATTAATGTGACCAAATAAGCGGAAATTTAAAAAAATGCTTAACACTTTAGTGAACAAAATTTTCTTAGATTGTTTATTCATGCGTTAATATAATTATTTACTATACAAATTGAAAATTAAATTTATTTCTAGTAAATTAATTAAACAAAATATTTTTTGTACTACAAATTATTTGATAACACATTTGTTGCTGCTTAATATTAAAGCGCTATCTAATATGAAATAGTGGAAACAAGAAATTTTTGAAAATGGTAAATGATTTTATAAGATTTAATTGCAAAAATGTTAAAAGCGTTACATGTCTAATGTCGGACAATTTTCAGTGACGGATAAACAACTCAAATCCGGGACATCTGGTCACCCTACTTTTAAATAAACGATTTAAGAAAAAACGTAAAGAAAAAGAATAAAATGAATCAAACAGAAAACTTAACAATAAATAAACATTTAAACTTTAGACCATTTCACTTAAAAATTTGATAGAAATATTATCTCAATGATATTTATAAATTGTTGGTTTTAATATTTTGTCAATTTGCTTGCTATCATCATTATTATTGTTTTATTTAATAAAGTAAACATTTGAAAAATTGTCTATTGGTAACTAAGAAGACTTAAACCCACTCTCAATAATTCCCTGCGAATTATAACGCTTGGACGTGTAGTTGCAACCCCCCCCCCCCCAGAGTCATGGATAAGTGAGGTCTAATTATATAGTATTCTCATTATGAAATATAAATAATTAATTACGTAAAACTACGCAAATTGATATCCAGAAGACCCCTGAGCTCACTCTGCCGTAACAAATTGAAATTGGATTGTTATCTAAATACAAAAAGTCATATTATAGGTTTGCGCTGTCACTAGCAATTTTTCAATCTATCTGTTCAATTTTCTGCCAAAAGTTCCTCAAATAATTCATTAATTTTCCGTAAAAATAAATGAAAATTCAAATCATATGAATAAAAAAACAATTTCTTTAATATTTATTCAGTAAGAAATAAATAAATTCTAGAGGGGGGGGGAGCATTTTATTATAACAAAATGTCTGTCGACAGCTGGGGTAGCTTGATAGATAAAAGAAACATTGCAATTTTAATCTTGATTGTCTTGGGGGAATTTTCTAAAAATATCATTTTGTTTTAATGGTTTTGATATGATGTTTTATTTATTAAATAATGAAATTTTATTATAAGATGACAATATATGAATATTAAAAAAAGAATTACCTGCTAGTTTTTTGGTACAAAATGTTTCAAGTGTTTTGTGAATGAAATAATTTCTGTGAGATTTAATTTTAAATAAATTATAAATATTAATTTTGTAAGTAGCAAAATATTTTAAATAGAAAATAAAATAGAATATCTAAAAATCTTTTTTAAATTAAATAAAATTAAAAATTTATAAACATTGAAAAATTTTAATAAGTTTTTTTTCTGTAAAAATAAATTTTTAAAAAATTTGTTTAAAAAAATATTTTTAAAATAACACTATAAAATATTATCGAAAATTAATATTGTTTTATAATTTTAAAAATATTATTTAAAACGTTTAAAGTTTTACAATAAGATAAGTGTATTGTTAACTTCCTGTTAGAATTTATCATACAGAAATCAAATTACTAAATACGACCTGCTTAAAGAAGAATTTCTGACGAATTTCATCGCAAATCGTATATTCTTCGGAGCATAACTTTGTAAAAGGACGAAAGACATTTCGACATAGTTCTTAAAAACGTTTGAATCTATCTATCTATCTATCTATCTATCTATCTATCTATCTATCTATCTATCTATCTATCTATCTATCTATCTATCTATCTATCTATCTATCTATCTATCTATCTATCTATCTATCTATCTATCTATCTATCTATATATATATATATATATATATATATATATATATATAATATTTCTATAGTAATATTTAAATTTCCATATTTGGAAAAACCAAATATTTTATATACTTTATATTTTTTTATTAACTATGTACCTTGAAAGAACGTGCTATTAGACATCAACTGTTATCTGTACCAAATGTTAATATGACGTACATACGATGTCTTGTGATCTTTACTAAGTTTGCAGTTCTATCAACAGGTTTTATATTGTATAGTGCCTGACATATAAGTTACAATAACATACCAACTCACTGAAAATTGCTTTGGACAAAATCACCACTCGCACATTTTAATTAACTGCCAGCGAAAGTGCTTAATATTTGAACTAGTATAGTTATGGAAAACAATTAATTTTTTGCGGTTAGCAGAATTTAATTGGTAAACTTTTTTCATTGTGATATTTTTAACAGATCAATATTTTTGTTCAAAATTCTTGTTTTAGTTATCATGAATTGTTTCGATACATGTGATGAGGTTTAAACTAGTATCGACCAGTGATCCTTTCCGTATCGTCTGGCATTGTTCTGTGGGCAATGAGGAATACTCTCAATTCCTTGGAATGGACTTAGTGATTTTATATGAGAGAAAATTGTTTTAAATTTCAAAATTTAATACTGTAGCTAAAGAGCTTTGAATTGAATTAAAATTCGCTTTTGAAAATATATACAAAAATAATATAAAAAAAGTCCATTTGCAAAGATCAATTTTTAAAAAATGAATATTTTAATTTATTTTCCTAGTTACTGACAAAATAAACTAGTAGATATAAATTAAATTTAATAAGTTTGAGATAATTATCGAAATATTTTGAAAAAATAAAATTAAATAAAATTAAAACAAAATAGCTATTCTATGACAGTCTAAGCCTTTCTAGTTAATACATCGCGCCTGACCATATGTTGTCCTTAGCACATTTTCTGCATTTACTGTCAATGCGTAACGTCGCACTAAACAAAATTTACGAAAGTATAGAGGTGTAAAACCTCTCCGATTGGATGGCAATGTGCTAACTCTATTAATATTCCTTTTTGTAACATTCTAAAAAGAAACAAAAATCTTACAAAGATTTGTTAAAGATTCATATATTGATATGCATTCTTCTAAAAAATGATAGGAAAGTTGAGACCATGAAACTTTGTATTATTTAGGAAAATGTTTATCATTCAATATCAAACTTTTAAACTCCCACAGACGTTTACTTTCATTCTAGACAGTGGCAAAAGGGGATTTTTTTACACACGAATTGCAAAAATAACAAAGGGAACATTGCTCTTTAAAGAGAGTAATATCATACAGTTATATTTAATTCAATTTTAATTGAAGGAATCAGGTAAAAAGAAAAAAACTACAAAAACTTGAAAGTTGCTTATTCGAACAAAATTATCAAAACTTATTTATTAAAAATCACAAATAAAATTACTTATTAGTTTATAAAGTTTATTTAAATATATAATTAAAAATTAAATAAATAAATAAATAAATTTTATTTTTAAAACACTCAAAAAATTTCTAAATTCAAATATAAAAAAGCATTTTACATTAAATTTAATAACTTTTTCATTTGTTCATTTTACACAAAAGTCTTTTAAATACAAATTCAAATACGACAATACAAATACAAACACCAAATTGTGTTCACTAATATTAATTGTTACGGTAACTTATTGGTGACATTGTTTAGTTGTATTTTTTATTTATGTAGTTTAGAGATTTTATTATTTAAGAAATCATTGTCAAGCCCATCAGAGTCACCTGTAAAAACTTGTCTCGTGACAGCATGGGTGAGTGATATTAAATATGATAGTATAAATTACAATAATAATTTTTATAAATAAATAATTAAATAAATTTGGCAACGATTTAATTAAAAGATAAAGCCAATAAAAAACTTTTCGTACGATATATTTCGACAGCATAACTATCATCTTCAGGTACTCAGAACCAACTAAAAATATTATGAATTAACATTTAATTTAAACAAATTATTTTTTATTAATTTAATTTTGTAAGAAATAAATATTTAAAAAATTTTTTATAAAAATTGTTTAATTAAAAAATTTTATTTAATCAACAAATGTGAAAAAGATTAACCCGTCATAGGGGAATTCTGGTTGGAAATGACAAGATTTTGTCTTCCAGGAGATTTTGGTTACGGCAATAATTTTTGCTACTATTCTTTAATTAGATTTTGCAGAAAATTTGGGATTAATAGTAATAATAACAACATTACCAATAATAACATTTTAAATAATAACAATAAACCACATTACATTAATCAATTACTTTAGTCAACAATGATCATGAATTTGAGACAGAGATGACGGGTAGTCATGTCACTGTATATTGCAGTGCATCCATGACATATAAAATATATATGACTTGAAATTCAACAATTTCGAGGACGCTCATAAGTAGAATTAAGTTTTATGTTTACTAACAAGAAATATTTAGCCTCCTCTAGTCCACCACAAATAAATACATTTGCGCACATGAAATTAAACTTTTACCCATCTTCATGACAATGACCTTGAAATTATTTGGTTATAACTTTTTATTTTTTCTCATTTCATAACAATTTTCTCATTCGCTGCTTCAAAACACTAATAAATTAACAATAAATTCTCAAAAAACTGCCGGATCAGTCATTTTCTCAAATGGCTTTTAAATGAATATTTTTCATATAATTTGACAAAACAAAAAAAATAATTTCAACTCGGATTTCATAAAAATCATCTCTATTTACGAAATAGACTCCTTCCGGCAATATCAACAAATCTGACTTTTCTCGAAAGCTTTATATTTTTGATGTAAATGAATTTCAAATATAATACTCATTAAAACAAATCTTGAAATTTTGATTAATTCTGCTGTGAGAATGATTGTCAATTATTAAATATAAATTAAATTAAAAAAAAATGAAACATGGGCAAAAACAATTAATGATGATATAAGTATTATTATTGAAACTTTGTCTTGTTTTTTAATAAAAGACAATTACAGATTTTATAAATTTATATCAGCAAACTTGATCTAAATCAGGGAGTTTAACCTGTGGCCCACGAGTCGCATGTAGCCCGGAACACCATATTTTGCGGCCCACACATGTTATAACAAATATAAATCATTCCCAAGTTGATGTTGTGTTTCACCATTTTTATAATCTTAATGCAATTAAAATTAATTCAATAGTTATTTACGCAACCAGAGAGAACATTTTTTGTCATGCATTTTTCAATATGGGTATTGATTTGTGTACTACCTATTCATGTGTTTGTATATTTCAACATGGAAAAGCTGAAATTATTATTGTTAATGATCATAATTTTCTGTGTGGGAATTGAAACTGATACAATCAGTATATTTGTTTGTCAAATTCACGTGAAATTTCTGTCTTTAGAAAAAAATACAATAAAACTCTATTAAGTTAAAATTGTTTGATCATTTATCAATGGATGCATGCAAATATAAACTGATCTATTTTCTTTTTGTCCCATGGATCCGAAGGAATGTCACCGAAAAGTATGTTTGCATCTACTCGGTATACACAATTATCTGCTTTAAGCAGATCTCATATAGAAATGGTGTATGCGCTATCAAGGTCATCTTACTATTTTTTTTGTTTCTACCTGATGATGTTAGTGAACCTGTCAAAATATATAGTATAAGCAATGTTTGATTGATGTTTTCTAATATTTAAATCAAATCTATGATTGTGTTATAATATATTTATTTTAACAATTGGGAAATATTGTAAGTAGTTTAAAATTTGATTTTTCTAATTATTAATGAGGATTATAAATAGCACTTAATAATTCGATTAAAAATGTGAAAGAAATCTGGTATCAATTAGTCAATAAATCATTCAATTGTGATTTGACAGATTTGTTTACCAATATTTTTGTTTATCCGATATCAATAATTGAGAGAACATTCGATTTTTAGCGATTTTTTAAATTCAATTATAAGCTAAAAGGATCAGATTACCTCCCCGTTTAAAATTTTTTTTATCAAATCACTGCGTCAATTTCGCGGGAAATATTTATTTAGGATTTATTTGAATGATTTGTCAAGGAAATTTTAGAAATCACATAAAAAATTTCCCTATCCATAAAATGTACAAAGAAACGTTTCAAAAGTTGCAAAAATCGTATAAAAAAGTTTCCAAAATTTCTAATTACAACGTATGTTAAATTCTTTGAGGAAAACTTGGTGCAAAATAATTTTCGATACTGAAACTAGTTACTTTTTTATTAAAATTAAGTACAAAAACCCACATAAAAATGTTTGATTTTTGTCTTCTCCGAATTTTGAATAATCAATTTTACAGGTAAAAAAAATTGGTTTTCAAAAATTTTAAAGTTTAAAAATTTATTTTATTAAGTATTGTTTACTCGTGACTTTATATATCATTTCCAAATTTAATCTGTGATAAGCAGAAAGATATGCACACAGTCGAATGCAAGCACACATACTTATTAGTTGAGCGAAGATTGAGGTAACAACGGGAACAACAGCGAATCCCATTAAATGAACTTACAATTTTGAGTTAATTGTGTTTATATATTTTTTTTACAATATTTTCTTTAGAAAGATAAAAAGTCAATAAAGTTAATCAACAATGTAAAGAAAATTTTAAAGGAAATTATATAAAATAAAGAACAAATGACCCACTTTTGTTAGGATCGGCCTGTCAAAACCGTTTATGGTGATGATTTTTCGGCTACCTGGATTTAAATTTAATATTTAATATCAAACAAAAATAAAATTTTGCCTTGGGAATTCGAAATTATTTGCTGTCAAATATTTGGGAAAATGTAAAAAAAATGTAGCACTAGATTAGGAATAGTCATTAGTTGAAACCCTTTGGATTAATTAATTTAATTTAATAAAATTGTAATATCCTTGTAAAAGCTTTGAAGTCATAGGCAGTCACACGAAAAGAAATCAAGGGTAAGCTATGCATTTCAGGTAGGGGCATTTATTAAATATGTTTTCAATAAAATATCTAAAACCAACAATTAAACGTTTATAAACGAAACAACACAAATCAAATTAAAAGAAAAATACAAGAAAAATTTGGACAACACGAATAAATTTTAAAAATCATCCTAATGGGTTTAATAGATGTCACTAATCTCACAAGTTATCTTCATTCAGTGCAATATTTTGGTCTTGAGGATGAGGTTCTTCCTCTTTACAGATCGCATTGAAACAAAGAAATAGCACTTTAAATATGGTGAAGTAAACAATTTGCCCAATTTCAAATAATCCAACAACACTCAATCCCAACCAAAGTCCCATTAAACCTCCAATATCGGATATTAAATCAGAATGAGAGTATTCCATTTTCTCTACATAGAGATCCCCTGAACTTGATGCTCGCCTAACGGTTAAAAAGGCTATATTTTCCCTTGATTCTTGTAAATAATTACTCTTAACCCGTGTTCTGTTAAATAGTTTGGTGTACGCTTTTTTCATCCACTGGTCCATTCTGTAATTTAATCCTCCCGAATTCAACTCCACCATTATTTCCTTGTTTGAGGAAACCTTGTAACTATAATCATTGCATTTGACTGCTTTATATTTGCTACAGACCCCGGTTTCACCTTTGATTGTCGAATTCTTCGAATATTTTTCATATACGTTATACATGCAGAAAGCATTTTCTAACATCTTTTCTGCAGAAAATATTGAAGCGTTAAAACAAAGTTTCGGGAAATTGTTTTCCATTTTGTAAATTGGCAGGAATGGGCTGTAGCAGTTACATTTACTGACGTACATCTTTTGACTCACGACTTTTCGGCAATCATCATATTCGCCTTCGTAGAGGTAAGTTGAAGACAAAGTCGCGTCGTAAAGTTCAACTTGAAAAGCGGTTTTTCGACATGGGTTTTTTGTTTCCTCGTGTTGAAACCGAGTCTGGGAAATCAAGACTTCATGAGTGAATCCTGGCAAAATTATGGTCACATCATCTTGGGGTAGATAACCTTTTTTCGTTACATAAAATATTGATGATCTTGAAATGTAGCTTGAGTTAAATACTTGATAACTAGGATAATTAAGATTGATGAAGAAAAACAGAGTATGTATGGAGCTAGAGTTGAATATCTTAGACTTTTCTATTTGAAAAGTATGACATGGGATGTTATTTCTAAATTGAACGAATTGGGTGGTAAATAAATTCGAGATTTCATTTCGTAAGTTTTCATGGACAAAATCTGTAGGATATCGTTTATATTCTTGAGTCAAATAGACTTCGGGGTGGGATTTAGAAAACCCATAGAACATGACATGTTTCTCAAAACGCTGGGTACCCAATACGGCAGGATCAACTGTAGACATCATGACGGACTTCTCAGCCAATTCGGACTTGTCATCGTGAAAAGTGTTAAGTATTTGAAATATTTGACTTGAATTATACAGAATATCAATGGAATCTTTTGATTTTGACATTGTACTTTGCCAATAGTATAATTCCGGCTGACCTTTTTCAAGGATAAATGGAGCCGTCGGGTTGCAAAATGTTAGATCTGGCCAATAAAAAGGCTCATTTTCAATGAAATGAGTGATAAGAATTGGATTCGACATGTAGCGTTTGATTATGTGAATAAGGTTGAAAGAAAATCCGGCAATACCAAGTGTAAACATGACCAACCAAAGGCATTTGGTAGCTTTAAACTTGGCCGTATAAACATGGTTAAGACCATGGATAGTCGTATTTTCTAGTAGTTCGATTAACGCTAGATCGTATTTTCTCATGAATATATTCCTTTTTTGTATAATAAATACAAATATTCAACAAATTGGATGAAATAATCTAATAATTTTTATTAAATATTCTCTATTTTGAGTGCATTGTATGATTAGTCCAATCAAAACACGATGAAAATAAAATTGACAAAATGGAAAAGTAATTATTATTTTTTATGAATGTATTTTCGCAAAATTTATGCTTTTTTTAAACAATTTTACTTCAGATGGCTTTCATTAAAATAGTTCACCTTGAATAAAACATTTTTGTCCTTGCGTGTTCCATGAGACCATCTTTATACTCATTAGGCCATACTAAATAATTATGTTACAACAGTTTCACATGAGCTTTTGAAATAGTAATTAAAATTAAATATTTGCGTTCACGGTTTGTTGATGAGGAATAAAAAATAGAAATTGTTTAAATTCTAAGTTATTTGTAAAATTGAGAAAGACTAGGGTTTTTCTATACTACTTACAATGTTTTTAGATTCAAAGTAGTATAGGAATCATAATAAAAAGAAGTTTACTAAAATTGTAAATATTTTATGAGTTTAATTATTTTCTTTAACTATTAATTAATCATTAATTAATCATCTTACTCTAACTGAATTGTCATTTTGCATTTAACATTTCTCGTTAATGTTATTTTTACCACTATTTTATATATAGAATTATTTAATTTTATTTTTGATAACAATTTTCAAAAAAACAAAAAATTGTTTTTGGAATTTTTCCTAATTTGCTGACAAAAATTATACTACTTATTACTAAATTACAGCCGGAAGTTGCGTTAATGGAATAAATGCACAGTTGCAGTCATTGAAACTGTTTTATTACTTCCGACATTAATTGGATAACGATATCATTTTTTGGTAATTTCTCATTTTCCAACCATTTAATTCTCGATGAAATTATGAAAAATTAAAAATATTATCATACATTATTTTACCAAATATTTTCATGAATTAATTTTAGAATTAAATACAATGCATCAAATGAAATCACTTTACCCATATAAGGAAAATGTTATCTATAAATAGCTCTTTTAGGCATATTTCTCCATAGCACTCTTTAATTATTTTACAAAAAATATCTTTTCTAAAAAAATATTAAAAGAATTATATCGAGATTATCCAAAAACTAATTAAAAAATTTAATTGAAAATAGCCAAAATTTCCGAAATTCCTATTCGGTAAAACAAAATATACTTAATAATTTATCCCAATGCATCGAGAGATTTTAAAAGAAGACAAAAAAGTCTCAAAAAATTGTAAACACCTTAATAAACCTAACCTAAAAAATTTAAGAAGAATACTTTATTAAATTTAATATTTATTTAGTTTTGTTAGTTTTTCATGGAAATATTTATTAAATATTTATCCGGTAACAAACAAAACAAAAAAAATACTACCGATTTTAATTTATATATTGAATTTGTGCAACTCAAGCTATTAGGGTAAATCGTGTATATTTTTATACTCCTATTTGCATGGAAAAATGCATCTATAATACAAGTTTGTGTGCAAACCATCTGGATGAGTTATAATGTTTCAGGATTTATTTTTATTAGAATAATTAATTTGCAAAATTTGGGTTTTTTGGAATTTTTTGAAGTTACTTTATTAAGCGGTAAGATTGAATACAGTAAAAATTTTGGCATTAATTTTTAACTTATTCTGTCAAAAAACTTAAAATGCGTTTATTACATACAATATTTATACACATATATGCGTTGTGCTTGTGTGTTCAATTGATTTTTTCTACCACTTTCTCACTTTTTATATTAAATGCCCTTATTTCATAGAATAATTAAAAATTAGCACGCAGTTAAGTTTTTGTTTTTATAATATAAACTTATTGATGATTTTTTATTATAGATGATTTTATTCCACACAGATAGGTGTATTTATAAGTACATGTTTAAAATCAAAGTCTCTAGAATTAAATGTTTCATCGAAAACTCACAAACGTGTAAGAGCAAATTATGATAAGCTGGAAAACAAATAAATCTAGATGGGGACAAAAATATGTCCTTTATTTAAAGTAAATATTCATATTTGTATACTTTAAAAATGAGATAAAAAATTTTTTTTGAAAATCTTTAGCTGATCAAAGTAAAAATGTTGATATCTAAAATGTGTAAAAAAAGTACTAAACTTACAAATTCATTGTGCGTCCCGACTGAACAAATAGTTTTTTAAAATTATTAAATAAACAATTTTAATCTCGAAAGAATATTTGTCAACAAATGATTAATTCATTAAATGTAATTAAAAATTAAATGTACTCCGACAACAACAGTTCGGTGGAGTCATAATGGGCCATTAATAAATTAGATATATTTTCCTTTCTCTTGGTAAAACAAAACAAAAGAGTGAAAATTATTGAATTGTTTCCCATTCATTATTCATATTGAAAACAATATTATGGAAATTAAACATATTTTTCGATACATGTATATTCCTTAGGCAAGCAAGTCCAAACAAGGATTTTTTTAAAACTCTTGGAACACATTGAGCAGTTTTAAAGAACGGTTACAATAAATATATTCGTTGAAAGCTTTTGACAATCATAAAATATCACGTGGACCCCAGCGAGACCGATATCCGTGAGCGTAGTTTCCATCCTATTCTAAAGAATATGAAAAATAACAGTAAAAACCATTTTTAATTTAAAGGAATTCATCAAACAAGTTATTAAAATTAAATAACTTTTTGCAGTCATATTTTCTTTTACTATAGATTTTTGGTGCACAACCTACGGATCCCACGTCTGGTTGAGCGGTCCACAAACATTAACATTATATTTTGTAATTTATTTTTATTAAATTTAATTTTTCAAAATAATAAAAAAAGAATATAGATATTTTTAAAATTAAAACAAAATTACTTAAAAATAAAATTAGAAATCTTGCTAGAAAATTTTTTTGAATATTTAATGAGAGAGAAATGAAAAATACTTTATTTTATATGATGTCATACAGTTATAAAATTAAATAAATTTATATTTAAGTTAAATATTATGAAATAAACAACGCCGTACTATCGCAAGTGTAATAAGTGCAATCACACTGGGCCCCCTATTTTAGAGAAGGCCCAAATATTAAATACATTAGAAATACTTCTCTAGTAGCAAAAAATACCACAAAATGAAAAAAAAACAAATATAAAAATTCAAAATTCGTTTGACTTTCAAACAAATCAAGTTGGCTACGATTTAATTTGATACAAATATACCTAAATTTTCAGCTGTTTTTATGCTACCGCAAAACTGTCGATTGAAAATATAGCAGTCAAAACAATTGATTACAATGATATAATTGGTGAATTTATCAGCAAGACTAGAAAGATTACTTTATAATTGCTTTGTATTGTGTTTTAAATAAAATAAACAACAATGAATTCATTAAAATTTAAAAATTATTTTTAGTGTCTGCAAAAGGTTTCATAAAGTTACAGCAAGGCGCTGGAAATAAATAAAATAATATTGTGATAATATCAAATTATTTCACCATAGTTTTGACAAATTAGGTAACTTCCTAATATTAAATTTTGAAAAACTTTAATTATTTATATTTAAACTATAAATTGCAGAAATACAGAGCTCACATTAATTATTAATTTCAGCTCTTTGAATAAATTATAAATTATTTGTTTATTGTTATTATTGTTTTAATATCCAGGCGATTTGTAAAATAGACGCATTAGAAAACTTTATTTGATATATGCGCGATAAAGTTTGTCGAAATGTATAAATACTATAAAATAGGAGAAAATAAGTTTCGGGTAAATTTTTTTCTGGATTAGGATAAAGTAAAACAAAATGCCATTCAATTATGTGACAATTGTATAAAACAAAATTGAAATGGGTATCAATATAATTTTTAGTGATCCAAATTTTTTAATTAAATAAATGAATAAAAAAATTCTATAACTGAAAATTAATGAATTATTAAAAATATATATAATTAAATTATCTATTATTTATATAACACTTGATGAAAGCAGTGATGAAGAAGATATATGAAGAAATTTATGAAATATATGTTTATATTCAATTTTGGAGATAAAATATAATGGAAAATAACTCATTCAAATTAGATGTCATTTATACAAAATTTAAATTTTAAATATTTAATATTACCTAATTTTATATAAAATTTGTTTGTCTACTTTAATCTATGAGTTGCTGACATATTTAATCTTTTTCTATCCATGTCTACCGCATAGTGAAAATTTTGTATTATATGTTACATTTTGAAACATTTATCACACAAAACGATTTAACAAATTTAT
The DNA here is from genome assembly GCA_022537955.1 of Schmidtea mediterranea. NCBI lineage: Eukaryota > Metazoa > Platyhelminthes > Tricladida > Dugesiidae > Schmidtea > Schmidtea mediterranea. Next base: position 39,300,476 of record CM039682.1, read on the forward strand.
AATTTTATTTGAATATTCAAAAATTTAATAAACATATTTTTTAATTTTTTCTTTTAATTATATTGAACCTTAACACTGTAGAATGTATTTATCAACAGACAAGTAATAGGAATGTTTAATAATAATAATAATAATAATAATAATAATAATAATAATAATAATAATAATAATAATAATAATAATAATAATAATAATAATAATAATAATAATAATAATAATAATAATAATAATAATAATAATAATAATAATAATAATAATAATAATAATAATAATAATAATAATAATAATAATAATAATAATAATAATAATAATAATAATAATAATAATAATAATAAATATTTTTAGGTTAGATATTTTTAAAATTCAAATTAGATATTCAATTTCAACAAGATAATTAAAAGCACTTGAATAATTATAAAACTTTAATTTAAATTTAAGAGGATACGGTAGCTGAGCAAATTCGAAACTTAACAGACGTTTATATTTTTCAGTTTTGTATTAAACATAAAGATAAAGTCTTCATTTTAATATTTTCAAGTGTAATATCGAATAAAAAGTGTCAAATACAAATCTTAACACTAAAAATTAAGTTATAATAAAATTACTTATTTATATTTGTGCTCATTATAAAGGGTCTTCAAAATTCCTTTTCCGCCAGAAACTGAAGCCGCCCGCAGCCAAAAATCCTCAATTCGAATAACACAAATTTTAAAATTTTAAAAATCGAAAACAAATAGTTTTAATTGAAAATATATTACTAAGTGCAAAGATAAAATGTGAAGTTCACTAAAAGACATAAAATAATAACTAGAAATCTTAAGTTTCCTTAAATAATGTTTATTGCTGGAAATATATCAAAAGTAGAAGACCTTTTACATGGGATTTTAGTTTTCTTGCAACCCAATATTCTCAATAAAAGAAAGTAAATCATTCCTCCAATTTCAAAAAGACCGACAACACTCAGTCCCAACCAAAACCCCATCAAACCTCCAATGTCCGATAATAAATCGGAATACGAATATTCTAATTCCTCCTTGACCAATCCACCAAATCTCGACATACGTTTTATCGTCACAATTCCGATATTTTCTTGGATTTCTTTCACATAATCTCGTCCGTTCCAATCTCGACCAAATAACTTTATATAAGCCATTTGAAGCCATTTATTGGTTCTTTCATTGACATGCTTTTGCAATAATTCCACCCACAGCTCTCGTTGATACTCGCTCGTATATAACGTATCGTTGCATTTCATTGGATAATATTGTCCACATCTCCGTTCAACCAATGATAAATATATGGAACTATTGGAGAAATTTTTCATGACCATGAACATGCACTGAGCATTTCCCAGAATATCCAACTCAGAAAATATCGAAGTGTTGAAACAGAGTTTTGGAAATCCGAGATTACTCTTAAAAATCGGCAAGAACGGATTGTAACAATTGCAGTGTTTGACGTACAATTCTTGGCTAAGTATCTTTCGACAATCTTCGTAATTTCCTTCGTATAGATTTGTCTTTTGAAATAGAACATCATAAAGTTCAACCTGAAATATTTTATGTCGACAAGAGTTTTTAAGTTTGTTGATTATGAATCGAGTTTGCGTGACACTCACTTCCGTATTGTATCCGGGGGAAATGATAATTTCTCCATTTTGCGGTAGATTATCCTTGCGAGTAATGTAAAGGAAAACTGATCTTGATAAATAGCTTGAATTAAATATTTTGTAACTCGGATGATTTATGTTAATGAAAAACAATAAAGAATGTATTGTATTGAAGTCAATAAGTTTTGACCTTCCAATTTGAAAGGTATGGCAAGGTACGTTGTTGCGCATTTGAACAAATTGGGTGCTAAATAAATAGTTTTCCATCTCCATCACAATATCAGTAGCGTGACGATTGTACTGCTTATATAAATAAATGTCGGAATGAGATTTAGAATACCCATGAAATTTTATTGTTTTATTGTAATCCTCAACCTTCAACGTAGCGTAATCCATAGATGACATGACCACTGACAACTCTTCAAACTCTTCGTCTATTATTTTAAAAACGTTTTGGAATAACAGACTCTCATTCAATAGCTTTTTTATTGTGTTGGTTGAATTTTTTAAAACTGATTTATAATGCATAAGTGCAATTGAAGAATTATCCAGAGAAAAAGGCGCTGATGGATTGCAAAATGTCAAATCTGGCCAAGAGAAGTTTTCGTTGTCGACAAAATTACTGACGAGAATGGGATTAGAAAGGTATCTCTGTATAATGCCCACTAAGTTGATAAAGAATCCACAAAGTCCAATTAGAAAAAGAAAGAACCAAAGAATTTTCGACGTCCTTATTCTAGCAGTATAGACGTGATTGAGACCGTGGATTGTCGTGTTTTGTAATAATTCAACCAAAATCTCGTCATAATTTAACATCGTATACATATCACTTAAAGATTATAAAATAGAATATATGGATAATTATATCCAATGAAAATTACTAAAAATTGATAGAAAAAAGTATGAGCACTAAATCCGGAAATTGTCTGCATTAAAAATGCCATCTCTACAATTTTCTGGCGACTTTGAATTTTATATTATTATGAAATTTATTAATGCCAAAATTTCTAGATTTTCATATAAAATGTGACCTTGAAATTTAATATAGTTAATTTCTAATTTAATAGTGTTTAATTTCCACTTTATTCGGTTATTTACCATCTAATCGTAATCTAATTTTAAAATGTTTGTGATTTTTAGTGCGATTTTTTATATAAGTAATATTGAAAAATTAATTTTTTGGCTTTTTTTTTCAATTTTAATACCGTCTTACTAATCTCGAAGAGTTACGTAAGCGACAAAGTGTAATAATTGATCTTTAATTCCTTATATCAAGCATGTCATAACTCGCGGTCCTCAACAAAGTTTTTATTTGAGTCCAAGACAACAAATGTAATGATTATTAAAATATGGAGTAAAAATTAGAATTCATAAGAAATTTTCAACATAATTTAGAAAGAAATATTTTCTATTTACATACGAAAATAAATACATTTTTATAATTATTGTAAAATCTATAACATTCATTCATAGGAACAAATGCAAAAAGCAAAGATTGATCATTACACAACAAAACACATAAGTTGCTCCATAGCAACTATCTTTTACACACAGCGGCTACCAACTCTTATTGTTATCCGTTACAAACTAACTCAGAAAAACAATAATAAGGCAAACTCACCATAGTAATCCTACTGTTCACTCATTACACACTTAACTCAACTACACTTAAGATAAATATAATATAAGAAAAAATAAATAACTTTATATTATATGAACATGCAAACTGACTTCGATGCTATTGTTTGCAAGTTTTCAAAAAAAATTGAAAAAATGATAGGAAAATTAAAATATACACACAAACACAACACATGATACAAAAGCATGTGTAGTATGGTGTATATTAATTATTTGGAAAACTTTAAAAACCTGCATTTTGTCTCAAATATATTTTTTTGCAATAAAATTCTTGAACAATATTTTAATTAAAAAAATGTAAAGTGATTGATAATATATTAAACGTGTGAAGTTTTGACTTGTATGAATGAAGAATGTCTTACTCAAAGAATCTCTTTATCCGGATATAACTGTTTTCAGACTGAGATCTGAAAGGTCGTGGCCAGCAAAAGGTTAGGTATTATCAATTTTTATTTTTTCAAAATCGTATTTTAAATTATTTCCAAGGAGTAAGAACTTTTACTTAAACTTTCAAATTTGATTTTACCGCCCCCTCATTGACGTTTATCTATCATTTTTTAAAAATATCAAAAATATATTTAAAAAAAATATGTGCAACAAATTTTTAACTCAAAAGATCTATCTTAATGTTGTTGACCATCTTCCAATGAAAATACGAAAAGACAGAGGTAAGCAAAAAAGTATGACTCAAAAAGTTCTATATATTTGTAAATACTCTTCCAAAAGTAACAAAGATTCTTCTCCTGCAAAACTTTTTCCTTTTAATGACATTTTAAAATCCAACCAATGCTTAAAAAATTATAAAGGATTTTTAATAAAAATACTTTAATCATTCACTAGTGGGGTTCGATAGCTGAAAGTGAGTTAGAAAGCTCATATCTACTTACTTGTTTAAATAAGGCATAGTAAAAATGTGCTTGAGACGCGTCATATTTGCTTAAAAATAGAGCGCTCAAAATATTTGTTTAAAAACAAAATTTGATAATTAAAACAAACTATAAAAATGAATTTATGATAGATTACATCCAAAATTTTAAAGATTTTCACTTCTTTGATAACAAAAATAAACAAAATAAACACTCAAAATAAATTTTGATTGAAACATTTATTTCTTGTGAAAAATATGGTAATAAAAATGAAAAAAATATGAAAAATACGATCTCCGGCATGCTGCAAAAGTAGCATTGAAAGACAGAGTAGATTCATAAATAATATCTGGAAAAAAAGAGCTCAAACAAAAACTGGACATCATCTTACTGTTAGGTAAGATCGGAGAGATTATCACGCCAGCAAATGTTAGTTTACTTCATGTCTGATTGCGCCTTCTCAGGCGATTCAAAATATTTTTTAGACATCCTCAACCCTGCTAAAAGAAAATTCAATTCAGATATATAAGCCTATGACATCATGGATATGTTGTCATTTAGGTGAATATCAAACTACCGACTGAAAGTATTATTATAAATATGAGGAAAAGGGAATCTGCTGATTCTTGTCAGTCTTTCCGCGTACTCTAATCTTATTTCCCCCGTGAAATTCATAATTTCAATTATTGAGATCGGGGAAACTCTGTGATTATCTGATGCAAGATTAAACATACCATTGAAGATAGTTCGTACCCTTTCATTAAGGTATGAAGTGTTGTATCCAATATTTGATAAGATGTTATATAGAAAAAATAATACGAAGACATAATCGTTCATAATCCAAAATAATGATTTCTTTCCTTTTTTCGTTTCTTCTTCTCTTTTCAGATTTTCAATTATCTCAAATTTTTCTTTTGCCGCTATACTAAAATTTAAGTCTGACCGTTTATCAATCATTTTTATTTCTATTTCTTTTGGTGTCCTTAGTTTTACATTTTTATACGTCAAACAGCAGGGAACCATTATTAACAGAATCAGTCCAATTATTAACATTGCTTCCATCCAGTCATATGTTGAAACAAGGTATTCAATTAAGGGACCCATAATAAAAGTCCCTAGACCTATTCTGCAAACCACTATGCATATATATACAGATCTTTTCTTTCCAAACCAAATGTTGACAATCTTTATAGATGGTAAATAAATTAACCCGAATCCAATTCCACAAATGACAGAAGTGCAAAAGATTAGGAACCATAACTCGTTGTAAAAATACGGTAAACCGAAACTGAAAGAGGAAATGATTGCTCCTAAAATCCCACATTCTCTATAACCTAATTTCCTACATAAAATACCAGCAAATGGACTTACAGCTAGGGATGTTCCTATTAGAAGGGTTCCCATCCATACAACAGTTCCCATTGATAAGTTGTAATGTTGAATAAATTCTTGCATTAGTGCACCAGATGAATATATAACTACATCAATGAGCAAACCGTATATTAAGCTCGAAAAAGCGACCAACCATATCCAACCACCCATACATTTATCATCAGTTTTTTCAGTTTTTTCATTTTTTTCAGGATTTTTTTCCGATTTATCTTCCATTTTAAATTTAATAAAAAAATAAATAATAATTAAACAATTTTTATTATATTTAAAAAATTAAATTATTTAATATATAAATTTTTATTTTAAAATTAAAATATTAAAAGTTTTTTATACCATAAAACATCTAATAATTTCCCTCTGAAAATTGTTTCAAAAAAGATGAAAATTTAAAATAATTTCCCAACCGAAAACTTAATTGTAAAAAATAATTTTTATGAATTTTAGATTATTTTCAGTATTAAACCAAACTATGAATAAAGTATTTTAATTTATTTTAAGTCTCAGATTTTTTAATCAAAGAAATTGGCAAAAATTTTTCAGATAATTTCAATTTTTACAAAAATCCTCTAATAATTCCACAATTCTATTTTTCAACAAAATAAAAGTTTTTACGTTATATTTTTAAAATTTATGATAATAAAAAAGGTTTATTTTAAAAATGTTATTTTATATTTAAAATATTAAATTGTCTAAATTAATCCAAACTGTTTTATTTACAAAAAAATTAATTAAATCTTTATTTTCAAAGTGAGAATTTTAATGATTTTTTAAAATATTTAAAAAATATTTTAATATTAAGATATTTCTCGAATCCATTCTTTATTATATATATATATATATATATATATATATATATATATATATATATATATATATATATATACCGACTCTTAGTAAGCAATTTATTTCGTTTAAAATCTCATTTACAGTTTTTAAAAAATCATTTTTTAAATTTCAGAAAAAAACTATTTAAAAAAAAATTAATAATTTGTTATTATTTGATGTTATGATAAAAAAATAAATGAATTAAATTTTTAAAATATTTATTGAATGTTTGTGTATTAATATTCCCTCTTAAATTGTTAATTCATGCTTTTTAAAATATCCTCAAAATAAATACTAAAAATATTTATGATTAAAAACAACTTTAGATTGTTGTTTTAATATTGCATTGTGGTAGATTTTTTTAAAAAAAGTTTTGAATTTATTATTAATTAATTTTCATGGATGTGATAAATTTGCGAAACCAAATTGCTAAAAATTCGAATTATTATATTTATTTTAGTTACAAAACATACACACATTAAAAGAATACTAAAGTTAATAAAGCATGCAAATTATTAGAAAGCTATGATGATGATTAAATCGCACCCCCCCTAACTAATAAATGATTAGTAAAAAAATTATTAAGATTATTTGATTGCCTCGTTAAATCATACCAATAATCATATATATCTAACATCATATATATCTAGATGACAGACAGGTGACTTCCTCGCCACCTTTTATCAACTTACATAAAGAAAATTATTAATTAAATAAAGACACGAGAGGCGTCAGAAAACATATTTGTGTACGACACAATAATCAAGACTCTTTTGAGTGTCTTTATTTTTAAAAAAATGTTAAATGCTAAGAAATAATTGAAAGTGTCAATAAATGATAATTATAGTGAAGCACAAAAGAAGTGCAAAAACATTTTAAAGCATATTAATAAATCTATGGGCACATAGGTGATTCTTATATAATTAAAGAGTGGACTAGATTTTTTTTCCGTAAAAAAATCCGAAAAATCTTGCTTTAAAGAAGAATTTCATGGTAGGAAATCAAATTTTGAAATATAGGTTAGAGCAGTGGTTCTCAAAGTAGTGGTCTGTGGACCAGCACTGGTCCGCGAACCATAAATTATCGGTCCGCAACGTGAGTTGAATGGGAGAAAAATAATGCCAGAATATTGTTAAACTGTTTACCCCTCATAAAATAAATAAAATAAATCATTTTAAATATTACAACACAACTATAAACGTAAAATTACAGAATGTGCATTTCTCTCTCTGGATTCTTTGGAACATGAACGAATTGTCCTATATTAATTTAGTGATTGACTTTTATATTTTTCTATTTAAACTTTATGAAAAGAATATTATGTTTATACAACTATGGATTTTTCTCTATTTTTTTTATTCTCTATAATTTTTTTAAATGAAAATTATTTATATACTGTCTATTTTCTGTGATTTATTAGAAATGCAGTAGTTTTGTATAATTTTAAGATTACTTGTGTATTTTACTTCTTTATTATAATATTATTATATGGTTTTTGCAATATTTATTGTTATTCTTTTATGCACATTTTTTGTGTAAATATATTGTTTATTTTTTGTAAACTTTGTGTGAATTTTTACAACTGAAATATATGTATTTAATAGTACAATACATATTTTGTATTCCTACAAAATATAACACAATTAGTATTAGTGGTTAGCGGTAAAAATTTAAATTGTTTACTGGTCCGCGGAACGCTTTTGGTTGAGAAACACTGGGTTAGAGCATACAAAATATATCTAGTTATGAAATGCCTTATGCACTCATACACTGATAGACATATGTAAATTTTATTTTTACTAGGAAAATTGATATAACTATGGCCACCATAGCTTTAACACAAGAGGCATTTAATTGGACCTGTATGGACATTAGATTGCACCTAAATAATAATATTCAAATAGTAATATTTATTGATTAATTTTAGAAATATAATAATTTCATTATGATTTATTAAGATTTTTTAATAAGGTGTATTTATAGATATAAAAATATTAAATTTATTACAATTTTAAGCTATTTATTACGAAATAGCTTTTGTTTCTCGAAAATTCAACATAGAATCAAAAAAATTTTCCGCCATATTTTTTTCTAAAGATTTCTTAAATTTAGTTTTAAAATGCGTTTATTCATTGCAATAATTTTATATAGTGAAAGTTTGTATTCATTTTTTACTATGTGATGTGTTTGAGTTCAGTTTTTTTTCTATCACTTTCAAACTTTCTATAATAAATGATTTTATTCATTGCAAGAATAAAATTCAACACACATGTGAGTTTGTGTGTTTCTATAATATAAACTTATTGATTTTATTTTTATTTTAATGGTTGCATTTAAAGAATGAAAACAGGTGTTAGATGTAGATTTTGTTTATCAATCATATGGTAAAAGTTCTTGTATAAGTCAGATGGCAATGAAATGTGTATTACAAACTGAAAATAAAATCAGTATATATCTCTTTTAATTTTAAATAATTAACGTTTGAAAAATATCAAAATTTAAACTTCTTTCAGGCGGAATTTTAGTTTTCTTGGAATTTAATATTTTCAATAGAAGAAAGTAAATCATTCCTCCAATTTCAAAAAGACCGACAACACTCAGTCCCAACCAAAACCCCATCAAACCTCCAATGTCCGACAATAAATCTGAACAAGAATATTCCGATTCTTCCTTGACAAATCCACCAAATTTCGACATACGTGTTATCGTCACAAATCCGATATTTTGTTGAATATCTCTCATATAATCTCTACCAGACCAATGTTGATGGAAGATTTGCATATAAACTCTTTTAAGCCAATCTTTCATTCTATCATTCATGTGTTTTTGAACTAATTCCACCCATAGCTCCTTTCGAGACTTACACGTATATATTGTATCGTTGCATTTCATTGGATAATATTGTCCACATCTCCGTTCAACCAATGATAAATATATGGAACTATTGGAGAAATTTTTCATGACCATGAACATGCACTGAGCATTTCCCAAAATATCCAACTCAGAAAATATCGAAGTGTTGAAACAGAGTTTCGGAAATCCGAGATTATTCTTAAAAATCGGCAAGAACGGATTGTAACAATTGCAGTGTTTGACGTACAATTCTTGGCTAAGTATCTTTCGACAATCTTCGTAATTTCCTTCGTATAGATTTGTTTTTTGAAATAGAACATCATAAAGTTCAACCTGAAATATTTTATGCCTGCAAGGTTTTTTAAGTTTGTTGATTATGAAGCGAGTTTGCGTGACACTCACTTCAGTGCTGTGTCCGGGGGAAATGATAATTTCTCCCTTTTGTGGCAGATTATCTTTACGAGTAATGTAAAGGAAGATAGATCTTTGTATATAACTTGAATTAAATATCCGATAACTTGGATGGTTGAGATTGACGTAGAATGATAAAGAATGTATCGAATTGAAATCGAGACTTTTAGATTTGCCCAGTTGAAAAGTATGACATGGTATGTTGTTGCGCATTTGAACGAATTGCGTAGAAAACAACTGATTTTCATTTGTTGTTATTAAATTCGTAGAATATTGGCTAAAATCTTTGTAGAAATAAATATCAGAACTGGATTTTGAATACCCGTGAAAGTTTATTGTTTTATTGTAATCCTCAACCTTCAACGTAGCGTAATCCATAGATGACATGACCACTGACAATTCCTCGAACTCCCCTCTTATTGTTCTAAAACCCCTTTTAAACAATGGGCTCCGATTTGTCAAAATATTAATAATATTTGATGAATTTTCTAAAACTGATTTATAATGCATAAGTGCAATTGAAGAATTATCCAGAGAAAAAGGCGCTGATGGATTGCAAAATGTCAAATCTGGCCAAGAGAAGTTTTCGTTGTCGACAAAATTACTGACGAGAATGGGATTAGAAAGGTATCTCTGTATAATGCCCACTAAGTTGATAAAGAATCCACAAAGTCCAATTAGAAAAAGAAAGAACCAAAGAATTTTCGACGTCCTTATTCTAGCAGTATAGACGTGATTGAGACCGTGAATGGTCGTGTTTTGTAATAATTCAACCAAAATCTCGTTGTGATTGCCCTTACTCTGATTATTTTCAGTTTCTCCTACGATTCCTGATGTTTTTATCATGAATAATCTGAGATTAATAGAATGTCCCAGTCAATTAAGTTTTGGAAATCAGTGATAAATTTGGCCAATGAAAACAATTCAGACTTGCGATGGGAAAACTATTGTTATAATTCCATTAAATGGAGCCAGTGAAAATTTATTATCAGAAATATTCTTTTTTTGAAAAAAAGGTTACAGCAAACAAAATATAAATCTTAAAATAAGTGTAAAAAAAAGTTCTTTGAAAATACTGCATACATAGTGCACTTTTCTTGAGTTTTCTTCAGCACTTCATCACGAATAATACTTTCTGCACTCCAATTCTGCCTTTACATAATAGAAAAAGTAACTATCCGAATCTACTGGGATCGAAATCACAAAACCAAACTTGTGATTTTGTCTAGTAATGTCTACAATTTGACCGTATTTATCCGATAATCTTAGAAAAGGTATAGAAATATACATTTCATTAAATAAACCTCTTTAGGAGTCACTGCGTCCTATCATATAGATAGGCGATTTTTAATCGGTGGTAAGTCAAATTTCGCTAAGTGGTAAGCGAAAAAATAAATATAAATTATTTAAAAAATTGTATAACTTAAAATTTAACATTAGTACCATATTAATTTTATAGATTATAATCGTCCATCATGCGTCTTGTGGTTTTAAATGAGTAATGTCCACTAACAGTGACTAACTGACTAATAATAACTAATTCTACGTCTAAGATTCAAGTCAGTAATAATCAATAGTAGGTATTATAATTATAAATTATGTTGTTTTTAATTTAACTTTTGCTAGTAGTTTATTAATTTAAAAAATCCTCAAATTTACGCTTCTTTGTCAATATATCCGAAAATGTTAAACGATTTCTTTAATTTCCCCGATAAAAATACTTGATATAAAATAAGTAAAACTTTATGTACAAAAATAATTATTTTTGAATTACCTTAAATTTTGGGTAGAAATCTTATCTATCCCAATAATTTTTCACTCTTCTAATCAGTCTTAGTTATAAGTATCAATAAATCATCCAGGATTGACATCAAAGAAACTTAATTTTTCAACAAAATATATGAATAAGTTATAAAAAATTAATAGAAGTAAATCATATACAAAAAATAAATGTATTACAGAACATTTGCATGATACCGATAACAGCCAAATAAGCTCGATATTGGTTTGCCAGTAGAAATTGTATCAAATATCATTGATAGCGTAGTAAATTTAACTGCCTAAGCATTACATCTTGCTATTAATGAATGATGATTAAAGCATATTTAAAACAAAATATTAAAATAAAATAAATGTTTATTTATAAGGGTAACCACTCTTCTCTAAAACATAAATAACATTTTTTTATTCAAAGTATGTCTTTTAAATTTAATTTTGGCCTCTTTTTGGTAAACTTCTACTCTGATACTTGTTCATGAATGATTTACTCGATTAACCGAGACACAAATTTCAGCAACTGGATTTACTAGATAGTAAGTTACGTGAAATTAACTTCCAGCCGCTATTACTTGGACGACGAGTATAATTATAATACAATACAAATATAAAAACAAAAATATTTATGCATGGTTATGATCAGGGCAAGCTGTGGGTTTTTCGGGGCCTCGGGAAAATTTTATATGCAGGGCCCCTTCTCAAATCTATAGTCAAGATTTTACGGTACATAGATACTAAACATACAAGGAAAGACCTACGTTATCATCCGAGTTGTAAAAAACGTTGTATTTGGTGTCAAAAACTTGCCATAGTTACTAATAATTGTTAGAAATATGAAAGCGTGGGGCCTCGAGAAAAATTCTCGAAGTCCCGACCTCTGAGTCGGCCCTAGTTATAATATGTTATTCAGATAATATTTGATTAAGCAGTCATTGAAGTGTTTTGTCTGGGAAGATCATACATACTCCAAAAATTATTTAAAAACAAATGTTACATGATTCCATTGCCAGAAATACAAAAGAAATTAAAAATATAAATTAAAATATAATTTTTTATACAAAAAAAATACGTGGGAATATTTTTAAAGTTTGAATTATTTATAATTAAACGAAACAAGAAATTTGATATCCAAAAGATAGATTTTCGTAATTATTTAGAAATTGTAATAAGCAATGACAATCAGGAAATTACCAAAATTGGAGAAAATATTCGAAAGGCGAAAAATATTGTTAATACAATTGCCGTTAGCTGTGATGAAGCAGAACGAGGATTTTCATTAATGAACATTATAATTACTGATATAAAATCCAGATTAACAGTCAAAACCTTATCAAATTTGATGACTTTGAACTTAATTGGTCACCCCCTAGAAACATGAAATTCAATACCCTACTTTAAAAGTAGGTCAAAGAGTCATAATTCAGCTGATGATACCAAGGTGAAAAAATCTAAACTTAAGAATATAGCGAAAACCAAGTAGCTATTTGAAAATATTTAAAATGATTGAATTAAATTATTGTAATATTTATGTATGAATTTTATAATTTTTTATTTTGTTATACTAAGTTTCTGTTTTAAGTAAATAAGTTTTTTTGAATTAATAAATAAATAAAAGTATAGTTTTCATGTTTATTTTCTTTTATATTTTACTTCGAATTTTAGTTTCAAAGAATATGAACCACAATAAGCTTTTTTCCTAATATATATACTAGGTAAAAATCAAATTGACGAATCAAAACATAAATATTAGACAAAAGAATCACTACAAACCGATTGAGAAACTTTGCCAAAGTATCGCTAATCATATCTATTAGTGTTGCTGTTTCTTTCTGAACTCCCTGTATTTAAGACAATCATTTATAATTAAGAAACTTGGACAAATTAATATTTAATTTTTTATAACAAAATAAACAATCTTCAAGGAGATCCAAAAATTTATAAACGCTCCCATTCAACGCAACATGTCTCTTATTTATTGTCATTGTAAATATTAAAATATATTTATAGCGTGAATATGTTTACTTTTTAATAGGTTCTCATTATTCGATTCACTTAATTTTGATTTTACATTTATAAATTATTATTTTCAATATTCAATTTTTTAAATATTTATTTTTCAACATTTTATGTTTTAATTTTTTTATTTGTACTTGATACCCAGGAACACGAGAGGAGTTTGAGATAATGATAATTTGCAAAAATAATGACTAAACACAATAATTATATTTTTAATTTTCTAAAAATATCGGAAATTTTTCCATGTTTGCTTTTATAATTCAGTATGATAAATTTCTGTCGAACCTGATATTCAGGTCCCGGAAGAAGCGTGGGGCAGGAGGGTCATCTGACCTGGGCCTCTAAAATATAGCTAGCAACACTAATACAAACTATAAAAAACGGTCAAAAAATTTACTTCGCTCTTTCATGCAGTTCATACATTTTAGGGCAACAAAAATAAATTACCTATAATAAAGTCGAATACACTTATCCCCGATTTACATGGTACTTTTTTTGCACCTTTTCACATTGACACGGTTTCGAAAATTATAATTTTTTTTATTTCACTCTTATGAATACATATTTATAATAATAATATGCATATGTATATACATATTTATTTAAAAATAAAAATATAAGCATAAGCAGGGAATTCTCCCATTTAAGTATACAATATATATATATTATAGGTCTTTATCCCCATTTACACGGAATTCTCAGAAACCAATCTACAGTGTAAATCGGGGGATAGGTGTATAACTATGGTTAGCGCCCCCATTCAACAATGGACCAGGATCACGTAAATGGTCTGGTGACACTAAACATTAATTGGGATATTTCAAATACTTTTGATTTTTAAAAAACGATAAGTTCTTTATCATCTCTAAAGGCTAGAAAAGCACCTTTTCAGACCTGGGTTTCTAAGTGCCTCTCACAGGCCCTGCTGATATGGATATGTAAATATTATGTAATACATTTGTTTTCCTTAAACCTACTTCACATGGCTCTTTTGTACATCAAAATGTATTCTTGCGTCATTCATCTGCTGTTAACAGTACTTGTTAAAAGGAATTTCCATTAAACAGAAAAAAAGTCGCTCCCAAAGCTTTCTTCATTTAAAAATAGTTTAAAAATTTAATTTTCATAGTCAAACACAAAATTCTCAAAAAGTCACATTGCAACAATAACAAAAAATTCTTTTAATTTTCACTAAATTTTATCACATATATATCCGAATATTTTTCTAGGCTGATGAGATTTATCAGTGCCAGTTACACAGTCTCATATACACATACACGCACGCACACACATACATACAATCGAGCATTTTTAATCACGATACTTGTCGAATAGACAAGCGCACGCACACACACACGAAAATACACACACAATGTCCCATAGTTCTATTACAATCAATTACTCTATTACTCCAATCATCGGACACACAGTTCCGTAATTACAATATAAGGAGATGTTTGCCGAAAATCGATATCAATACGAAAATGTCTGATACAGAATTGAAAACAATATTTCTGCGGTTTTGTGATGCCGTCAAAAAAGGCTCAACGACAGCAACTGATAAAACCATCACTCGGATTTGTAAAGATTGTAAAATTTTCAACAAAAATTTCGATTCCAATCGTTGTGATATTGAATTCAGAGGATTTATTGGCAACGCAAAAAGGTAAAATTTTTTTTATTAATTTCAATTAAAGAAAAAAAGAAAGTCAATTCGCATTTTATTGTTTGAAGTCAATTTTAAAAAATATATATATATATATATTTGAAATATTTCAGAGACGTGGAATTTGTAAAGTTCAAGGAATTCATTGAAACTCGGTTTTCAAAAGCCTACGCAACGGCAATGAAAATAGACCAGAACAAAGCAGTTGATTTAATAAAAGACAAAATCGTTCTTTCCGGTGGTCCGGTTGGACATGGAACGACTGTAAGTTTTTGTAGCATAAAGAAAATTTAGAAAAAATGCAAAAAACAAATTTAATTTTAAAAAGTTTTAATTTTGATTGGTTTTGTTGAATTTTTTAGAAACTCAGCACAGATTCAGCTACTCAAAGATTGACTGACGTAAAATCATATACTGGAGCTCATAAAGAAAGATTCGATTTGGATTCTGGTAAAGGAAAAGGCAAAGATGGACGAGAATATTTAGTGGATTCAAAAGCTCAAGAAGGTTATGTTTCTGGATATAAAGAAATGAATACCTACGACAAAAAATAAAGTTCCTTGGAAAATTACTACCTTTATGTATATTGAAATTTTATTAATAAATTTTAATAAATCCTCATTAAACGAATGTTTGTTTTAAAAAGGTCTCCTGCTTCTAAAATATCATAGAATAATTAAATATATTAAAATTGTATCATTAAAATTTTATTAAACAAAACGAAAAATATTTAAGTTTGAAATTCTTTTTAAGAAATTAGCAAACATTTATCAGGTTTTAAAAATTCTGTTTTTTGAACATTTTTTAAAAATAATTAATCTTTTATTGTTTCTTTTAAATTACACGTTTATTAAGTTCGAACTTTGAAAATACTGTCAACTAAACATTTTCTGCAATATTTGTAATGAAATGGAATCAAAACAACAACAACAACTACAATAATAATAATAATAATAATAATAATAATAATAATAATAATAATAATAATAATAATAATAATAATAATAATAATAATAATAATAATAATAATAATAATAATAATAATAATAATAATATAATATAATAATAATAATTATTATAATATAATAATAATAATAATAATAATAATAATAATAATAATAATAATAATAATAATAATAATAATATAATATAATAATAATAATTATTATAATAATAATATAATAATAATAATAATAATAATAATAATAATAATAATATAATATAATAATAATAATTATTATAATAATAATAATAATAATAATAATAATAATAATAATAATAATAATAATAATAATAATAATAATAAGAAGAAGAAGAAGAAGAAGAATAAAGCTACGGCTCTAGTCTTTCAAACATTTAAATTATTTCTAGGCTATCAATTTAATATTATTTATAGAAATAACAATATAATATAATAATATTATTATTATGTAACCATTATAATGTAATTTTAGACTTGATCTATACCAATCTGTAACATTGAGTATCATAAACACATTGTTAAGAACAAGACCAAATTTGTATTTATAATATTTATTCAAATTTAAAATCTGCCATTGCCTCATTTAATAAAACAAAATGAAGGATTTGTCAATAATAATATTTAAGTTATCAATATTCATTTTCTTAGATGCTTCTTTTAATTTAGTGTCCAATTTAATTCAATGTGTAATTTAATTATTTTCTGTCATCTTCACACACATCAAACAATTCATAGTAATTAATAATTAATTAATTAAATTTTTAAATCACTTATATCCTCTATGCTTTTAAAGGTTAAAACCCATTTGATATTTCAAATGATTCAAAAAACTGCCTTTTTATCATCTTTTTTTTCTTTACTATTTCGGATGGGTTTTTGTATCAAATATTATTCTTTGATATTTATAGTTCTATAAATTATGATATGGTTAGCGTAATTAGTCCTTAAAATGAGCCCATATGAGACGACGATTGCGTAATGACTCTCTCATTAAACTAAAACAAATATTGAAAAGTATTAAATTCTATTAGTTTTCCTCTTTAAATTTATTAAATGGAATTACAGAGGAATCTTTAAACAAAATATCATATAAAAATCCTCTTTGTTATTGAATAATGTAGCACTATGTTCAATATTTTGTGCATATGTAAATTCTAAATTCCTCCATAAATTTCTTCAAATTTTCCAAACCTTGTCTGAAACTTTCCCAGTGTATACAATTTATCCTCAACAAATGCTGGATTTACAAACTTCTGTAACATACGAAAATAATCATAAATTTAATTATAAAATATCTTTAAAAAAATACAATACCGTTAATTTAAAATAGAAATATTTAATCACAGAACAAGCATCAAAATCCCGGTTATAAGAAACCAATAAACGAATGTAATAACTTCCAAAATATTGTAAATTTTTAACATTTTAAAATAAAATTTCATCACTGAAGCACAAGAGGTTTTGCTTCTTCATATTTCTGATACCAACAGCACCTATAAATCAATACTCCAAGAATCACAGAACACACGACCAATAAAATGCAAGCACCAACTAATCCCAAGATTTCATCTATTCCCATTTTTTAAATAAATTCCTAATAAATAAAATTATTAATCGATTGAATTTTAGAAAATTTCAACAAAATATTTCATGTGCATTGAAATTTTGTGGTGCACAATTATATTTGTAAGCTTTATTTACACCATGTAAACATTTATTTCAGTTGGATATTTAGGAAAGTAGAGAATGGCACACTTGCAACTAGATATCTGTTGTAAAATTTGGTCACGAACAAGCTTGAGAAACAAATTGGATTGTCTAATAAATGACTAATTCACAGAAGAAATGTGACAACTTTTATGCCATATTTTGAACAATAGAATAGCAGCCGCTCATTCACAGACTAATACAAGCACATGTTCACACGTAACATTTCACAAATAAAATGCACAAAATTCGAAAATGAATAAAATATATATTTTATTATTATTTAATTATCTTTATTTATATTTATTTACATTTATTTGCATTTATTTATTTTTAATTATTTTTATAAAACAAAAAGAAACCGTACCGATGAAAATTTGGTGACTTTATCAAACATCAGAGATCTAGTAAAGGAGGAAATATGGTGTGGATAATAAATACTTATTACTATTTTTATTATCCAGCTTCACCCGGAATAGATTCGCTAGTCATTATAATTAATTTTATTCATCATGTTAATAAAAATTGATTTCAATATTTGGCTACATACAATATTTTTAGTCTCATTTTTATGTTATGGGATCTTTCACCTTTGACATTCCCACATACAGATGTCCATATAAAAAGCACTCGTCAATAAAATCTAAGCCTGTGATTTTGAGCGATAAAAATGTTGAAAGTTGAAAATAATCCAGTTGACATAGAAATCGAAGTTAGAAAGGCATGTACAAACGTCAGGTTAGCTACTACTAACCGTTTGGGATGACTTTAGTGACAAATAGGCAGACATATTTTTTGTTTTATAGAATATTTCATGTATTGTGCTATCTAATACTAATAAGTTCTACGTCAATAATTGGAAATATTTCGCTTTTAAGATGAAATAGAAGAACTACTGAATTTAACGACTATCTCATGAAAGTTTCAAAAATTTAGACCGGTAAATTTAGGGTTTTTGTTAATTTTTTTTTCTTCAAGGAATTATGCTACGTGGTTGCGGATTAGAAATAACTGAAATGCTAAAATATTCAAATATTGATAACTTACAAAATAAATAATAGTTTTTGCCTTTATTAATTTAACGGTTCTGGCTTTTCAGGCTCTCTTTAAAGTTCAATAAATAAAACCCAACACAATAAATTTATTTGATTCGAATACTAAGAAATTACACATAAATAGTTCAATATATCTACACTCTTTTCCTAAACGATAACTTAGGTAACTCTCCTATGTTAATTAGGAATATTACAAACTTTATATCTTTGACCGATCTTTATTCTACTCATTTGATTATCTTTTTCTTGGACCACTATTCTGGACACTGATTGCTTTTGTCCCTGTTTTTTATAATAGCTTTCGAAAACAACAATAATTAAATTATAAATCATAATTAAGCAAAACTAAACAATTAACCAGGTGACTTCTTACCTCTTTCTCTAAACCAATAATTGTTTTTGGAGTTTTCATCAATTATTTAGGATCGGGTTCTTCACATGACTCGGGTTTTCCACGTGGCTCGAGTTTCCCGTATAGGTTTTAAATAATGCATTAATTTTTAATTAATTTGTATTTCTTGAAAAGATTTTACTGAGGACTATCCCCATTGATTTTATTTTAATATATTCGTGTTTGTCTCATCATTTTCCATCCATTAATACTAATTTGACCCGGACTATGTTTATTTATAAATTTTTTTAAAATTTAAATAAATTTATCAATTCTGAATTTTTATAACTTTGCTATTTGCACTGAATTTTCTGTATACTTTTTTTCTCTTTGCACTACTCTAGACCAACTCAAGCAGTTGTTTGCGCTGGCACAGAAAATGCAGTGACTGGAAGCCTGTCTTTAATACAGAATTTTGACAATTTATTGTTTCTACCATTAAATCTAAAATCAGGGTGGCAAAACCTTTATTTTGATATGCCGCTCAATTGAAATCTGACCCTACAGCATATTGAAATAGATTATTAATACGTGCAAATTCAAACATTGGTATTAATGAAGTATCAATTATCTCTGTTATTTGGTTTGTAAACACGTGTGAATATTTTACATTTGCACTTTTTCAATTCTTTCTGGGTTTTATACAAATGCGAATATTAAGAAAGGTTAAAGTTATTTATATATATAATTTTTAATAATGAAGTCATAATAACATTTAATAATCTAGAAAAAAATAAAAAATGACTCTTTTTGTGTCTACCGTTTAATATTATGTAAAGCAATAAATAAAATAACTTTACATTGTATTTTTAAGAATTAAAAAAATATTTTTTCAAAATACAAAAATATTTTTGAAAATGTAATTTATTTGGGATTTTTAAAGTTTCAATAATATAGAACAATATATTATTATTTTAGAGTAAGTTATAAAAATTAAAATCTTAAAACTTTAACTTTGATCTGGAATCATTTAATATTTTGTTTATCTCCACTATATGTGCGCTTTATTTGAGAAATATCAGCTCAAAGTAATTAAAGAGTTATAATCGTTATAACATTTTTGCAATAAAATATTTTACCATTTTCACAAATTTTCTGTTTTCTGGTGGGTTACAGGGTTTCAAATCTCGCTTATCCTTCTAGTTGCCCTCGTAACGCCATACAAAATGATTCTGATCGCCACTTGGCACCCGTTGCTAAGCAACGTTGGTAATGTGTTCAAGTGGTGGATTGCCCGCAAAAATTGAGTACCATTGGCTAGTACTATAGTTGCTCGGACAAACCTCGGGTTCACGAGCTGTCGATAGAAGACCTGTGCTCGCTTTGCTCTGTCCCTCATACTATTCAGGATTAGTTCTTAATTGACTGTGGAACGAACTGGCGATGGTGGCGTACGGTTATATTAAAATAACAATTCGACTAACTTTAAAACTATTCTATTCGATCTAAACACATTATCATTTACTGCTTGATGTTTTGGAGTTGTGTTGCACGACGTCGGGCACGTTCCTTACGTCCCGGTCGACGGTTGTTGGTTGTAGTGATGGACTGTTCTGCTGGCTTGGTGGTTGTCTGTGGCAGTTGGGTTGGGGCGAATATGAGCGGGTAAGTTACCGCTTCACCTTCTCGGCATACCGCTAGGGCGACTTCGAGTCCCCGAATCTGCGTGCGCAGACTCTGGTTGAGTTGCCGTTCTTCTTCCCAGCCTTTCTGGGCCGCTGTGAGTCGATGGTAGATCGTTTTCGTCTTTGCATGATCCGTCCATGTCGCTTTCATATGTTGCATTTCTCGCGTTAATTGGATAATCTGGGCGAGTAATTCCATGTTTGCTTGTCTCGCGCGGTCCAGTTCCGTTTGCAAGATTCGTAAGGAAGACATCGCTGTAATTAAACAGATCGTTTTATTCATTATTGCTCAAACTAAAGAATCATCTGTTTCATTTAAACAAAATTGCAAATAATTCCAATTACACAAAAAGAACACACAAATTGCTGATATTTTAAATCATCCACTACATAAATTGTCATTATTAAGTCATTCCTCCGGACAGTATCGCTTCAGGCTTCGTCTGAGAGCCTCCACTGTGTAGGGTCTTCGGGTATCTCGGACTGGGCGAGGTGGATAGGCGATGGCGATCCGCCCGGCGAGGATGCCTTCTACCACGTTTGCAAGGTACATCCTCGCCTTAACCACCTGCACATCTACTTGCTCCTGCTCCCTTTCCCACTGGGTGAGGAGGTTCTGTGCATTTGTGTAGGTTTCTGCCGCTGGGTATTGTCTTTCTGGGATATCGCAGGGCTCCTTCTCTACGTCTAATATTCTCCAAGCAGTCGGATACGGTCATGATTGAGGTATCGGATCTGCTGACATCGTGGTCGATTGAGTTATTGACTGACTCTGCTTTCCTACACTTCGTCTGATGTTTCGTTCGTGTGGCATGCCTAAAACGCTTTATTAATATCTTGATCATGTTAAATTGCTAAACAAATAGGGCTTATGTCACTGTTGAGTGTGTCATCTGATTTTCTTATTGAGTTCTAATGGCTTTCTATCTGATTGAACTGCTTTCGAAACGGGCGAACTATGTTGGTGAGGTTACATTTACATGTGGTAGGTCTATTGATCAACTCACGTTATTCAATTAGGTAAGATGATGTCAAGAAATTGTCGAATTGATTTTAAGGATAGCGGCTATATCGATGGGGTAGCGTCGAATGTAAGTAGGGCTTTTAAAGGTTTGGTACTTGTATTCTATTTTATTTTATTCATTTATTTAACTTTCATTTTTAGGTTTCCCAATATAAAGTTTGTCATTAAACCTAGCAACTTTTATCGTCACATCCTGTGATATGAATTTATGGATTTTCTAAATCCAATATCGACTTCAATTTTGTTTACCGAATATTATAACCAAATGATCGTCGGAAGGCGAGAGCGGATGTCGATTCACTGAAGCGTCGACGTATGTGTGGTGTAACTTCCGGCGGATATCGTGATTTGAACGGTTGAACGGAAGTAAGATTATATAGTTGCATCCGGTGATTTACAATATTTCATTTTAGAATTATCGATTGGCGAATTCGTCGAAAATCTATTCGGGTAAGTTATTCTGCAAATTAATTTGAATATCTTATCGTCATTTTTTAAGGGAATCATTACATTTCGGGCGAATCCTTGATGAACTTTATGCTAATGGAGTATTTTCTCTTTATGGATTTTTATGCATTCGACATTTTCGTGAGTTAACGATTTGTATGTTTTTAAAATAAAAGTTTTTCTCATTTTTAAAACGTTGATTTTTATAATGATGTTAATTTAATTTCAACGGTAATTCATGTATTTTGTTTTCTGTCTCTGAACTTGTTTCATTTTTAGACAACATTATCACAAACTTATAAATCATTTCAGTTAGGTTTAGGGATGATTGTAATAACTTAGTTCGGTTTCGTTACTCAGTTTTTCGCCTACCTTTTATTTTATTAATTGATTCAACCTTTACTTCAACTCTATAAAACTATATTGATATCATTGCTTCAACTAATTTATTCAACCTTTATTTTAATTCCGTGAGCCTACCTTAATATTAACATCATTGTTAATTTATTCTACCTTGATTTTAATTCCACGAAACTAATTTAACATTAACATCATACTAGTGACTTCATGAATCTGGTTCTACTTTATTCTTGTTCAAGGTTTATTTGATCTTTACTACGGGAACCATTTACTTTTATTCGAATCGTTTAATTTTTATCACTGAACGACTTGGTTGTTCGGCATCGACTTTTATTTTACTAATGTATTTTTATTAACCGAGGAACTGTTTAACCAATAAACTAATATATGAAAATTTTGTTTTTAATCCATAACTACGTCGACTTTAATTGTTTCAATCACTTAACCATAAAGTGTGTATATTTACGCAAACTCCTTTAATTTTTTCCCAAAAGTGAAACACATTCAGTTTAATTCAGAAGTTATTTGTCTTTAATTATTAATAATTTAATCTAATCTAGTTACTAAATCATTTATAGAATACTTTTCCCATTTAATTTAGTATATCAATGATTAGTTTATTACACATTATAGGTTTCAATTAGTTATATCAACGATTTTAATTTGTTTTATCCCCGTACCCTTTCCCTTTAATAGACCTTAGGCGCATTTTGTGTTCATATTATATTTACTGAGTGCCCACTGGACTACTCGGTGTGATGATTTTAAGCCGTATGTAATATAATTTTAGGTCGATTTTACAGAATTGAGAAACGAGGAAGCAGCCAGAGACTTCTTCCTTATTTCTCGCTTCAGCTATAGGGATAAATATTGACGTTACGACCGCTGCGTTGCGCACGCTGAGTCTTCACGGGTACATATCATTGGCGATTTTCCACGCACTTACATGCATCTGTACTATGTAGATTTTATTTACTTGCGTTATGTGTCGGCTGTGGGCCGGAAAAATTTCGACATTTAAAATTTATAAAAACATATAAAACAAGTTATATATATTAATAATATTTATTAATTATAAAACAAACAAATTACCCATGTTTGACCATTCCATAATTCATAAAAATAATCATAAAATAACATCAATACCACTCCCCCCACGCCGACGCCGAGCAGAGCTCTATTTGAGATGCAGGGAACGTGGCGTGGAAAGAGGGTTCCACCATAAATGATTCTCACCTAAAAATTCTGTTTGAAATAGATTTGATGTATTTAACTAGTTCAAAATAGTTGAAAAATGGTTGACAATGTTCAAAATGGTTTTAATCAGTTTGAAAAAATGGTTAATTTTCAAAAATGGTTAAGTTAAATGTGAAAATGGATCAGTATATATACCTAATTTTTTGGTGTGTGAAATTTGATGTAGCAAAACAAAATTCGACCTTGTTATTTTCTAGCAAATTCTATTATTTATTTTTATTATTTTTCGATTTATTTTTATAATTTTTTATTTATAATTTTTATTGAATTATTGCTAATTCAATTTTTCGATTTAAATTTCACTTTAATGAACTTTAATTGATTTTTTCAATTTCGTCGGATTTGTTGTGTTTTCTTGTTGTATTTGTGTAAGTATCGTGCGGATCTTGGTGCATTTTGTTAATATTTTAATTTATTTTTATGTTTATTATTTTATATTTAATTCTTTTATTTCTCAGATTTTATGTGGTTTACTTGATGTTTCAGTGGGTTTATTTAAATTGCGTGTTATTTTTGCGTGTGTATTTCTGATCCATTTAAACATTTTCCAAGGCCGTTTACGTTTGGCCCAACATTTCTCAACTTTTATATTAGTGCTTTTATATTAAACAGAAAAAAAATACGGCATCAAATTATTTGTAATACTGGTGGGTTACTGGGTTTTGATATTTTGAAACTATATGGTTGTTACCCAGACAACCCCATACAAATATTCTTTCGCTTACCAATCGGCACCCGTTGCTGAGCAACGTTGGAACTGTGTTCGAGTGGGTAGATCGTCCGCAAAAAGTGAGCGTTATTGCTAATGCTATAATTGATCGAACGATCTCTGGGTCCAACGAGCTGTCGAAAGAAGACCTGTGCTCGCTTTTGATTCTTAGGTCCCATTATTCTCCTATCTCTTTCAAATGTTAACCTATACTCTCATATCATTCATTGTTATGTCCATTTGCTTAGTCCTTCTTATTATTGTCCATGCTGATGATTATTCTTTGGCCTGTACACCCTTTGTTATGTTAAATACACCCACATTATATCTTTCACCCTTATCCCTATTATAACTACAATGTTTCCCATTATTATTACCAGCATTATTATTGTTACTATTATATATATTGCCTTTCTTAATTGTTACTACTATTACCTGTATTATTATTTTTATTACTATAACTACCATTATATCTATTGTTATTACCACTATTATTATTACTATTATTATTATTATTATCATAATTATTATCATCATTACTACAAATACCATGATTATTATTATTATTACCATTACCATTATTATTATTATTATTATTATTATTATTACTATTATCATTATTATTAAGATTTTGTAGGGATCCGTCCTTATTCCTCAGCGTTAAAAATTTTTTTATTGATATACAACATTAGTCGTAGTCCATCTATATTTTTCGGTTTTCGATAAAGTATTTTTGTAAATTCGAAAATTTTTGCAGCGTTCCGCCCTTATTTTACACTTTCCATTTTTACGTTACTATTTTTGTTAAGTATTTGAATTAGTTCGGAAAATTTGAGCAGCCTCCCGCCCATATTTTCCGCCTCAACCCAAATTAATTTATTTAATTTTTATTTAAAAACATTATTTTTCATGATTTTGGTCGTTCGGATTAATCTTTTTCCGATGGCTTTTCATTTTAACGGTTGCTACGATTTCGCAATTTTCCCCGCTACCCATTCCCTCTTTTTGTCCTTAAGATCTATTTATGTTCATATTATAGTTAATGAGTGCCCACTGGACTACTCGGTGTTAGAGATTTTGAGCCGATTGTTGTTAAAAATTTATGTCAATTTTACAGGAAACGGATGATGAAGGAGCAGCCAAAGGGCTACTCATTTACCCTCCAATTTCCCTATCTACAGATAATATTGACGTTCCGATCCCTGCGTTCTGCACGCCGGATCTTCACGGGCACAGATCATCGGCGGTATTCCACGCACTTACACGAATCTGAATACTGTATATGATTTTATTAACTTGTGATGTGTCTTTGGCTGTGGGCCGGAAAAGGAATAACAAATAATATTTTACCATAGCATTTGGAATAAAAGTTTCGATGCACTAAGGCTGTAGATAGAAAATATTTATTCAGCATATTACATCGGCCACATACATTTGAAATTCATTGTATCCATTCCATAAAATTTACTTCGAAAAGCCCATAAATTTAATTCGATAAATCATCCATAAATTCGATTTTTAAAAAATCATCCATAAATTCAATTGGAAAAACAAAATTATCCATAAATTTAATCTGAAAAATCATCCATAAATTCAATTGAAAAATTACCCACAAATTCGATTCGAAAAATCATCCATAAATTCAATTGGAAAAACAAAAATCATCCATAAATTCAATTGAAAATTTACATACAAATTCGATTCGAAAAATCATTCATAAATTCAATTGGAAAAACAAAAATCATCCATAAATTCAATTTGAAAAACAAAAATCATCCATAAATTCGATCTGAAAAGTCATCCATAAATTCAATTGAAAAATTACCCATCAATTCCCTTCGAACAAATCAATTAATAATATTGCACCAGTTGAGAGTGATCGTGTTCAGGCAAAACACTTACCCGTGTTAATTGCCTGAATGCACGGCTCTCAACCAGTTATACAACCAGTTATACAGTTCTGTAATGAAATTTTTTCTCCGAAAAATAAGACTGAAAATTTGTGAAAACACATCGGTATTTATACCTATAATTTGGCCTTAACCTTGCGTGTTAGTTTTAGTGCGATTAAACAAAATTCGACTTTGAAATTATTTGTGTTATCTAAATTAAATTTTTATTTATTTCTTAATTTAAATTGATAATTTATTTTTAACATTTTTAATTAAATTTATTCAGCTAAAAATATTTTATTTTTATTCATTTAATTCATTAATTTTTAATTTTATATAAATGGTCATTTTACGGTCGAATTTTCTTGTTATTATGTTAATTTTTATGTAGATTTCGTGCGGTTCTTGATGCATTTTGTATTTATTTTATTTTACTTTTATGTTTTTGATTTTATATTTATTTATATTCTCTCAGATTTTAAAGTGTTTAGTTGGTGTTGTATATTGTATTTTAAGTTATCTTGGTGCTGGGTTTTCGTGCTGTATTACTGATGCATTTAAACAATTCTCAAGGCTATTTGTGTGCTGGCCCAACAATACAAAACATACTTAGTTTAATTAATTTATTAGAAATACATTTATATCAATGCAAAAATAAATAATCTAATAAAATTCTGTCCGCTAAGCTATTTTTTAAATTTTGATTTGAACGTGTTTTGCTTTCCAATAAAAATTATTTTGTCATTTCAAAACCATTTTTTTTCCTCATACACTATATTTCAGTATAGTCTTTATCAAGTTGTATTTACACATTGCATAAAAGTTGCGTCGAAATATTGTGTAGGAGGAAAAGAAATCAGTCTTACAATTATAAATATGAAAATTTGTGAACATTTTATTTTAACTATGTTTATCATCCGATAACAACTTGATATATTATAACAATAATTGTTTAATTTATAATTCTGGTTAAGTTGAATTAAAATATTAATTTAAATTATACTAAAAATTATTTTAACAAGAATTCAGTTTGTTATAATTTTCAATTTCATTTAATTATAGCGATAACTAATATTTAAATAAATTAGAAAGTAATTAATTACATGTTAATATTAGTTAGGCACTCAGTCGCATAGTTATCAATGTATTTGTAGAAATCAGATTTTATAAAAATTAATTTTAAATTTCTATGACAGAAATAAGTGAAAAATCTAATTCTTTAAATAGTAATCAACTAGTTTGCAGTTAAATGAAATGTATAAATCCACTTTACAGGTGAAAACATAAGCATAGAAACCCGAATCAGTAATCAAAATTTCCAAAAGAATTCTGGCGATGGGCCTCAAATGTCTTATCGGTTTTCTGATTTAAATCTGTCTTTGGAAGAATTGAACAGCAGTGACAAGAAAATTCCACAGTTGAAAATCGAGTCCGATAATAAGTCTGTGAATGATTTCGATAAAACATCAATTCCAATTTATCATGGTTTCTCTACTGAACGACCGAAACTTGAAGAAAATGACAAATTATCATTGAAAGGAGGTTGTTCAAATAAAACATTTTCTCTTTCATCTTTGAATAATGAAGCCATTATTGATCTATTCAAAAGTTAGTTCATTTTAAAATTTGTTAAAATTATTAATCTCTTTATCAAATATATGTATAAACAGCGACGTTGAATGGGAGTAGAGAGGGATTGGTGGGAGTGCCCACAAATGATAGTTTACAGCTGTATATGTAGTTAAGTAATTAAAATTATCGACAAAGAGGTTATATTTATCATTATATTTTATAACTTTGACTCAAATATTTCAAATATTATTTTAATATGCATGTTCAAAATATGAGTAATATTCATTAGTATTGAAATACATTCGTTTCTCTGCCATATATTACAATATAAGAAAAAAATTTAAATTTAATTTTTAAAAAATGCGCAAAAAAATTTTAAAATTAATACAAACATATTTTGTTAGCCGTAAGTGGAAAATTTATCGAAATTTATACAGAAACCAAAAAAAAATCTATAACCTCCATGTGAAAGAATGTTTTACATTTTGATTTGTCATATAATACAGTAATTATATAAAATTATATATTGGGCCCATATAATTCATAATAACAAGCATATATGTACGCTCATATACGTGGCGGTTGGGGGTACACTTCCCATTTGTTCATATGTAGTTCTTGATCATTTGGACCCAATTCTACTTGCATTGCAAGAGCTTAGTATCCACAATAGTGCTAATGTAGATAAAGCTGCAGGATTTTATTGGAAACGTTTTAGCAGTGAATTTATTGTTACAACTGTCACTCTTCACAAAGTCTTTGCTATTCTTTTAGAACTCGATAAATAAGCACAGTCGATTTCCATTCAGTGGAAACTGATGTCAGCGGCAGTGAAGAGTGCAAAACAACAGATAGAAGAATTGATTAATTCTGTAGAGCAAGTAGCAGAAAAGATAAATATCCCAATTGGATATAGTGATTCATTTGAGGTTAAAACTAGACAAATGTCTGGTGCCACCAGGGAGACTCAAATGATAATCAAATACATTTATAGTGTCTGTAAGAATAGGGCTGTGAATGAATTGAACAGAGATTTCTCACCTTAACAATTGGAGCTCATGAATGGAATATCGTCATTAGAGCCATCAAGTTGCTTATTTGCCACCAAAGAAGCCATTAGTTAAATGCTATCGCTGTGCTTTGATAATTAATGAGATCCTTTTGGAATGTGAAATGAAAACTGAAGAACTAATCGGCATATCATTTCTTCCCAAGCCGAACAAGCTAGATCAAGTGGCCAAGACGATTCCTATTTCAACAGCTACTGTAGAGAGGACTTTTTCAACTTTAAATCGTATTATGACATTTGCACTATCCAGCATGACAAGTGAACGAGCAGGTGATTTAGTCATCTAAAAAAACTTATGGATGTCCAAGACAAAGGCCAAATTATAGAAAAGTAGGCTTCTCTCCACCCACGAATTTTACATTTTTAATCAATAGTTATGGATGCCTCATGTTTTTATGCGGTTAATAGAATGTTTTTGTGATTTGATAGTCCTTTATAGTCAAATTGTAAGTATCAAAAGGGTGCATTTCTTATTCCCTTCTAAACGGTAAATCTAATTTAGGAATTACAACAATTGGTATTCACAAATATTTCTTTCTTTCATTAAAATAAATGTAAAACACGAAAATGTTGTTGTGTAAGGTACACAAATTTTTCTCTACAATGTCAGATTTTTGTGACTTCCATTTGGAGCATATTTCAATCTTTGTAAAAATATGAATGACTGAAAAAATTAGCAGCGCCCCAAAAATTTGTAGTTGGGATCCTCCTCTGGTTCTATGTGTCCCATACTTTTTTCCAATTAACCAAATGATGTTTGTAAAATATCGGAGAATATCTTCAGAGTTTTAAAACAGCTAATTACAACCGAGACACGTACAAAGCAACGAGTACATAAGTTTATCAAAATCAATGCAAACTAGACTATTGTTCATATCTAGCCTTCTGCTCAATAACAAATCCCATCATTATTGCAAAAATTATATTTTATTATGTTTTACTAAAAGTTTAAAAATGTTAAAAATATCTGTTAAACAAGTTTTTTCATTATTATTTCCAATTTGTATTTTTAATTACTATGGAGTGGGAATTACGGCAAATATCCTTTTCAGATATCCAGTCTAGTATTAATCAAGTAATATAATATATTTAATTGAAGCTCTTTATTAAAATATAATTGAAGCTAAAATTGTCGAATTCTAATTTCAAAAATCTACTAACAAAAGATTTAGAACAAATTGGATCGTATGTGCTGACTTGTGAATACAATCGCCAGATCAATTCTAAGGTTCATTGCAAGTACAATATTAATGATGCTGAAATTCAAAGGTTGCAGGTGAAAATTTCTTTTCGTAATTATAAATTCAAATCAGCCAAAATAACAAAAATAACGAAAATGACTGAAGTAATTAAAAAATTGCATTTCATTAAGCAAGGAACAACATAAATTGCATTTGGATTAGTGAATTATATAGTGAAAGGCATTTAAACGGAATTCTCCCCTTATAGTTTCAGCTGTAAAAGTGTCAATATAAAGGACTTTTGTTCATATGAGGGACTTTTGTTCATATGAGGGACTTTTGTTCATATGAGGGACTTTTGTTCATATGAGGGACTTTTGTTCATATGAGGGACTTTTGTTCATATGAGGGACTTTTGTTCATATAAGGGACTTTTGTCAATATAACGGACTTTTGTCCATATCAGAGACTTTTGTCAATATAAAGGACTTTTGTCAATATAAGGGACTTTTGTCAATATAAGGTACTTTTGTCCATATAAGAAACTTTTGTGCATATAAGAGACTTTTGTCCATATAAGTGACTTTTGTCCATATAACTGACTTTTGTCAATATAAGGGACTTTTGTGCATATAAGGGACTTTTGTTCATATCAGAGACTTTTGTCAATATAAAGGACTTTTGTCAATATAAGGGACCTTTGTCCATATCAGAGACTTTTGTCCATATAACTGACTTTTGTCCATATAACTGACTTTTGTCCATATAACTGACTTTTGTCAATATAAGGGACTTTTGTGCATATAATGGACTTTTGTCAATATAAAGAACTTTTGTCCATATAAGGGACTTTTGTCCATATAAGAGACTTTTGTCCATATAACTGACTTTTGTCAATATGAGACTTTTGTCCATATAAGAGACTTTTGTCCATATAACTGACTTTTGTCAATATGAGACTTTTGTCCATATAAGGAACTTTTGTTCATATCAGAGACTTTTGTCAATATAAGGAACTTTTGTCAATATAACGGACTTTTGTTCATATAAGGGACTTTTGTTCATATCAGAGACTTTTGTCAATATAAGGGACTTTTGTCAATATAAGGGAGTTTTGTCCATAAAAGGGACTTTTGTACATATAAAGGACTTTTGTCAATTTAAGGGACTTTTGTCCATATAACTGACTTTTGTCAATATAAGGGACTTTTGTGCATATAAGGGACTTTTGTCAATATAAAGAACTTTTGTCCATATAAGGGACTTTTGTCAATATAAGAGACTTTTGTCAATATAAGGGACTTTTGTCAATATAAGGGACTTTTGTCCGTATGACCGACTTTTGTAAGTATGAAAGAATTTTATAAATAAGTGTGAGTTTTGTTAATATTACGGATTTTCGGAGCCATTGATGCAGTCTAAAAATCATTTTAACTCTGAAGCCTTCCAAATAGAAAGGTTGAAACATTGAGAGGCATAATAAAGGAAACAATCGAGAAAGATACAACAGTAATATCTGATATGCAGCCTGCTTATCTATCACTTTTCAAAACAGAGCCTGAATATTATCATCTGACAGTCAATCACTCAAAGAATTAAATCCTGAAACAGGTTATCATACGAATTTAATCGAAAACTTTTGGATGCGACTCAAAAACACTGAGAATCAAACATTTACGTGCAAGCAATCATCTTCAAGATTATTTTGGATGAATTTGGTTTCAGATACAACTTTGGCAATGATAAAAAGACGAAAATTTTTATTACTGTCTTGAACAATCTTGAATAGTGTTTAATTTATTTTAATAAAGAAACTTATCTTTTCATATTTTTTAGTCAAATTCACACCTATTTATAAATTTCGTTCATATTTACAAAATTCGCTCTATTTTATAGACTAAAAGTCCCTTGTGACACCCTTACCGTTGCCGCTCTAATCGGAAGGTGCTAATCACTTTGCTTGTTTATAAAGTGAAAAATCTATTTTTATTTTTCTTTTGAAATTCCGCAATGCCTTTGACTCGTCTAAGCTTAATAGAAAGAGATTGAAGCAAATACTTTTGGAGCTACTCCGACGCTAAGGACGCAGTAGAGCTGCTTGATTATTAATTTCTATTTCATTTAATTTCCCGATATATTTCCTGAACTTGTAATGATTAATTAATTACCAAAATGCAAATTAAGTATAACAATAAAGTATCTGATAATTTTCCCTGATAATCTTCATTTCTCAAAATAAATTTCACACATTAAAAATCTTCTAGTTTGATTATTAGTAAATCTAATTCAATGAAATGTAGCAATGGTAACAGGCTAACATAAAAATATAAATAATTAAATGAAAATTCTTCGCTTTATAATTAATTTCTAAGCCAGATGTTGCTTCTTTATATACTGGAACAACTAAATCATTTGAATGGAACAATTGTTGATGCCGAAACCCATATTGATACATTACTGGTGTTCAAACTAGATGAAATAGAAATTAACACGATTAATAGTAAAAATAAATCTGGAGGTGAAAATTATAAAGAAAAAGATCTTCATAAAGAACCCGAAGAGGAAGATATATTTAGTGTGGAGGAATTGAGTTGGGATGAACATCAAATTTCATTACAAAAACATGATCGCAAGCTCTATAAAGAAGCAACTGCAAATGCCAATATAAAAGTGAAAATTGAAAAGTAATTTAATTTTCCATTTATTATAATAATAATAAATAATAAAAATAATAATAATATTAATAATAAATAATAATAAATAATAATAATATTAATAAAGATTAATAATAATAATAATATTAACAATAATAATAATAATAATAATAATAATAAATAGTCATAATAAATAATAATAATAATAATGATAATAATAATAATAAAAAATAATAATAAATAATTATAATAATAATAATAATAAATAATAATAAATAATAATAATATTAATAAAAATTAATAATAATAATAATAATAATAATAATAATGTTTATGATGTCATTTTATCTATTAACTGTTTTAAATGTAATCAGAGACTTCCGATAAACTTATTATTATTAATTAAAATTCATATTGTAATCTTAGCAACTAAATCTTTTATCCTTATAATTAGTGCTAAGCAACTTTTTTTGGAAAAAGCCAAAAACCAAATACTCATCTGTGTAGTATTTTCAATTACACTTTAAGTCATAAAAAATCATTTCATGAAGTTGTGTTTCAGGAATACATTATCCATTTAATCGATTCATGGATTAAATATTTATCAGTTGAAAAGATTGATTCGCACAAATAATTCCTTCCACATCCATACTATAAAGCAGAAAATACACATGTATCTCTGTTTGTCTGTCACAAAAACGGTCATCTGTAGTAACGTCCCATTTGGACATATCTGAGTCAACTGTGCTAATTTCTTCTTTCTAAATTTTTATCGCTCAAATTCGAGTGACTAAAAATATTTTTTATAGTCAACTATTAGCATAAATTTGTAATAACATGATAAATAAAATCTATCCCGGGTGAAACTTGGGAATAAAAAAATACCAATATAAATCATTCTTGGATGATCAGCTTAATTAGATGGTTCTGATCACCTCCCTAGAAAAAGTATGTCAAGATGCCTCGACTACCAACCGAAATCTTATGTAGATCAAGTCAAAATTTCTTAAATTTATGTAATTCAATGACATTGCCATGAAAACCGACCAATATGATATGTAGGTCAAGTCAAAATTTCATAAATTTTATTGAGGTCAATCCAAAGGTTCTTAAATTTTATGTAGATAAAACCAAAATTTCATAGATTTTATGTAATTCAATCATAACCGATCAAAATTTTGTAAATTTGATGTAAGTCAATCCAAAAGTTTTTTAAGTAACATTTCTTAAATTTATATTGGTTAATCCATAATTTTATATAGGTTAAGCCAAAATTTGTTAAATTTATGACTATATATTATAGAAATGAATTTTTACATGTAAATGTAGATCAAGTCAATACATACAACAAATTTTGTCTCGAAAATTTAAGTAAATTTGGATTGACCTACATTTTCTAGTTTGTGCTGCCTGGAATAGGAAATAACCACCTTTTAGCTAAATAAGGAATTCACCTGTAGATAAATACAGGGTATCAAACTCAATAAGACAAACGCTTACTAATGATATGCTTATGATTATTATTATTACGCTTTAATAGGTTTGACATTCATTGTTAATACTTTGTACATTTATATAAAATGTCGATGCAAATGGAGCCACAAGGTCATCATGCTTACTAAAATCAAAAATGCGTGATTTAAATTTCTGTTGGAGATTCTTTATATTTCTTCAGCATATTTCTCAATTTTACAGTGATTTGTGTTATTTAAAGTTAGCAAATTTAAATTATTTTCATTTTGAAGTTGAAATTTTCCAACCATTAACGATGATAAAGGAAATATTTTTACTCAGATTCTATTTCACTATTAATCGACTGTTTTCAATTTAAATATTTTCCAATTAGGCTTTTAAATAGTTCATTTTTTTTAGTTAAACACAAATTATCGATATTTAATTTAAAAGAAGGAAATAGAAATTAAAATTTTGTAATTTAATTTTTTATTTGATTATTTTTTATGAAATTAATTTTGATAATCTTTCTAATAATTAGTGTGACTTCGAACCAACATTTCAATGAGACAGACAACTCATCGAAACGTTTAGTTTGTTCTCTAAGTAAGTTGTAAAATATGATTTTTGAAAGTTATTTTTATTTTATTATTGATCAAAAGTGCATAAAATTTTAATTATTAATTATTGACTAAATTATTTTTAATTTTAAAAAATAATTTCAAACTAAACTCTCGTATTCCTAAAACCATTGCGTAAATATTCGTAAGCAACGATAAATCAGTTGCTAAGTTTTTATTCGTTAAAATATTACATAAATTCGAATTAAATATTTGTGTTTAATATTATATGTTAAAACAGCAGTAATTAATTTTATTACATTCTTCTCTCCTAAAAACTAAATCTGAGAGGGATCTCTGTTTTTAAACCTGAGCTTATTATCATTGAGTTGTTTTGGTCTGTATGATTTTCATCCGTTTGGGAGTAATCTGAAGTTGTTATTGTTTCGGAAGCTGGACTAAAGTGATGTGTGAGGCGGTATCGATTCTTTCATTGTCGAACTTTATTCTGACGAAGAAGGGAAATAGGATATGGATTAATGTTACCTTGTCAACTAGTGGATCGCTTTTGGTTCTGACAAAACGTTTGAGGAAAATCTCGTTTCTTGGTAGCTAGAGGAAGCCTGGTTTATCTGTTCCTAGTACTTTTTGGTCTTTGGGATTTAAAATGCGATGGTGGGGAGTTGTATTGGTAGCGGTTTATAGGAGGGAATCTATGGGGTCCAATGTGATGTCTAAAACATCGTCTCAGGAATCTTTATCTAATTTAAACTGCTTGAGCGTGAGAGTGAAGGTTTTCAGTATTGCTTCTTTTTTTTTCTAAAACTGACCGTTAACCTTGGGTCGATAGACGGTGGTTCTAGATTTGACGATTCTTTGTTTTAGTAGGAATGTATTGAGTTTTGATGATTCGAATTATGTGCCTCGATCATTATGAATTGATGATGGGGTACCGAATATGCTGAAAATAGTTGATAATCATTTTATAACCGCTTGTGTTGATTTTTTCCAGCAAGGTAATCCGAAAGAAAATCTATTTCTTTAAGTAAATTTTGTATTTGGTAGTTTACCATTACTGGTTATAAAATGTATATTAAAATTTATGCGTTTGAGGTGCACCGAAGCTTTCATAACCGTTCATATTGGATTGAAAATCACTGCTGTATAAAAATGAAAGGGGATAGGCCCTCGGCCTATATTTTGTAATTTCATTCGGGTTCGGCTCGGGCTCAAGCCTAATTTTAAAAAATAATCAAATTATTTTCTTTGTGAATTTTTAATATAATTTTATTTGCCCCAATAATGAATGAATTAAAATAAAGTTTATTTGAGAGTAAATTTCCTTGCTTACATAAATTTAATTTTAATTATCCAAAATGACGGCATTTCGATACCATAGACTTGAAAATCTGTACAAAATTCTTGATAAAAATGATTTTGTCTAATACGGTCTTTATGATTGAGCTATATGAAACTATAATAGACGACGACGACGACGACGACGAAGTAAGCATGTATGTTAACTGCGATGAAACTACCCATATTTAATCCATTAATATATTAAATTGGTGGCAAGAAGAATAGGGAAAATATTAATTTTTAGCGAAATTCACTAGGTACATATTTTGTATTCCGGCTAGTAATGCTAGTTCTGAAAGAAACTTTAGCGTAGCTATACAAGAACTGCAAGAACGCCATACAAATTTAAAACCAGAAAGTGTCAATGCTGTATTATTTTTACATAACAACATGAAATAAAACCTACGTGAATTTGAAAAATAAAGATACTCAAATTTATGTAGTATTAAAATTAAAATCGTAATTGGGTTTTCTTTAGGATATTTACAATATTTTAGCTTGAACTTATTTTTTCGGATGGGGTCGGTTCGAGTCAAAATTATACTGGCAGTGTAGGCCTCATAATATTTTCTTTTTGTATACAAAACTTAAGATGTCATTACAATTATTTTAAAATCTCCAATTATATTTACCACTAATTAATTTTTACGGAATTCTTATAAATATATCAAAATTGAGTTATTGGTCCCAGAAAATGCAATCAAGAAACAAACCAATTCAATTTTGATCTTCTAATTGATACTTAGGATAATAATTTCTTTGATAACATTTTGTACAAGCTTCGACCTGAAATTAAATGAGAAAAATCTTTTGAAATTTGAGCCCGCCCCCAATTTCATTTAAATACACCAATCTCTTGATTTGCATGGTATATTGATTCCATGAAAAATTGTGTAATAGAAACAATGTAGAACGAGAAGCAGAATACATGCGAAAAGGAAGAATGGTTCAAGTAACTTGTACAGTGTGTAAATCGAATCAAAGATATCTTCATAATAACTGTGTTAATGAAAAAACAAATACTGACTCCAAGTAAATTCATTTTTTACAAACACATTTATAAAATAATAATATTCTATACCAAATAAAAAAACAAAAATAAAACATTAACATAAGTTACCAATATTTCATGATATAAAAATAAAATAAATGACACTTTTCTTCGTCAGAGCTTTTAAATACTCTGATTCGTTTTTTCGTTGGTTCTGGTATAGTATCATTATTAGGGTCAATTTGGGTTGATCTGTAAGGTTGACTTCGACTTCAGTAATGATAAACAAGGAGTTTAGATTAAGCATCAGGATTTAGTAACTCTTGAGGTATTTCGCAACACGGAACCCTATTTATTGACAAACAGCTCCTTAAATATGGTATGTGATCTAATTGTCAAAGGAAACAACCAATAAGACATAATTAGGTTTATATTTAAATACAAAGTATTTCATTAAAATAATTAATTATTTACATAATTATGCTTGCATTGTGTATTTCATCATAGCTTTGAAAATTGTTAAGTGCAGTGGATAAAAAAATGTGTTAAAAAATCTTTAAATAAATTTAGAGAACGAAGATCCACCTAATAATTATGGGGAATGTATACATGAGAGTTCAATTAAGACACCAAATTCCAAGCTTTTATCACCACAACTTACTGATAGTATCGTTATTGAGAAGTTTATTGAACAAAGTAATGAGAAATCGACTTCATTCCAGGAAATCAAGAGTAAATTTGAAAAATTAAAAAATAATTCCCCCACTCAAACTGAAAAGAAAGATCAATCGATATCACGGTCTAATAAAACAGAAAAAGAGAATATATGCACAAAAAGAAGTACTGCAAACATTTGTCAATCTAAGAAATCAGAGAAAGAATCAGAAAAGTTCTCAAAGAAGATGGAGGAGGATTATATTGATAACTCAGCGTTTCTTGTTTCGTCCATTGATTCGTTCACTGAATCTATTTCCCTTACAAATCCTAACAACAACAACAATCGATTTTCCGATAAATACAAAAACAACATATTTAAGTTCAATGATAACAAAACAGCAAACCAATCAGTCGACATCGACATTATTGCTGAGAAAAGCGGTTGTCAATTGGAAATAGTGAAGGACGTAAATAAATCTAATAGTTCACAAAATGTCAAAAATGTCAATCATTACATTGAAGTTATCAATAATGTGAACTTGCCGGTAAGATTTGTTTTTATTGTTATTCCAAACTTTAGTTGTTTCATAAAATATTTAATGCGTCACACATTTTAATCACATTATTATGTAAACCTTTTTCATTACCAATAGTAATATCAGAAGTAATATAAAGCACCTGATATAAACCACCATCTAGGTTTTGGAAAAAATATTATTAAATAAGCCATTCGTTTAACACAAGTATTCTGAAAAATTAAAATGACTTAGGTCTTTAGAAAGCATCATAATATATAAGGTCCTACGTTTTCTGGTGCATAACGCTTTTTTCAACCCATTTACATTTAAAAGTTTACAGTGATTTAATTTAATACACATTTTGCTAAAGTCATTAAATAATATAATCTTAGGGGTTTTATCTTCAATATTTTGAGTCAGTAAAGTATGCAGATTACAGTTTAATTATAAGCTTCATTTCACTACTTTAACTTAATTTGTGAACCAATAAACTAAGTTACAAATCTCTAAAATTATTTTAGATCATATGTGTATTCATACTAAGTTTTTATAATAATTATTAATATTATTAATTATTATTTATTTATTATTATTATTATTATAATTATTTTTATTATTATTGTTATTATTATAATTATTATTATTATTATTATTATTATTATTTATTATAATAATAATAATTATTATTATTTTTATTATTATTATTTATTATTATTATTATTATTATTATTATTATTATTATTATTATTATTATTAATATAATTATTATTATTATTAAATCATCATCGTTATTAGCCGCAATAAAGCCGCCTTATTTTAATAATAAAGTGTTATGTGAATAATCGAATATAATCAGCCACTTCCTGACAATGGAAAAATGTTAAACATGATACTACTTAATAAAAAAATATCAG
Organism: Schmidtea mediterranea; assembly: GCA_022537955.1. Classification (NCBI taxonomy): domain Eukaryota; kingdom Metazoa; phylum Platyhelminthes; order Tricladida; family Dugesiidae; genus Schmidtea; species Schmidtea mediterranea. The sequence goes on from CM039682.1 coordinate 39,339,904, forward strand.
AGTAAAGTTCAAACTATGAAGAATTTGAAATATAATTCCAGTTTTTATTTTACTTCAATAAAACACATTTAATTAAATTGATTCAAGAATTTTTGGGAAATAAATATGTTCTATACGTTTAAAAAAATAAGAACTTTTTAGTTTTTAACTTTGAAATATTTATCAATTGCACAATATTGTAAAATAATTTATTGTTATCATAATTATTGCTAACATTTATTCAACTTGTTCCATAAATCTTTCGCTTTCATTCAGAGCACTGAATAAAGTAATATGAACAGCTGATCGCTAAACTTAATTCATTGTATATCGTTCGGGGGGATCAGAGATTTAATAGATTTCCTAGCCATCTTCAATCTGGCTAAATATCTGCAGTGATGCACAATTTATTGAGATTTATTGAGATTTTAAAATATGTTCTTTAACTTATTTAAACATCTCACCTTCCTTCATTCAATATTTTGTTAAGAATTACCCGATTTACATTGATTCACCGTATATTAATTATCAAAATGAACAAGATACTCAATCCAAATCGTCGAATTCCTCGTCTGAGCATATAATTGCAATGGGAAAACTGATTACAAGGTTTCAAAATATTATTCAAAAGGAAAATCAAATGGAGAAAGGTTTTATGTTTATTTTGTTGATTATTTTTTCTAAATAGTCACTTGAACTTATTGATATGGCTTTTATTTCAATAACTTCAAGTAGGAATATTTAATATATAAAAATTGGCTTTATATCTATATAAATAATTAACCAAATTTAATATTTATCTCAAGGACATAGAAGTGATACTAGAAGGCAAAGGATGTTAAGGGATCTCTAGGCTTTTCAGATAGGTAAAGAATACAATCTATTATTTCAAATTGTATGTCTAAAAAGCGTATTTTATTTTGTATCCTTTTGAAGTTCATATATTTCCCAGTTTTTAGATTTAACGAATTATATTAACTTATTGAAATATAATATTAAATAATAATGTAAATTTTTTATATAAGTAAAATAATTCGACTTTCAGGTACTTTCCCAGCGATTTTCCAATGAAATGAAACCATTTTCGAAGGGTGCTATATTGGTTTTATTCAGGAAATCTTTCACTTTTCTCGTGAGATCCTTTTTGGACTCAATTTTTGAAATTTTTTCTTTAATTTGTTGAACAAAAAAACTTGATAAGAGCCAAATCAGGGTTATGCAGTTGATGTAAAACCAACTTGAAACTTTTTTTTGGGATTATATTCACAGTGCGGTGAGCTATGTGAACTGATGCGATGTCATGCAAAAAATAAATGGGCTTTCGTCGCAACTTTTTCATGGCACTAACAGGGCCAATTACTTATGAGAGTCAATGATTCTCAGAGTTGATCGGCTGCATAATTTTCTGATTCCAATGCACTACACGTTGTTGCTGCGATAGAAAAACTCGTCATTCTAATTATATCTAGTTGTCTTGTATAGCGCTTCATTTCAAAATGTTTCATGAAGCTGATAAGTTATGCCCAGCTTTTCTGTATTCCTCAAAAGCAAACAACTGATAACGCTGAGAAATTCGACTTATTAAACAAAAATATATTAATAAATATTAAACAAAAAATTTTAAAAAAACTCCAAACCATTAATTTAAAAATTAAATTATTTATTTAAGGTTTATGTATTTGTTAAATATTGTATTAAAAAAAATAAGCTTGTTTAAAAAAGTTAATTAGGGTTACGCAAAAAATTTTTCTGTAAAAGGGTTCCACGATGGTCCTGCTTATGTATTGGTCATATAATTGAGATATAATTATTCCATTTTTTATGAAATTCAACTATTATTCTCACACATATTTAAATTGATATACTAAATTATTAATAATTTATAATTATATGTTGTTTGAATATACCAAAGAAAGAAATGTCAAATAAAAATATTATGTCAAGCAAAGTTACAAAAATAAAGATCTAGCTTTTCAGGACTGAATCTACAATTTTCAATCACAAAATTTCCTTGTGAATTGTGTTGAAATAATTTCTCCTGATAATGTAATCTTTACTTTTTTAAAGTTTTTTAATACTTATCTATTGAAGCTCTCAAATCGACTTGAAATTATGCACGTTATAACATGGAATTGGAAACCATTCGATGACATTTACAATTAGCCAACCGTAACACTGTTGTACAAAATATGTCCTCGAACCAAAAAACTTTTATCCTATCAAATTAATTATTAAAACACTAAAAATGCACAAATAATACGTTCCCTATTTTTTTGATATATAAAACACATTAAATTGAACCAGATCCACTCTACGTTCTATGATATATGAAAGCTAAAATTATATATTTTATTAAATAATAAATCTAATAATTTCTTTCTTAGGAATAGGGGTCGTTTCGCGTGTTAGTCTAATTTAATTTAATTAGTTTCTCATTAATTTTCTTTAAAATTTTAATAAATTGTCGTTTTTTCAAAATCAAAATATTTTTAAAATTTGTTTTAATCTATGTATAATTTGTAAGTAATATAATTGCATAAATATAATTATTAGTTTTTAGAAAATTTTAATGTATACCTTTTTTTCTTTTACCTCTTTTCAACTCCTGTATACAGAGTCCTTTAAGTATAATATTAGATTTGGTTTATCTGTTCTGTTTCGTGATATGTTAATGAGAAAAGATAAATACTTTGCCGATTTCTTACATGTCCATTTAATATCTTTCGAAATTAATATCTTTTCATTATCTTTTCGTTTTCAATTATAATTTGCGGATTTTGGAGAAGTCCGTAAAGAAATTGTTCCATAATGTTCTACTGCTTTCACAACTTTCTTTTAATGTTGTTAAAGTTTCAATAAGAGTTTTGAATGATTAAATTAATTTTGATTAATTAATTAATTAATAATATTAAAACCTTTGAAATTATAATCACAACCACAAATTTGTTTGTTTAAAATTTTGAGCAGGAATATATTATTTCCAATATGTGAATTACCAGCGTCCGTCCATCCGTTAAAAGTCAAATTGTGTATGATATCTGTTACCCTGATATATCTATTAATTTGAGTTTTCATTTTGTAAAATTATGCGTTTTAATGATCAGATTGTTGTAATATTTAACAGCTATGGTAGAAGTTTTATTTTTTTTATTCTTTACAGAATATTCTCCCCTTTATCAGTATATGAAAGAATTAATTGATACGGAGAAAAATTACGTCAATGGACTATTTATTTACTCACAAATTCTTTACAATCGTATTAAGTTATCAAATATTATTTCTGTTCGAAATCTAAAGTAAAAAAGTTATAAACCTTTCATTAACATCCAACCGTTTGTTTCAGCACAATGTTTCCGATTTCTATTCATCACATTTACAAATTTCATGTAGAATTTTGCACTCAACTGAACAATGTCTTTCAGAAAACTTTGACTTTGGAATTGTTGAAAAATTCCGACAAAGATAAATATGAACAAAACAAATTACAAACTGTGAAATTTGGACAGATTTTTCTTGAACATTTAGAAAATGATAACTGGAAATTTTTCACTTTGTACCGACAATTTTTCAGTAAATCCCAGTCCGCACTGTCGATGTTTCATAAACTGAAAAAGAATTCACCAAAGTTTGAAAGATTAATTAAGGTGATTTTTATTGGTTTTATAAAAATATTTCTGTATATCTTTTAAATGAAAAGTAAAACACGTAATTTTAACACTTCGAATCTTTAAGCAAAATGGATTAAAACTTTGAGCATTAAAACTTCCAGTAATTTAAATTTTTGGTACGTTTTAACTTCAAGAAACACATAAAAATATGTGAATATTGTAGTCTAGCCTAGAGATCTAGTGTACAATGGTCCAGATAGGCACTGCATGTTACTTTGGTGGAGAAAATGTTCAAATGGAGTTTTTAGCTCTGAAAAATCGATTAAGATTTAATGATTTAGAAAATAATTTTACATATTTTAGAATTTTAGCGAACTTAACATACATAGAATAATTTTTTTGCTTTTAGTATGGAAAAAAATATTAACATATCTATCATCTTTGACTTGTAATAATTACCAATGAAATTATGAAATTCATTTAAATTTAACCCTTTGAATCACATTACAACAAATGAGCAAATTAAAAAACACCAGCGGTTCCAATTTGCTTTACAATAGGAATATATATATATATATATATATATATATATATATATATATATATATATGCGTGTGTGTGTGTGTGTAATTCTAGACCATATTGCCGGATGCGATTAGTGAAACCATCTTTCTGCATTGCTCTTGCTGCTTCATCACGATTTTGAAATGAAATGAATGCAAGTCCTCTGGATTGACCCTCAGGAAATCCAAAAACTCTCACATTAATCAACTGCCCACATTGACCAACATTTCCAAATACTTTGCTCAATAGCTGATCATTAACTGCGTTCGAATCTAAAGTAGTTTCTAATGTTTCAAATCCGACTGGTACTTCTATTTCGTTAATACTTTGTAATCCAAGATATGATCGTCTCAAAAAATCATTTTCCATACATCAGTGTCGCCTGTGGCGTCATAAGATTTGCCAATTGCTACAAAACTATTAGGGAGTTTAGTTTTATCAGCTACAGTCCCTATTTGAGTAATTGGAATTTCCATTCAAAATTTTGCAAAATGTAATAATTAAATTAAATTTTCAAAATATGAATTTCTTTCAAATCTTTCATATAAATTCAAAACAATTAAAAACTAAAGATATATTTTTTAAACTTTCGACAAAAAAGTGCCATCAAAAAAATCTAGTTAAACAAATCCACAACCAATGAAAAAAAATATTAATTTTTATAATTAAAAATCCTTTTTAACTTTTCCGGCAATTTCTTAATTTTATTTTATTTTAATATTACGATGGATCAATGTGTTTATATGTGCATGTGTATTTCCATCGGTCAATTCTTTTATTTCACCCCACTAGTGAATCACCAAGTTTGTACAAGTTACTGTTTTCTGCGTCAGTAGTGATGTAACTGTGCTAGTTAATATTTCAATAGATTTTGGGGGAATTGTGCAGTTCCGCAGTTCCTTTTCATAACTTCCAAGGTGAGAAATAAATTCATGTGTTTACTTAAACTGTTTTCAATGAATAAATTACTTAAAGACAACAACTGTAAATAGCATGTAATGCACCAATTAATAAAAAGGAATAAAATATCACTACTGTTTAGAAGACAAATTGCTTAAATTAGATGTTTAATCCATTTTTTAATTGTTGGTGATCATGTGCAATTAGAAGTAGTCAACCGCAGATGGTGTGTAAAGTGTACAACATTAAAAATTAAGAAAAGAAAAAGGAATAGTTCCGCACGTATCTACATTTAAAAAGTTAAACAATTTTCCATATTTTATTTTCAAAAACACCATGCAACATTTTAAACAATCCGATCAGAATTTGATCATATCCAGATTATCTATAACTTCCACACTTTGTATGGTCTCTGATAACTTCCGTACACAATCTGACAAATTTATAGTTACAGATTTCAATGGTTTCGAAACTGAATTTATTTTTCTCCGAGTCATCATCGATGCAATGTTGGCAACTCTAAGTGCAGACTTGATCAAACTTTCATAAACATCATAATAAGTATGCAAATGATCAATTTAACTATTGTAATAAAGTTAATAATAGTTCAAAAGTCAGGAAACAACTTGCGATCAATTACAACTTTTGGTATCTATTGCGTAATAAAATTAAAACTTTTTTGCTCAACTAATTTCTATTTTTATATATAATTCGATAACATTCTCATTATAAACATTTATTTTAAAACTCATTATTTTCTAGATTCTCCAGCACAATGAGCATTGTAATAATCAGGATTTAGGCTCATTTATCAGGCTTCCGGTTCAGCGAATATCGGCATATTTATTAATGCTCAAATTTATACTTGGTAAATTGAAAACTAATCAACTTGATGAAAAAATCCCAATGCTTGCAATTGAACATCTTTTGCACTGCTTTCTAAAGGAGATGAATTCAAAACATTATGGGGGAAATAAAAAGTATTCAATAATAATAACATTGATAATAATGATATTAATAATAATATAATTAATTAATTATTAGTAAAAATAATTAATTATTAATAAAATAATTAATGATTAATAAAATAATTAAGTATAAATATAATAATTAATTAATAATTATTATTATGTATAAATATAATAGTTAAATAATAATAACAAAAAATAATAGCCAATCCTGGATGAGAAAAAGGTTTGTATGGTTTTTATATTTTCTATAATTATTAGTAAAAATAATTAGTTATTAATAAAATAAATAATTATTAATAAATATAATAATTAATTGATTATTATTATTATAAATAATAATAACAAAAAATAACTGTCAATACTGGGTGAGAAAAAGGTTTTTTGTATATTTTGATTTTTTGAAAATTCTTTTGATAATGTATTCTGTTTTAATTAATTAATATAATAACTTTATTTGGAAGGGTTTGTTTAAATATTGATGAGTATTAATCAATTTTAAATTTTAAAAATTTGAATTTTATTCTTGTCGCATGTGGTATTTAGTGATTTGAATGAAAACGGATCAAATTTACAAAAGATAACATATATTTACCAGTGAAAAGTGGTTAATGGCTTTCGGATATCGAAATGGACTCAATTGATGAAAATGGCAAATTTGGTCCCACGTGAGAGTAGTGAAAGCTTTGGGATTTATAGTATTAATGAACTTTGTGAAAATGGTTTATACTTCGATGTCATACTCATTCAGACGATAACATGAAATAATAAGAAATATAATAATAAATAATGATAATAATTAAAGTTAATTGAAGTTTAGTGAAATCCATTAAATTTAAGGGATAGTTCAAAGAACGATAACTTATCTCCAGACTCATCTCTAAATTCCTTAAAATGTAATTCCCTTTTCGAAACTCCAGCCAATGAAATAAACCCTAAAGCTCAAGAATGCTCTGAAAAGAGTGAAATAATAAATAAAATGAATAATCAACCTATCGTCAAGAAGTTTTGGTCCCAGTCAGCAATTATGAATGATAACATCAAGGATTCTTTCCCAAATCTCAGTTCTGGTGCGTCTAATTCATATTTATTTATTCTTTATATTTAGATTTTATGATATTTAATTTTCCTTATACTTGAGTGAAAACCAGTTCTTATTTTCATGAACGTCGAGAGCTAACATCGGGCCCGGGGATACATTTTTTTGGGCCCAAAAATAAACTAAACAATATTATTTACTTTTATTTTATACATATATTATTAGTATTACATGTGCATACATATTATATATTTTATAATAATACCCTCCGCGCTTTCTTACTAGCAAACACTTTAATAATGTCATCAAAATTTATCTGTTTAGCTAAATTACTTTCTATAGCTAAAGGGCCTAAACGATTTAGGCACATAGTTGATCGCAATACATATTTTGCACTGGCTAATACATTAAACGAGTGTTCAGCCTGAGCTATCGAAACATGCATTGTTAAAAATATTCGTAATGCTATAGAAATATTTCGGAATGTTGTCTTATCCGCATTTATCTATGCAGCTTTTCACTAAATAATCTTACTTATGTTTTGCTATATAAATAATATGTCCCTTATAAATAGAAATGGCAAATAAAGCGACGGACGGGCCAGCGTCCCGTGAAAATGTCTCGGGAGTCCCGGCCCAGAGAATTCTATCCTTTTCCCCTGTCGTCGAGCCTGCTTATCTTATAAAGAAAAATAGAGCTTGTAAAGATTTTATAATGTAAACATTAAATGTTCATTTACAGGTGTTTTTGTCTCTGCATTTTATTATCTCCTATCAACCTAATTATTACAGGAAAAATAATTCTGCTAGTTACCTCAAATTGACTAATAAATTAAAGATACGTTTTTATATTTTTAGATGAATTTAAACTTTTCTCCTGAACCATTCACAAAATTAAAACTATTTGTTAATCAATTGTACCAAGTTTCTAAGAATAAAGATGATTAACTAAAATATTTATATAATAACTCAATCCTATTTCACGTAAGCGAGAATACTGACTCATGGCAATAATAATAATAATAATAATAATAATAATAATAATAATAATAATAATAATAATAATAATAAACGAATTTATAATAATACAACAACAATTGATTTTAACAAATCAAAAAGTAAACCAATTTTTTTACGAAATAATTATTTTAAAATAATCTTTTTAAAATTGTCTTAAGATCCGATTTTATTTAACTTTTTTAAAATTTTAATTTTTAAAATATAATTTTAAAAATAATTTTTAAAACATAATTCTAAATCATTTTAAAAAATATAATAATTATAATATGAACTATGGTTTCCTGGTGTCAGTATTGGTAATATTTAAAATAATTCAATACATAATAAAATTTTTGTTGCCGGTTTCTAGTGCAATATATTTCATATTCGTATATTCCCATTTTTGTTTGTAATAAACTTAAAAAATGTAGAAAATTCATTAATATATAATTTATTCATTTTTTTATAATAATAAAATCATTATTATATATTTTTTTATAAACTTTTATTTAGTTTCACTTCTAACTTGTTTGTTTGTTTATTTTAAATTTTTAAAAGTTTTATTATAAACTTTTTTTATGTTTATTTATACTATTGATAAAATTAAGTAGTTTATTTATATTAAATAATCATACACTTAATTTATCCAATAATTTTTGATTGATAAAAATATGTATAATAAAAAATAAAAGTACCGGCAAAAAGATTTTTGGTGTATAAAATTTTATTTAGTGTCCAAAGTTTTTTAAACCTTTGATGATATTCTATTTATTTAAACTGTAAGAAAAGTTAATTCTATATAAAACAAATTTTATGCTTTGTCTATATCAAATGTTCTAACACGTGAAAAAATACTTGATAAAGAGAAAGGAGAAAATTTGTGTTGAATAGAATTAAATTTTAATCTTTTATCAAAAAATATATTTTAATAATAGAAATTATTATAATCATATAGTATCGCATATTTTTAATAAAATCTTCAAATTCCCGTTTAGATTCAATTTCTACAGGTCAAAACTCCAAGAAAGCCAGTTTAAATTATCTCAATAATTTCAATCAAAAGATTGATTCAAATGATAAAAAGAATTTTTTTCTTTCCAAATTAAAATCTTTAGAAAATTACAAATCGGAATTTCACAATCTAAATCAAATTACGGACTCGAAATTTGAGATAGACAACGAGTTGAATTTTTAATATATACTCATTGAAAGAATGCCACATATTTTAGATCTGATTTTAAATTGGTTGTCACTGATTGCCAACAATTGAAATCAGTTCACCCGGAAATAATGAGACCCCAGTCAGTTCCACTTCAGCAAAAGCCACATAAATCAAGGAAAACAGCACTGATTCGTGGGATTCAATTCGATACTGAATCTCTTCATTCAGTTAAATTTCTAATAATTAATTACATATAATATATTTTTATTTAATGAAAAAATTTTGGGTCCCCAATCAAGCCTGGATAAGTAACCGCTACATTAGGATAATAACCACAATAACTTATTTTATCGTTTTCTGACAATGATAATAATATAAATAATTACTGAAATAATTTATGGATTCGTTGCAAGTTTCGGGTACTGATCGAATATATCGTTTAATAATAATAATCAAACAATCAAATTGATCAAAATCCATTGATCTAAAATGTTTCAGAGAATTTAAGCATAAGATTTTGAAACATGTAGATAAAACTCAGTTTAGGATTGTTTCCAACGTCATGCTAAGTTAGTAGTTTGTTCACTAATAAGTCTCCAACTCCAGCTGGTCTTTGTTCTGAGCTCATTTATCTATTTTCATGTAATGGTTCTAATGCCACATAGATTGAAGAGACTGTCCGTCATCTCTGCACTCGAGTTCTTGAGCATTGAATACGCACATTAGTGATCATTTTAAGAAATGTACTAGCAAGAAGAAAATAGATATGTTTGATTTCAAGATAATTGAAAAAAAACTGAGTAATTATTGGAACAGAATAACATGTGAAGTGTGGTTGATTAGATGTTTAAATCCTATAATTAATATTCAAAATGTTCAGTCCACAGGTATTTTCAATGTATTTAAATAACTGAATGTGAGTTGTGTATATTATGTGTTTGATTGTAATTTTTTCGGAGATGAAAATAATTTTAAATTTAGATTTAATTTTTAAAATATTATTTAAAAAGAATGATAATTTTTATGCTTTTTTAATAATAAAGTTAAAATGTTGAATTTTTTTTGTACGATTTGATTACAATAATTATTGGTTAATTTGTTTAAATTTTCTTATTTTCATTTAGATTTTGTTAACGTGATTTCTAGTCTGAAGAAGACTGATAAACGGTCGAAATTTATAGTGAAATGTTATATTATAGTTGTTATATAATCATAACTATTTATAAGAGAATTTATTTTTTTGTAAAACCACTGAACGTTATCTTCTTTGAGGTCCTATTAATTTTTATAATCTTAATCTGATAACCTTCTTTTGTCCAGTTTTCAATGCAGTGGCGATAGATGTAGAACATATTTGCTTCCATCTCAGTACCTTTCTATAAATATTAATTTTTCAATTCCAAATCCTTTTATACACATGAACTTAGTTTATGAATAGTTTGATAAGGTAAACTAATTCATTATGATTGGAAATCAAAATACTGAGTATTTAATTTTCATTAATCTGAATGTTTTAGCAAACAACGGACGAGTGTTCCGTTTGCTTGAATTCTCAGGAGGAATTTGAAATTGACACCTCAATTGAAGAAGATAAAACTTGCACCGCAGGTATTATTCAATAAAGATGCTCCTTATTTCATGAATTCTTCATACAGAAACTAACGTGAAATTGGTTGGTCATGTTCATTCCAATAAGTCCAGTTGTCATGAATGTCCCATGTCCTCTCAAAATTCTAATAATGGCCATATAATTGAATTCTGTTCTGAACCATATTTTAAATGTGATAGGGTTGACTCCCCAGTCCTTGAAATTCGAAAAACAAATTCAATTAAATGGCTTTTGAGTGATCAAAACACTTTTGCGATTTTGAACAGTTTGCTATACTCTGAAACAGAATCGCTCGTTATTAAAAAGGTAATATTATTATTGTAAGATGCATTTATTTATATTTTTATTATTATTTATATTATTATTATTATTTATATTATTATTATTATTATTATTATTTATATTATTATTATTATTGTTATTATTATTATTATTTATTATTGTTATTTATTATTATTATTATTATTATTATTTATTATTGTTATTTATTATTGTTATTGTTATTATTATTATTATTATTATTATTATTATTATTATTATTATTATTATTAATAACATTAATTTTATTATTATTTATTATTGTAATTGTTATTATTATTATTATTATTATTATTTATTAATATTAACATTAATTTTATTATTATTTATTGTTATTATTATTATTATTTATTATTTTTATTATTTTTATTGTTATTATTATTTATTATTTTTATTATTATTATTATTATTATTATTATTATTATTATTTTTATTA